>JAIEZT010001318.1:23985940-24333414 GCA_019594935.1 Periophthalmus modestus
CCAATCAATCCCTGGCCTCCTCCATCACACACTATAGTAACATGCACACACAGAGGCAGGGCCAGGGCTGTGCACTGGACACCCAGCTCCCGTCGCTTCAAGGACACACGCCACTATTATAGTATTGGAGCTTTCTACTTTCTCACATTATATTTTGTTTTACATTAATTAAATTCAATTCAAGTGTATTTGTATAGCACATTTAAAACAACTTCAGCCGACAAAAGTGCTTCACATAAAGGCAACAAAAAAACAAATATACCAATAACATGATACAGGAAAAGAACAATAAAACACAGATATATCCTGTCTAGCTAGTATTAAATGCCAGGGAGAAGAGGTGGGTTTTAAACTGAGTTAAACTGAGAGGATCTGACAGGCAGGAGGCGCTGTTATGTAGTCTCGACACTGTCACAGAAAAGGCTCTGTCACCTCTGGTCTTGAGCCTGGCTTTGGCCACAGCAGCAGGACGTGGTCAGCTGACCTCAGGGCTCTGGGTGGAGTGTAGGGCTGCAGTTACTCCCTCAAATAAAGAGGACCCATAGAGTGCAGATATTTAAACACAATCAGTAACATTTTGAATGGCACCTGATATAAAACAGGAGCCAGTGCAGGTTGCACAGCACAGGTGTAATGTGCTCTCGTCTCTCAGTTTGTGTCAGCAGACGAGCTGCAGCATTCTGCACATTCTGTAAGTGCAGCAGGGAGGCCTGGTCCAGCTCCACATACAAAGAATTACTATAATCCAGACGCAACGTTACAAATGTGTGGATTGCTTTTTCCAAAATCTGCCTATGGAAGATAAGACTTTACTTTAGTGAGGAGCCTCAACTGAAAGAAGCTGGACTTTATGACAGAGTGAATATCACAGTCCACACTCACACCAAGATTCCTGACTACAGGACAACAATAAGAGGACAGAGGACCCATCACACTGCCCGAGCAGAGGGTTAGTTTGGCAAAACACCACAGTCTCAGTTTTAATTTAATTTCATTGCCATTAGCCCTTGTTTTGTGGTTTTGAGTTGCCTTACATGAAATACTCTATTCCACTTCACTTTCAGCTTTAACAATGACTTTGAAAAAAATCTGCATTTTGAAAAGCACTGATGACACGTCACCATTCTCAGGGAGCTTATGGGTGCCATGATCTATGTTATGTTAAATGTCATAGAGCTGACATCATGCCAGTTACTGTGCTGTTTATAGTTTGAAGTGGTACATAACTCATACATATAATTGATGTTCTTGATGTAAAAAAAAAATTCTCCTCTGGTACTGTGGCCATTGTCTCAAAAAAACACATTTGAGTTTGTTCAAGTACTAGACAATCTTTATTGATTCTCAAGAAGGCCAATTACTTGTTGTTATTATGAAGTAAGATTATTTGCTTATCTTCTGTTTTCCCCAAGGCCTATAAATGCTGGAATTGGCACAAGCGACCTGGCGCACGTAAAAGAAGGCCGAGATGAATCGATTTCTGTACTCAATCACTCTATACAAAAGTACATTCTTTGAAACGCTTTTGTTGGTACATTCACAAAGTGCAAAGTCAGACTAAATTTCTCTCCTCTGCTCTAAATGTAAACCATGTGAGAAGTGGTGGCTGTGCTGCTTGTCTCATTGATTCATGTGGGCCTAAATGTCAGCACCAGTGGGGAAGGGGACCCTGATGACCCCCCTCAGAGAGAAGGGGCCATGGGGCTAAGGCACGTCTCTAACCGGATCAGCTCAGAATAGCCCCTCTCTGCAGCAGCCAAACGACAAGCCACCATTGATTACTGAACTAAACCAATAATACATGGGCCTATACATAAAAGCAGGTCAATGATTTACAATGCACGCCGTTTAGAAAGTAGATGCAGCAAATATGAATATCATTACAATAACTAACCACTTGGCTTTAGCGGTACGTTGGCTAATCTGTCTAAGTTTCTCATATATTATAAAGTACATGGACAAGAGAGGGGTTGGGGGGCTACATAAATATCATGTCATCCTCCAATTGCTTAGAATTATTGAGCGGTCATATATTGATTTAGTGTCTTTGTTGGAACATTCATGGGTAACTTCGGTGCTTTGATCACTTGCCACGCTATGCTAAATCTACATCAAACAGCAGAGGAATCGATGGCCCTTCCTCGTTACACAGATGATAATGGAATAAGCATAATAGCGCAGATGCTGGAGATTGATGCTAATCCAACGCCGAGGGGAGATGGTGAAATCCGTTTTTAATATTTCTTAATCATGCCGGCAGATTGGGGCCGTAAATTGCTGGATGTAAATCGTGGAGTTAGCAGCAGAAAGGCAAACTGCTCCTGTACGTATGAGGTCTAACCACCCGCTAGCTATTGTCAGATACATAAAGTGCCACTGGTTCAAAATGTAATCAAATATAAACAAATCTTATGGGAGAAATAGGATGCGTTTGGTGGTGAGACGTGTTCATGCTCTGCTCGTGCCTATATAGGTCAAATGAAAATAAGAATGTATTTCTTTGCGTGTAAATAAAGAGTATACCTAATATTGTTGCAGTCACTTTACATCAAGGAACTACTCATCCATTCGCACACACACATTCATACACCAGTGTACGCAGGCACAGGAGGGGGGATGACGAGGTGGGTTAAGCGTCTTGCCCAAGGACACAATGACAGTATTCATCTGTGGGAGCTGGAATCGCACCAACAACCTGTGGGTCAGTGGACAAAAACTCTACCAACTGAGCTGCTGTCGATGGTCTTAGATCAGGGGCGTCAAACTCAAATTCTCACTGGGACAAAATTAAGAACTGAGATAAATTCATGGGCCAAACCTAATATTTACTGAAAAATTGACTCCACCTGATGTGTGACTGCTAACCACTCTGCCAGTGTAAAGAAGAAAGGGATATTTCTTGCATATATTTCAATACTTAAAAATAAAAATGTTTGCAGTTGATCAGTGAGATGCATTGGGTAAAGTGTACACATAAATGTACTGGGCAGTGACAACAGCAAAGACAAACTCCTCTATGAAATGAGTGGACGATTGCCAGACTTCATTCCAATAAAACTGTCTATACTTGAAACCTGCTCAAATATGGTGTGAACTGCAGCTCTCTAAAACAGGTGCTGAGGTCACGCGGAGCAACTGTCCCACTCAGGACGTTATAATGATGGCACACTGAGCCCACTTCTATTGAGTGGGATGATGAAGAGAAGTCAGCAAATACACAACCATGGAAAAGAGATATCAAAATGCCAGCTAAATGTTATTAGTTTAAATCTAGTGGCTCTAATGGCTATAATGCTATTAGTTCAATTCTATTAGTTAAGATAAGATAACTTTTATTTGTCCCACGATGGGGAAATTCCAGTGTTGCAAGGCAAAGTTCAAGAATAGCAGGCGAATGGTAATATGCAATCAAAAAAAAAACATGCTTAAATTGAACTAGATTATTATAAATGCTTTGAATAGAGTTAAGATAGTGCAAAGATAATACAATATAAAATACAGCTATTCAGCTTTGTATCATAGTTGGCTCATAAGCTGTCCAAAGTTTATTATGCTTTGTATTATTATACTTTATTTATATACTTCTCTGTGAAATAAAACCTAACTTTTATTATAACTTTTATTATCATTGTGGGATACAGTTTTGGTATTTGCTTATTGGACTTTTCGCTGACTCTTTGGTGTAATGTTTAACTTCTTTCACAGGTCTGAGCGTGAATGAGAGCGGAGTTTGGGGGATGGGGATCTCATTTACATCAAACTTTGGGGAAGCCCTTTTGTTTTGTTTTGTCTTCTTCCTCTCCTTTTTTATTTATCTGGCCTGGAATGTGACTTGGACCAAAAAAAGGCCAATTAGATGATGGAAATTCATGACATGGTGTAAATAGTTTTGTTTTTCCCTTTTACTTTTTTAATACACTAAAATGGGATGGGACCAAAAGAACATGGTATAGTTGTGAAAAGTACTTTTAAGTGTGTAGAACTTTGAATAATGATACTGTTTCATATCATATCTGAACTGGAAGGAATGTGTTTGTACTATGTGTGTTCCTCCCGAAATAAAATAAAAATAAAGGAAATTAATGTAATGGGACTCAAAGATGGCATGTATCAGCATGTACGTTGCAACTTTTGTTTTTTGTTTATATAGGCATATCTATTTAGAATGACACTTTTTAACATACAAACTGATTAAACAAACATAAGTGTGATCCCAGTGGCCATGCTGGGTCCCTATTGCGCACAGTGGTGCCTGATATGGATAAAACGCATGAATATTCCTTCTTTAGTCTATATTTCTAATTGTACCCACTTTTACGCACGGTGTTTAGTAAAGTGCCTAATATCCTGCGCGTTTGGTAGTCCAGTGCGTGGGTTTAAAGTTGCAGCTAAGTGTTGTCTCAGTGGCCATGCTGGGTCCCTATTGCGCACAGTGGAGTCTGATATGGATAAAAGGCATTAATATTCTTCCTCTAGTCTATATTTCTAATTCTAGACAGCTTTGCGCACGATGTTTTGTAAAGTCCCTAATATCCTGCGCGTTTGGTAGTCCAGTGCGTGGGTTTAAAGTTGCCGCTGGCTGCGTGTGCTCTGATTGGTGCAGCGGCTTCTTTCTTCCTCAGCCTCAGTCAGTCAGTCAGTAGAGCAGTGCCGCTGGAGAGCTCTCTCGTCGACCGCAGGCTCCAGCAAAAGACGCGACAACTAATCTTTTATTTTCATTTTATTTATTGGTTTACCGTCCCATTGTGACCCAGAAACAAGATGTGACTTGTCAGGATCACGTCGCGTATTCATGTATTTTAAAAGAGCCGGGAGCGAGTGCGCAAAGACGAGTGGAAGCCGAGCTGTTCTGGCGAATGGAACTTATTGTTGTGCATTTGTTTTGACTATGTTATCCCCAAGTGAGTTTGGCTTCAGACCGTCTGCATTTGTCGTCGAGTCTTGATCTTTTTGTGGGATTTATAGCGATTCGTCCACGGAAAACATCGAAGGAGGATTGTTGAAAAGCTGCAAGCGTTTCCTATCAAGCCGGGGATTTAAATCGTCATTTGGTGGTGCTCCGGGAGAGGCGAGAGTCAAAGAAAGAAATTCATGTGGCCATTCTCTCTAGAGCCAAACATTTTGGGGATTCCAAAATGAGTAAGGAAAGACCTAAGAGGAATATTATCCAAAAGAAATATGTAAGTACACTCCTATCTTTTCTATCGGAGCTGATGTCCAAGTTTGCTTTGGTCGTTTTGATGAAATTGCATAAACTTTGATCGCGAGCTGTGAAGGTTACCATGAGGCGTTCCGTGCGCTTTTTGGGGTCACCTTTTCATGGAAGGCTATTGGTTTAAGTTGCGTCCATGTCCTGACGATTATTTTCTTGCATTTAAAGAGACAGCAATGTTTATTCAGTGTCTGTTGCAGTGTTCCAACAACGACATGTTTATTCTGTTGGAACATCGGGTGCTACCACATTTGGGCTCGTTTTTACGCGTGACCGAAACGCGTGATGTGCATTAGAAAGACAAAATGCCACTGAAACATTTCAAACCTTGATCCTTGAGAAGTATACTTGCATACGGCTTTTGTTCGCTCTCCTTTCCTCCCCTATTGAGAGCTGTGAGACGAGCCTGGCAGCCATGGCTCAGCTATTTCGGCTTCCATTTCGTCCCATGCTGAGCCGCGTTTTATGGCGCTTTAAACTCCTCCAAAATGTGCACGTGAGGCTAGTGTAAAGCGAAATGTCTCACAATTACACAGTTTACCTCGTATCCGCGCTGCTTGTTGTATCTTTGCACTCTTGACTCGTGGAAAAAGCGACATGTTTGGCTCAGTGTTTGGGCTCTTTAATTTTCTCAGTGCAAAGTGAGCGAGGAGCAGAGCTGGAGAGCGGAAAGGGGCTCATGCGATTCAGCACATTCACCTACCACTGAACAACACTTGAAACGTCTCGGGGACACCTTTTGGTTTGTTGTTCTCGCAGTGCCCTTGATATTCCAGGCACAGTGAAGGAGCAGAGTGGCTCATTCACAGAACAGTTTGAACTCTCGTCGCGTGACCTCTGCGCGCGGACACTGCTGCAGCTCGCGGATAACTCCCATTTTTTGCAGTACCAGGGAGATTAGTTTATAAGCGCCCAGGTCTCGTCTGGATTCATAAAACATATATTAGAGAAGGCACTGTCGGTGGAGTGCTTTCTAAAGGGGGTATGTTTAGTCGCATTGCAGGGGCTCATGTATGAAGACAAGAAGCAACCATTTTCTCCTGTGCCACTTCCACTGGTGAATTTAAAGGCCAAGGAGCAGCTCTGTTTTTAAGGTTAGGGTTTGCTTGGGTTAAGTCACTAGATCGACTGTTTGTCCTGCCTCATGAATGAAACAAAGAGTCCTGATCTCCCAAAGTGTGCCATGCTCCGCGTATCGCACCTCTAAGTTGCGCTCTGCTGTGTGTGTGTGTGTGTTGTTTTTTTTTCTCTCTGGTGACTTCACGCCGGTTGGGCTTCTGCCTGTCCGCATCTGGGCCTTTAAACTCGTGTCTTTGAAGGTTGTTGTTGTGAGTTATCATCTTGGCCCTAATAGACGTATTGTTGGGTTTAATTGCACGAGGCGTATCATGTCTGCTCATGCTCTCGAGCCAAAATGTGCACAGCACGCCCCCTTTCCCTCCCACCCTACCCAACTACATGTGCTGGGGTGACTCTCAAAATTATATTTTCCTATTTCTTCAAATAGACCCTGTTTACTTCCGTTTATGAGGTGGTGACATTTATCCTCGGCCTGTGTTCTACAGGAGCAACAGGTTAAAAGCATAGAAAGCTTTACCAATATTGCTCTAGGAACTCCCACTGCCCTTGGATATTTCACAGGCAAATTCATTCAGTTAAAGTGAGTTTAGAAACTATTAAAATTTGTCCATAAAGAAAATAGGTCTTTTTCTTTTCGAGAGTAAGTGTTAAACATTTATGTTTTGTGCAATATGTAATAGGCCCAGCTTTTCCACACACTTGTTTATGTTTTCTTTAATAGAAGTCATAATTGTTTAGTCAGAAGTTGGCCCACCATCTACTACGCTTTTGACCTGTCATTATTTTAATTTCACCTATCTGATGACCTCTGTACTGACCAAATTGGAAACACTTCAATGCATTACTCAGGGAGGAAACGGGATGCGCTGTAAGAGAACTGTCTGTATCAAAAGTCCTTGCTGTAATCCAGAGAGTCACTCTTGGATCTGAACTTGTGTATTGTCAGAAGTGTAGCAGGAGTGTGTGTGTGTGTGTGTGTGTATATGTGTGTGCATTCACATGTGTGCCACATCTGTCATGTGTTCTCAGCAGCTGCACCTCATGTTGAAGGTCGGGCCAGGAGCGAGTCTGTTTAAAAGTGTCTTCACAACACCCAGAGGCACCCGTTCTTTTGGCCGAGCCCCCTCTTCTTCTTTAGAGACTCCTGGCCTCTGCTCAGGCCCCTCCCCCTTTATGCCCCCTCCCTTAATTGGCGTAAGACAGTTATACATGCTTGGCTTAACCATTTCCCCTGAAACATGAGTGCGAGTTGTTACCCCACCTCCTTTTGCAATAATGAAACATATGATCTGTCTGCTACAGTAGATTTAGGTCAAGTCATTTTAACAGAAAATCGGGGTTCTCTTTAATATGTGCTCTGCCATTGTTCATTATGCGTTTGATCAGGCTCTGCTTACATCATCTGAGATGTAATAAGCTTTATGTTTTCCAAATTTATTACCTAATTGTTTGTCTTTCAGGCTGTCATTGGATGGTAAAATGTTTGAAGTAGCTAGTGCTAATATATATGTGTGTGTTTTTGTGTGTGTGCTAGTTGTCCTGTCTCCAGAAACATGACACACACTGTGCATGTTTGTAAATGTGAGCGCAGAGTGCAGCTCAGTGCAGCCAGGGCCATTTTGTGCCGAGTCTGCTCTTCCTGTAGGCCCCAGCTGGGATCGGGCCTGACTCAAAGACTATGTGTGTGCGTGTGCGTTTGTGTGTGTGGGACAAGCCCAGCTGCTGCAGGGGCCTTTACAAATGTAAAGAGGCTGTCAGTGTTTGTTTCATCAAGCACACAACTGATGAGGGCCAAGTTGAAAATCCATTGCACTGCGAGTGTAGAGTGTGCACAAAGAGAGGAAACAAAAATAGTGAGCGGGGGAGAGGCTGCCCCTGTCCCCCGCTCTGTCCCGGGCCGTCCAAATAAAATGTGGGCCTCATGTCGCTCCATGAACACAGGGTCAGGGGCTGTTTTTTCTTCGTGAATCTGCTGCATACGCTTCATTTAACCTTATGTTTCAATGCAAAATCCTCTTTCATTTGCACCCATCGCGTCACGTGTGCAACATGGCAGACAGCACTTTGCCGTCTCGATGTCACTATGGCTACTGAAGTGCGTTAAAGGCAAGCTGTGTTTTACGGCCTGTTGATTTTTTGTTGTCCCTAGTTACCTTCCGTGTGTACGCAAGGCCAAATACTTATCTATTGTATTGTCTGTAATCAAACAAAGTATGTGACGTGGATTGAGGAAATGTCGGGTATCCTGTTTTACAAGTATGCGCCCACAGTTCCAGTGCCCAGACATGTGGCACTGTTTACGCTCTGTGATTCAGGTAGTGGGACGTCAGACTGCTGTTAGCAGTTGTGGAGAGGAAGTTGTAGTTCCCACAAAGGCCCCAGTCACACTCATCTTTCAAACAACTGACTCTGAATTGCAAATGCTTTGAAGAGAGTTGTATTTTACTATAGGAAGTATTGCGTTGTCACGACACTGACATTTCAAACATTTTCGGCACAAAATAATATTCTTCTATATTACCATGTGATCTTATACTAGTTCTGATATAGTCTGAAAGGAAAGGCCAAACTTTGATTTTTATTAATGCTTTGTCAAAAAGTAATGAAAATCAGATGGTAATCTCTAATCTTATTTGAGCAAATAAGATAGTAAAAAAGTCACATTCACAGGAAGGAAATGAACCTTTCCTGAATAGCTTTAGCGTGATCTTGAGCTGTATCAGAACAAGTATAAGACACATAGACTAGTATACGCCCATGGAACCTACCTGGACAACTGAGGGATTACACAAATATAAGGCCACATGGGAATATAAAAGAAAGTACTACCATTTAATATTGAAAATCACATTCTGTTGCTTAAAAAAAAGTTTTAAATTTTGATTGTGTTATCAAAATTGGTATTGAGTCTGAGGTATCAAGTCTATTCCTTAGCATCGGAAATGAGTTTGAAATTTCTGTGTTGTACACTATATTCACGTATTGCAGCATTGATTAGTATCTGACAATCCCACAATAATATATTCATTCCTGTTTGCTCATATAGGCTCATGGGTTATTCAATGGCCCATCAGTATTAAAAAGGTTAACCCCGTCCTCGTGTATCTGGCTCTACGTGCACAGTTCTGCCTACTCATTGCCTGTGCATTATTATGTCACTGTGTTATGCAACCTCAGCTTTTGTCTTATCAGCTGTTGGCTCTGTGCTGCTGGCACCGGAGCACAGCCAAAGGTCTTTAGGAGCACACCTGCAGTCAGTAGGTGAGAGGCTGTGTCTGAGCCCAGTGTGGGAGGTGTGCCCAGGGCCGTGGCAGCAGCAGCAGCAGCAGCAGCAGCAGTGTGGCTGTGTACACATACAGACATAAACTGGTTGGGACTCTATTTTATAGCACACTTGTTACATGTACCTAATTACCTTAAAATGGTACCAGAATAACACTAAAGAAAAGGCCCAGTACTCAATAAAGATTTGGATACTGCGATGAAAAAAAACGAAACACTTATTTATGTACAATGTTATTTTAGTTTCTGTAAAGTCACCATGTAGTTTTTCTAGTTCTGTTATAGAGGAATCGTACACTTTTGCATTTTTTCAGTGTGGATATTTGCTCACATAACTAGGCCTATGTGGCTGTGTGCTTTGCGATACCCTGTGCATGTCTTCATACAGTGATAGATTTGGTGCTGTGGTGGAAATGGGGACAGCTGGTCACTCCCTGTATGTGTGTGGGTTTGGACACACTGGCCGCTCATGCATGCGAGTGTGGTCTGCTTATCCGCTCCCGATCCTCACAAAGCTGAATCAACACTTTAGCTTTTGTCTCCGCTCTGGCCCTGGAGTTTAGATGGAGCCGTGAGATTGGTGTTGCTCCCTGAAAGTACAAAGGCCTTTTTTTTTGTAAGATGGACTTATTGCTGATCAATTGGAAAGCTCTTAGTTCATGAAAATCTTTTGGGTTTGAGTGAAGGGTTTAGCGGGTTAGTTTCCATGTGTTTTTAGTCTTTATTTGAACATTATTCTTGATCTGCACAAACTCAATTGGTGAAACTACTTGGTCTGGAAGCAAGCTGGGTGTGATTTGACAGTTTCAACAAAAAAATAACTTGATGAGCTTCATTATCACAATTTCAATGATCTGCAATTATTGTAGTAATATCATTTCCTTTGCACACACCAAAATATCTTGCGTACTGTCTATGAAATCTCCTAACCCTAGTTTCAGTCTCTACAAACATGTTCTGAAATGCATGAGATTGTTATATTAGTTTTGCAGTTCATGTTTCAGTCAATTAAAACGTAATCATAATCGCAATACTTGGGTGAACATTTTATATTTTCTCAGAACTGTTCAGCCTTACCTTGGTGTGGATTTATTCTGTGTTTCCACATTATTCTGACTTCCTAAATTAAAGTTCCTTTTTGTGTTTCTGAAGAATTGCTGCAGTTAACATCCTGGTCCTGGCATGATCTTTTAATGACCATTACACCCGTTTCTGCCTGGACCTGCTGACCGCTTGCGTCTGTCTCCTCTTCATCTCCAGCTACATCAGTTTAATAAACACTTCTTACATTTTCATCCCATGGTCAATCCCGTCTGATCCCCTATTGTGACACTGCCGTCTTTACACGTCCGGTGAATTAAGCCCTGAGGGATGAAACAACAGAGCAGCGCCTCACTCTGTATCGATCCTCCACTCCTTACTCTCCCTCTGCCTGGAATAATGCAGCTTCCCCTTTCAAACTTATTACAGGAAGATGCACTGGATAATATAGTAAAGTACTTCAACTTTTCTGACCAACTGAGAAAATGGATTTTAAAACGCTAGACTGAAACCCCACCTCTTCTCCCTGGCATTTAATAGTAGCTAGACAAGATAACTTGGTGTTTTATTGGTCTTTTCCTATGTATCGTGTTATTTTTGCCTTCGTTTTTGTTGACTTGTTATTTGAAGCACTTTGGACAACGGAAGTAGTTTTTAAATATGCTATATAAATAAAGATTGAAATGAAATTGAATATAAAACAATATGAACCTTTAGTAAATTTCAATTTAAATAGCATTTTCACATAAAAAAAACAAAAACAAAAAAAAAAACAAACAAACATAAGAAACAAAATCAAATAAAAATGCAACAATAATAGCATAACCTAAAAAGTGAGGAGTAATATTTAATAAAAAAAAAACAAACATATGGAAACATTCAAACTGTTGTAGACATGCGCTCTAACAGGACTAAACCCGGACTAAACCCGGACTAAACCCGGACTAAACCCGGACTAAACCCGGACTAAACCCGGACTAAACCCGACTAAACCCTAAACCCCGACTAAACCCGGACATAACCAAAGCTTCTAATTTGCCTTGACTGTTTTCCTATTCCAATCATTCATTTCAAATCTGCATTAAATACCAAAAAAAAGCCAATCCTCTTCCACTTAGCATATTTTCATGGCTGTACATTTGTGTTTCAATCTAGTAATCTATGAATCATTCTTTTATGATCTAGCAGTTTACTTCACTCTGCCAACGAGCCACTAGCCACTCTGTTCATATCCTCTTTGGCACTGCGCTGCTTTGGCAAATGAATTACTTTCCCATTTAATCCATCAGAAGAATATTTTCTCTTGATGATTTCAAAATATTTCACTAATGCTATCCGTCTTTTTTTCGCAGCTGCGGTTTGTGGCTTTTCAGGTCGCATGGTTAGTTGAAGATTGACCTCCCTTCTGTTTAAGTGTTCTCTAGTGCAGTTGGAGCGTTTGGCCTTTTCTAAGCAGGGCTGATTCAGAGTGGCAGCGAGCTCCCATCCCCCAACACAGACAGTAACTAGTGTGACTGGGCAATGCTGCTTTTACGTAATATCTCCCCAGTACCCTGACCTGTTAGATTTTAGCATTTGTATTAATTGATTAAGCTCACATAGGTGTCATATGTCATCTGCTGCATCTCAAATGTATCACATTGTTTTCCCGACTGAAACATAATCTCACAAACAATTCTTAAAGGTCCTATATTATGCAAATTTGACTCATGTAAGCTTTTAGTTATGTTAGAATGCTACTGTTACTTCCTACTTGTGTTTTGTTCAATTCACACATGTTTGAGTAACCGTTTACTATTAGTCTGTCTTCATCTCCAAAGCTCAAAATGCTCTGTTCCACCTTGTGATGTCATGAAGTGATAGTTTTCAAGTTAACAGCTACGTTTTACCTTTTTGTTCAGCACAGATTGGCAATTCCAGGGCTGAAATCATCCAACTGATTCTAGTGAAAGGTGTGTGGAGTTTACAAATACAATGGAGCACTTCCTGTATTGCCACATGACATCACAAGGTGGAACAGAGCATTATAACATAGATCAGAGCATAATATGGGCCCATTAAAGCTTGGGTACCTTAAACTGTCTATCAAACTCATTCCTAACTCTCACAAACCCTTTTAACCTTGACACTAGTATTCACATGCCTGAATTTTTGCCTATATTTGTCGCTTTCAATATATAACCTATGAGTGAAAGTCAGGTACTCTTTCAAATGATCCTTTCCTTTTTGGGTTGGAATCTAGTTATCCAGCTTCAAGTATATTGATGTTCAAGTTGTAAATACATTTTTAAACTATATTACTATTATATTATTTTAATGAGAACACCTGTAAAGATTGTATTTGCACATAATTTCTGAAATCCATTTTTCTCTTGCGTCACTAGACAGACAGACAGAAAGCAATTAGACTCTTAGAACTTGCATAATCTGTTCAATTATGTCAAAATGGGATTTACAGAACATTTTGAGTCAACACTTGAAAACGACTTAGCGAAAATCTGTCTGTGTCTTGCAACACCATGACTTGGATGTCTCAGCATTAACAGTGGGGGGAGGCTGGTGCTGCTGCCGTCTTGTCAGATGTGCTGTTTCATGGGAGCGATGAGGGGGAGGGTGTGGGTGGTCTTGGAGGGAGCTGTGAGAGCCAGAATAAACACTTTATTTGATTCGTAGGTCAATGCGTCCCCACACTATAACTGTACATCCCTGCCCCCATCCTCCACCCGCTACTAGAAAGGCATTACTTCCCCCACATCTTGTCTTGTAATAGAATACCAAGTGGATTTTTTCCCTTGTTCCACTTTATCTGTCTCTCGCCTCCACCCTTGTGCCTCATTCACTCTATTACTCAACACAGCCACTAAGAGGAGAGAGGCATCGGCGGCTTTATGTAGGGCACAGCAAAAGGGAGAAAAATATTATTTGTCTAAAGGCCATGTTGCTTCTACTCAATCATTACAATTTAAAGATCCTATATTACACAAAATTGACTCTTGTAAATGTTACAATGCTGTTACCTCCTCAAAAGCATACCTGGAGGTGTGTTTTGGTTCATTATTATTAGTCTATCTACATCTCCAAAGCTCAAAATGTTCCACTTTGTGATGTCATGAAGTGGTCATTTTCCACTTAACCTTTTACCTTCAGTAGAGATGGGAAATTGATTCTAGTGAAGGTGTATGGATTTTAACACAAATGAATCACTTCCTGTATTACCACATGACATCACAAGGTGGAACAGAGTGTTTTCGGTTTGAGAGAAAAACTCAGAAAATAGCGTTATATGGACTCTTTAATGTATTTTAAAATGAACAGAATACCACCCCTTTTCCACCTCAGATATGACAGAAGGCAACAATTTTGTGGTGTGACAGGCCTAGACATAAATTCACAAACTAGTCCCACCCTTTTCTGTAATTACTGGTAATTTTTAGAAAACAGATGTAGCCTTGACCTTAAAATCTAATTATCATGTAAATCAACCCAGTAAATAAAACGGCATTGGCTTTCTCACCAGGCTCTAAACATTTGTGTTTAGAGCCTGGTTCCTCCATAAAAATTGTATTGTGGTCTTCTAGGCTTACGGCGCACTGGGAGGTGGACTAAATGAGCGCAAAATTATCAATAGAATAACCTCTGCAGTGGCTGTGTCTTCACAAATGTTTTAGTGTTTGTGTTGGTAATCATTTTCTCATAAGATCAAAATCCTTCATAGCTTTTTGGCGTGTTGTCAGCTCTCCTTGGTCGTGGTCTCGCATGCTTTTAGCCCATTTTTGTTTTGATTCGCTCTGCCAAAGGAAACTCTGGAATCCTCTCTGGTTTGATCTTACACAGCTGTGGGATTTGAACCCTCTCCTCCTCCACCCCCACCAGCCCCTTCTCCCCTGCAAACACACACACACACACACACACACATACACACACAAACATACTCACCCCAAACCCTCTAATCTGGCCCGCTGGGGTTGTCGTCCTGTGTGTTGATAATGCTCACTGCAATTCTCTGGCACAAGTTGAATTTTGAGAGCTGTGAATGTGTGCGTTATACATTAGGGCAGCGCATTTATCAATATTGCACGATTGGAACCTATGATTTCTGTTGGTGGAGGCATGTAGCTCTAATTTTGTCTTTCCTAATTTGTTTTCCCATTATGAACCTTTTTAAACTTCTGTTCTATTAATTGTATAAAGCTGCACAGCGAGGATGCTCTTTTCCATAGAGAACAATAGAAACCGTATGAATTGACAAACAGCCATATTGATTGAACTATTTTTTTGCGTATTGATTTTTCCTTTCGTTTTAGCTAAAGGTGCTTTTTTCAAGTTGCTCCGCTGAGACGAGCAGCGGGGGGAGACAAAGGTATTGTTCGGCTGTTTTAACCCCTTCTCTATGGACCAGGCAGGGTTTTTACATACAAGCCTCCCCTGGTGCTATGGTTTCCTGCGGGCCTCAGAGCAGCGAGCTAAAGTGCATTCCCCATTGAAGGAAAGGGTGCCAGGTTTTGGGTTGAATATCTGGCTGGTCTCCCTCTGGCCTCACATCAAACATCCACAAGCCTGAGGGGCCAAGCAATGAGCTGCCATGAAAATGCCGACCTGTGATTGTCAAGGAGCACAAATCCAAAACATAGAAAATGAATTGAGCTTATACAAGTAGGATATATCTTCTTTGGTATTGTGACTACATGAAGACTTGCAGACAATGTTTGGCTTTTCAGATCTCAAGAAACACAGCATTTAACAAGCGCAAATCAAGGCCTAAACAAGGGCTAAGTAAAGACACAGAAGAGCTGTTGCTTTAGAATAGTTTTAGGGAAACGTGCACTTTGAGGTAGTTGAAATGACTAGCTGTTGCTAAACCAAAAAGGAAACTTGGGGTTACTAACAATAATGTGTTAAACCACTCATAGGACGTAACCATGGAGATGAGAGTAAACCTAATTTGTTGAAGGAGCAGCAGACATGCAACCATATGGGGGGGCTTTTACTTTCCACCTATAGATTTCTCCAGTAACAAGCATGTTTCTGTGAGCTGTAGAATCAGAAGGAAAACCATATCTGCGATGTAGAAAAATGTGTAATATTTAAAGTGGCTATTATAATCAGTTATTGTTTATGCATTTATCTTAGGGAAATTGTGTATTAATAAATGCAGCTGAAGCAAAAAGCATTTATAGACTTTATTTATAGACCTTTTTCCCCAATAGTGAGCGGAGGATTGCAAAATTTAGTTTATTGTGAAGTGACATTTCAAAACTGGAATTTCTTATTACTCATACTACCAGCATTTAGATTCATATAATTCCAGTCAGATCTGCTCATTTGAGGAAGTAGTGTTTTATTTCTGTTTCATGTATTTATAATGTGTACCGGTAAATATGTATTTTATTTTAGTTGGTTCTTGCTATACCTCAACTATCTGCTAGTAATTTGTTGCTTAAACGTCCCATTCATGAAAGATGCGCTCTGTTTTGTGGTTTTACGTGTGCGGAAAGTTTCCAAGTTTGGCACAAAGTGAACTCTCTACAGCAGTGTCTGTTCTCTAGTTAAAGGGAAAAAAAACTCAAAACTGTCATTCACCTTCTTCTTTTGTGCCCTGTAGAAGCCACGTGGGGCCATGACTGTCTGCACGGCTAGACACCAGTGAGGGGGTGACAGAGGAAGTGTTTATTTAACCATATATAGATGTGTATAAAAAACATTCAAGCAAGGTGTTATTATGTGCTGCTCTTTTTTATTTTTTGGGAGGGGGCGGTGAATTTTAATTACAAAAATTGTATTTCCTTTTTACATAATAGGCCTTTGTGCCAAGTTTGGTCACAACAACAACAACAACAATAATAATAACAAAACTAAAGTTGAACAGCTATATAAAATCAGGAACATCACTTTATTTGGCAAGAAAGACTCCTCTTGCAATAGGGTTAGGTCAATTCTATGTACTGTACAATTTCAATACATTGTACCTTCCTATTCTCTGTGTCTTTACTTTCTGCCAGGGCTCCCCTTGAGGTCAATTACCACACTAGACTCTTTCTCTGGATCGCTGACTGCACTGACTCCATCTAATCTGCCTCCATTGCTCTCAATGCTATTATTCACACCTACCATTCACTGCATTTCATTTTCACCCACAATCTCCCTGTGCCATGCATCATTTTACCTGGTTCAAGTTCCACCTAGCCAATGAAAAACTTTTGTAAAGCTTAATTTTTAAAGGTACAATTAATGGGAACAATACCAGAACCAGGACCCAGGGCCCAGCTGCACACATTCAACATCATGTGTGCATTTTATCAACAACAGCTGCCCCGCACTTTGAGAACCACTGCTCAGCCTGTACAAACTTTGCCTTTGTACCCAGGGCTGAAAACTGCTTTCTAATTGTCTGGCGTCAATGTCTCCTGTGCCAATGCTAATGCCAGGGAATGGACTAGGTGTGTGCTCCCTGAGCAGGAGGACTCCCCTGCCTATAAGCCCTGGCTTTGTTTCACAACCACGTCTTGCTGCTGCAGTTTAATCTGCACAAGCACAGCACAGCACACAGACACAACATAAACCAAAGCTTTGCAAGGGCTTAAAAGGTTGGACACAGCAGACTGTAAAGAAATGAAGGTTACTAGTTACTCGTGACGTCCAGGCGTGATGTAACGGGCTTTATCGTTCTAGATTTATGCAAGGCAATAAAGGATAATGAAGTGTGAGTTTGAATTCTGCACAGTAGCCTTACAGTGAGAAATGAATACTGCTTTTTGCACCAATTTCTCAAACATACCAGACTTGGTTCATGATAAAGAGTTATGCGACAAAATGTCCATATGACTTCAAACAGGTACTTGTTTCTCCAAAGATATCCAGTTTGATTGCATCTTACTGTTTCTTTAAGCTTGGAAACAGCCCCTGATTATATCTAGAGTTGCAGTTTCAAAGTCTATCACCACACGTTTCCAAATCTGATACAAAATGTCATCTCTAACACTTTTTGTGACCTTTTTAAATGGACTTCTGTGAAAGGGTCTGGTATCAGTCCCAGCCGTGCCTCTGTCTTTTCCTGTCAACTGTCAGTGGAGGCAGCAGCTCTGGCTTCCCCTTAACCACCACACACACGGGTAATCTTATCTCTCTGACAATCAGCATTAACTCAGCCTGCCGCTCATTAACCCTTTACCGGACTCAGTTTTTTCTTTTGTCCCTGGTGGCGTTGGGGCACAGGCTCATATCCAAGGGAAGCTTCAGCGTTTTGCGGTTTGAACTTTGATCCGTTGAAAGGGGCCAAGCGGAAATTGATTGATGGGTCATATTCTTGCTCATGACTTGTCTGTCACCGGCAACGATCATGGCTCTTATCTGTGCCTCACCTTCTGTCAAGTCGTAAAGAGGATGTTAAAATTTCAGAACACCCTCGCTAGTCGTGTGTAGCGTTTGCAGCTCCTCACGACTGCCATAAAATCTGTCTCCTGCACCCCCCTCCTGCTGTCTGCCTCACTCCCACTCCCCTTTAATTTCACTCAGCTGCAATATCCTACCTCCAGCCTTGATTGTTGTTTTCGGAGAGCCCGGGCGCTGTTGTTGTAACATAATCATTTAGTCTCCCTCCCGTGGTTCTGGCAAGCTGCATGCTGAAATCTATCCACTGCTCATTTTTATGGGGAGCAAATTTGCTGTAGCTACTGCCCGCTCGCTGGTTCGCTGTTTTGCACTGAATTTATGAGTAAGTACATGTCCAGGAATACATGACAGATTACACTTGTTCTGTATGCGTTTTACATGCCAGAGAATTGGATTAGCAGAGTTGAAATGGAAAGATGGTGATGTGAAATTACTCAATACAAAAACTGTGCATATAATTACAGGGTCATGAATTGCATTTTTGTAACCCATTAGTCTTGCCACATTTGGACACATATACCTGGGTTTTTTTTATGCTTCCAAGTAAGTCTGTCCAATTACAAAACTCTGATCAAGATCCATTTCTAATTGTCAATCGTAAGCTCGGTAATTCAATAAAGATCATTGGTGGTCATGTTATGCCTGATTGGTTTATGTGTGCCGTTTTCAGTGCTCTGATAATAATCCCAGAGTTTCCAACCTATAACCGAACAACAAGAAGCAGGATTATCACTGGCATTGTGTCGCTATTACAGAAGAGAACAGGGTTGAAGAGGTCATATAGAGTATTTTCTTGCCTGGCTGGACTCGTTGCCCCTGAAAGACTAAAGGGATTCACTCTCTGCTAAGCTCATAATATTATCTCGGTAGCGGTCAAGGCACTAACATTGCTTCTTGTTACACCTACCTTGACCCTTCTTCAGCCTTCTTCCTTACAACACAAGCTCACTATTGACGCACAATACTGTAAATCCCATAGATCAGTCTGTTCGCACATACAGCAGTAACATATGCAGGCCAACAGTTATTGATTGAGTGCACCTTGAGTGGCACAGGTCTCGTTACATGACAGAGTTCACATATTTATTGTTGTAGACACTCTTGCTGTTGACACTGTCGCTGTTAGCCGCTACATTCTCGGGTCATTCCTGTGGTCACAAACAGAAGAGAATCCAGAGCTGGCGTTCCACTGAGCAGCTGTGAAGAATGTCACGCTGCTCCTAACAACATATACTGTGCATTGCTTTCACATGCTGTCAGTTTGTCTGCTTATAGGGTAGTTTAAATTGGCTTGGAAATTTTCTAGCAGCTAAACTATGGGTTACTTCGGTAGGGTTCATTTTTTGATAGTGGCCGGTAAGGAACGAAGAGACATATTTAGGGATCACGATTCAGCGATCAAAATCCTGTTTGTGGTATTGTTGAGGATTAGACCGAAAAACTCCTTGCTGATAATTGGAGATATAACGAAATAGCGGGCCGATATTTGGACTTTTTAGTGCATTGGCTATCTGCCTTGATGCTCCAGCACAGGCCGATATTTTGTGGTCAGTTGTGGTCAATCTACTGCCTAAAAACATTACAGTACCAAAATACCTGAGTCCTTGGTTCTCATTGCTTCCTGTTGAGCAAAAAGAGTTGACAGAATTTAGTCTCAGGACAGTCGAGCTGGTCATTTTTTTTTATTAGTTCCGAACAATATTGAGCATGGCTGTAATATTGACGCATATCAATGACAGACTGGCCAATGCGTTCCTTTTTTTCCCTCTCTATTCTCCCCTGGCGTTTCTATCTCTCCCTTCACTAAGGTGTTATCAATGCAGCTATTGTAAGGGTTGAAGGAGCAGGGGGGCTCATGGGACCCAGGACAATGAGAACACGCTGCTGCCTTGGTGGATTTCCTGTGTCTTGCATGAGCGATGGTTCGAAGGTCCAAGATAAGACTTTTTGGAAAGCACCTCTCGTCCCTCTTGCATATTTACCTGTTTGGACGCCAGGTGTGTTGGCCCAAAATATTAAACCTATTCAGCTGAGAATTCATGGCCCTGGCCAGAGCCTATTGAATTCAGCCCACTGCAGCTGCAGAGAAACGCTACACCTCATACAAATGGCTCAGACTGCTAATTGGAAATCACCTGAAATCCTTAGCTTTTGTGTTTTTAAATGAAGGACAGTTAATTACAATTACCTTTTTTTTTTTTAATCTTTGAAGTAGCCATGCATTTGAAACTAACAAAAGCAGCATTTTTGTTTTTTTTTTCCTCAGGGTTTTGAAGGCCTTCTATTTTTCAAAGTGTAAAACATGTACTCTACCACATCAAGCTCATTCAACACAGTTTTTAAGTGTTTCACATTGGCTGTTGAAATGCATTTGAGCTGGTTATCAGACACTGACTACTCAATTAATCGTTGCCCCAAAACTGGTCAGACCACTCTTGTCAATAATTAAATGCAGGTCAAAGAGCCAAATGGATGCAAATGGGGAGCTAAGAGATGTTCAGGGCCATCCAAAAATTTTAGCCTTGGCAATAAAACTTAGCTATAACTGCTTATAAAAACATCAGACATACTAAAACTATCTTTGCTCCCCACAGCAGAAATAAACAATTTTAGCTCTGATAGCTTTTAAACACACAAGCTAGTCCGTGGAGGAAAGACTGCAGTTTGCCATCGCTGCTGATCTAAGTGAGTATATGCCTAAACACATGGCTAATATTTTACTTGCTGTTTTTTTAATAGTTTCTTAGCCTGTGCAGTTGAATGCTTCTCCTAGTCTGCTCCTGACATGCAGCGGCGATCAGAGTTCACCAGCAGTACTTATGTGATCGAGATTTGGGAGATTTGAATTGAGGCACCTCAATGGTTCCTGGGTTTACGTGCATTTTAAAAATCGTATTAAAATTAGATTTTTTCTGACGTGCATGTTGACGTAGTGAATACAGCATTTTTGGCAAACTTCAGGGTTCTACTGCTGTGAACGAAGCTGTCACAAGATCCTCACATGACACTTTTACCACCACTCATTCTTACACTGTCACGCACATAAACGAACAAAATGGCTGCTCACGAGCTGTCAGCGCCTCTAGCTTGTACATAAGGGGGCCTCTTTTGGTCTGAAAAGGGGGAGCTTTGAGGTTAAGGACTCCCTCCTGATCCAAATGGTTTGTGGTTTTCCTGGTGAGAGCAGCATGTAGAAGTTTATGTTGTGCCTATGTGACGATGCAGAAGTAGGTCAGTAAGGAGCCAAAGCGCACAGTGGCTCATATGCTCTGACAGTGGAGAGGAGGCTCGTGGCTTTCTTCAGAACAAAAATGACCTTGCTTATCTCTTCACATCAGGCAAATGTTTGTGTGTCTCAAAGCACAATGTTGGATATTACTGTGAAATAGACTTGCAGATATGGGCCATTTTGACAACATTTTAAGGAAGCATCAAGAAAGTGCTAAAATATGCCTGTGTCTTGGTTGTTCAGGTCTAGCTTGAAACCTGAATGGATCATAAAATTACCCACAAAATGGCAGAACTTTATGCCCTTGTTTTGAGAATTACACTAGGAGTTTCCAGTTTATTTTTGACAATATTGCCAATATTCTAATTTTGCGCAATTCCAAAACAAAAAATTGTCCATTTCTACTAAACAGAAGGTAAAAGGCAGTTGTTAACTTGAAAACAACCACTATGTGACGTCACAGGGTGGAACAGAGCATTTTCAGCTTTGTAGATGTGAACAGACTAATTATAAAAGAGTTACTCAAACATGTGTGAATGAAACAAAACACAACTTCAGGCATGTTTTTGATGATGTAACAACATTCTAACATGGTATAAAGCCCGCAAGAATCAATTTTGTGTAATATCGGACTTTTAAAACATTATAATTAACCCTTTAACACACAATGGCTCTTGAAATGTTTTCCTACCCTCTGTCATTTGACTGCACTGCCCTAAACAATGTTATGACATCATGTAAATAACCTAGTGAGAATAGGGACTCCCAGAGCAGAAAGTGGACTATGGTGGATTTTCTCCCTGCCACATGCTCTCATCTCTCAGCATGCGGCTGTTGTTAGGGGATGGCTAAACCGCTCCTCCCCTTTACCCCCCAGGAGCCAATCCTCTATCATATTCCTCCCCATCTCGTCCTCTGATTGGTGCATTGTCGGAGCCTGTTGAATAAAATGGGATTGATGGGTAATCTGGGATCGGAGCTGAGAGAAGTGGAATAGCGGTTTAGGATGAGAGTGCCGAGGACTGAATGGATGAGGAATACTTTCCAAAATAAATCTAGATTAACTGCTTTAGAGCTTATTCACTGTGGCCAGCAATACAATAAGCTCTTCAACTGTTTTGTCAATATTGTAGTGATTGAAAAGTATTAAAGTTTGCCACATTTGTTATAGATTTTGATGACAACTTTCAACCCTACGATTTGGTTAGGAATCAGATTTCAAGATATTTTGGTGTGCATGAAATCTTTTAGTGAAATTGTTTCTGCAGTTTACTGGGCTCAAAACGAAGAGGCACAGAGGAGAGCGAAGGCCATGGTAGGGGAAGAAGCCAGGGATGCTCTGTCTCCCCCTGGGTATTGTCATGTCTCTGAATGGCTAATGGGAAGTGAAACCAGAGCTGCAGATTGCTCCATAATGGCTGCTGTCCTTGGCTGTGTATTCAGGATCTGTCTACAAAAAGCCTTACAATTTCTGAAATGGCTTTAAAAAGGGCTGGTGGAAATCTAGGGCTCGGGTTTTGACTTGTACAACGTTGATATTATGATGTTTTATGTATCTGTGTCAAGGAGGTTGGATATATTTGATTTGGAGCCTGTTATTGAAATATTTAAAAAAAAAACATATTGAAATTGGCTGAGAATCACAATTTATTTGCAGAAACAACATTTTAGGATAAAAAAATACCAGTATGTGGATTCATTGCCATGGTATGCTACAGAAGCTGAGGGTCCTGGTCTTGGCACTTAACCATTGCGATATGTTTTGAGTTTTTCACTGTAGATGTATTCCCACTCCATGCATTTTTTTCAGTTTAAATGCCTAAAGCTCCAAATGAATATAGATGAGTGGTGGAATCAGCACATGGTGAGATCAATGACCTGCTCGCTACAATAAAACTGCTTCTCACTACCAGCCTCGTCAATACATCATTGATTTGGAAACTCGGGCTATTTGCTGAAAATCTTTCCTTTTCTTTAGGTCAGGATTCTCGGTTCCGGTTCAATATCAAGATGGTAACATTTATAGGTGTTAAACTGACACAATCTATAAAGTGCGTCTATGGTTTTGTTTATTGTGTTTTTGTCTTTGTCAGTTTTGATTATGCTAAAAGATCTGCCAGTAGTCATGCAGGCCCATTACATCACTTCAATGGAAATAAGGACAGGTAATTTATAAAAAAAAAAGTACCCCAGATTTGCCAACATCATCATCTTTCTTGAATAGTTCCTCTAAAACGCACACATTTGTCGAAAGTCCCCAATGTTTTGAATAAGAACCTGCGTTATCTTGTTTTACTAAGCAGTCTTGTCATTTTTGGCCTTCCTGCTATGACTTGATGCACAAACCACCAACTTTCACACAACAAAGAAGTGAAAGTGTGCTGCCTCATCAAGTGCAATCTTTAAGAGGAGAGATTTCTGGAGTTAACGGTCCGGCAACTCTGAATAAACCCAGAGGATAAACAGGCCCCAAGTTAATTATTGGGAGCAGCAGGAGAGTTGACTGGCACGCCAACATGAACAGGGTTTCCCCAGGGATAGTGCAGGGGCCTGCTGCTGACTGGGCCCCCTGGGGTTTAGGCACACAAAGTACTTGGATTGCAGTCTAAACGTGTGAAAGTGAATGCATTTGATCTCTTGTTTTGTTTGTTTATGCTCGATATGAATTTCAGATAGCTTCCCATCAACCAGTGCCTCCTCCACAACTTCACTGACAGGAAAAGTGACAATATTTCAAACAACTTTCACTATGACAAATGTAAAAAGTCCCCCATCTGTTGTGTACATCGAAAAGTGACAAATGGGTTAAGTCTGTCGTCATTTTCCCATGAAATCATCGCATCCATAACCTTTTAAATGATTTCCAGCCCCAGAAATTTGTAAGTTTGTAATTTACTGTTAATGATGCTAGCTGTGATGGCAAAAATGACATACAATAATGTGACTGTCTTTAATCCCATTTAGTCATAGATCCTGTGTCTATACGGGGAACTGTCATAAACACATAAATTGTAAATGCCATTTAAAAAATCCATGTTTGGTTCATTCTGTACAGTATGTGAGTGTTATTTTATTATCGTGTTTGTTCGACTTTCACATTTGATGGGTACTTCCTGGAATTATTTCTGTTTCGCGTAATATTTGATTTATTATTTCTATAATAATTTTCTTTTTGCCTGTGCTGTCAAAGCAAATGTTTATTTTATCTGGTTTATCTTGGTACTTCCTTCTGAAACCCTTTTCATGCTGGCACGGGACTTTCTCAAACTTACTCTTGTTGGAAACCAGGGGAACTTTTATTCAAAATTTGTGCACTGCTTTGACGCTTTTGTAGGCCAAAAATCTATCTTCTGTTTGTCATGAATGGCGTGGGTGCCTGGCCCATTCACAAAGCCTCCAGTATGCTTGTCCCTCTCTCAGCTCAGTCCAGACTGTACTCAACACTCCTGGATCATTCCTGACCGGATCACAGCCTCTTATTCTCTCGGAAACACTAGTGGCAAGCCAAAATGCAAAATGTGATATGATAGTGAGCAAGCAGGGAAGTCTTTAAAATTACCAAAACTTACATTTATTTAGGGGTTCAGCATTTTTATGAGGTCACAATGGAAAATGATTTGTAATTTTGGCTTATATTTTTCCTCATTTATTTTGGGGTTGGTGAGTTGAGTATGATTCATCTTTAGGAAGTAGAAATAACCTCACATTTACATTATTCAGTTCAATTCATGTTTATTTATATAGCACATTTAACTATGCTAGAACTTCCTCAAATAAACTCTCTCAGATAAAGAGGAGCCATAGAGTGCAGACATTTAAACACTGTCAGTAACATTTTGAATAGCACCAGATATGAAACAGGAGCCATTGCACAGTGCAGGTTGCACTGCACAGGTGTGCTCTCGTCTCTTAGTTTTGTCAGCAGACGAGCTGCAGTGTTCAGGACATTCTATGAGCGCTGCAGGAAGCCCCGTATTTTTGAAGCCTGAACTTGTCTTTCTTGCCTTCACATACAAAATCTACCTAAACGGTGATGTTGCCTTGTTGTTGTGTCATCTCCAGGGGGCAGGGGGAGCAGGTGTGGTGAGAACAGATGCAGTGGGCTGTTAGAGAAGGAGGAGGAGAGCCCTGGGACCATCAATGACCCAGTCCCTAAAACAGATGTGTGGGGCAGCAGTTCTTTGGCCTGTCAGATACTGCCTGTGTGTGTTTTGTCCCTTTACTGCACTGACCTCAAATCCCACTATAGGACAAGTCAGTGTAGGGGCATTTTTAATGGTCATGTTTGATATTATAGATAGTTTGTGCAATGGCATTGAAGATGGATGTAAAATTCTTCTTTGTGTTCCTATTTGTTCAAGCATGTGGTATTTGCACTTGTGAAACCAGTCTCTGAACATTGACTTTTGAACATTGCCAACTTTATGTAAACACACACACACCTTTCTCTATATCACTGCAAAAGCTTCCTTGACGTCTGATAGAATTTTCCAGCCCTTGTATGTGCTTTGGGCAGGTCTGCTCTTATCACAGACCTCAGTGATTGATTGCTTAGTGACCCATTGTCTGAAAGAGTAGAATTTGTGTAATGGAAATCATTTTTTACTTGGTCTGTTCTGGTGAGATAATACATTAGTCTTTGAGTGTACTTTTTGAAGATCATGAGTGACGATCCTGCTGGAAACTGATGGTGTGTGAGGAGAGCTTTTTAAGGCATCTTGTGCTGTCCCGAGTGCGCTCTCGTCTGATGAACAGTGCTCATCCGCACTTAGTCTGTGGCAGCTGTCCAACTTCAGTGTTAGCTGCATCGCCATTAGATCGAGGCAAGTGGTTAAATCACACAATGTCTCTGATAGGATCAAATGAAGTACAATCCAAAAGTTAAAGTGTGTGTGATAATGCTTCTATTAGGATTTACTATATGGCAATTAGATGTATTCATGCACTGGGATGCAGTCTCTTTAAAAACAGACTTAACAGACTTGCACAGTACTGTATCTTCTGGCACTGTTTGCCTGCATTTTTAGCCCTTCTTTTTATAGAGCTTCTATTTGAGCTATTTTTGTTTTGGCTTTGCCCGTCGGTGTTTCCCCTCGCTCAAGCTGCTTTTACTGAACAATGAAAATGACATCAAAAGTCATTCTGGGGATTCTGACTCAGACCTGGATTCGGTCCCTTCTCCTCCTCCCTTTCTCTCTCTGTCTTCCTCTGGCCTTGCATCACCATTGGCTTTTCTGATTATTTTAACTGGAGCTGGTCACCGCAGCTCGTCACTGACACTGATTTGACTCAGCTAAGTGATTTCCTGCTCCGGAGCTTGGGGCTCATTACTGCTCATTCTGATCAACACATCAGCCTTTGTTGTGGTTTGAGTCATTTTCTTGAGACGGAAACAAGGAAACCCCTGGAGGTGTTTCCCAGGCACATGCTGATGATGTCATACGGATTGCCATGACGAAGCTAAACAATCACGCTCGTGCACATTTGGTTTACATTATAGATAGCTGTTTAAAAGGGTTAGCGGTGCGACAGACCTTACACTCAGTGCTCATCGGAGAGAAGATTGGCAGCATTTGGTGACATTAAACAGATTGTTACAGTTTGGTCTGTGGTGAATATCAAACACTCATTTGTGGTTGGGAGAGCTCATGTCTCTTGTAGCTGGTCTGAGTCACAGGAAAAAACATTGTGTCAGTCAAAGGAAAAGAAATACAGTGTTGTCAGTCTCACTTTCCCCTGAGCTGAGGCAAAATGCTGTAGTCGTCTCCACTCAATATAGGTTTATAGACTTTGGCAGATAGCTTTATGGTTGTTTTCCATATGTAAGAAGATGATGTATACCAGGTGACGTTGTTTCTGAAGTGATGTAGCTGCACAGTTTAAACTACAGTCTTACGTCAGTTGGCTTCGGACAAGATCTTGCAAAATCAAAGTGCCACAATAATTCTCATGCCGCAAAAGAAGAGTCTCATGTATTTTTCTCTTTTTGTTTTACTGCATTGCAACCAATATAGGTAGTTTTCAGATTCAAGAACTTCATGATATCATAGTTACAGATGAGGGGCAAGAGCCAGTTTTTCCTCTTGATAACATTGTACTTTTACTTGGTTTAACCATATACATTTTAGCTGCTCCTCATCTCTATTAGATTCCATTTTACACTGTTGAATATAGAAAGAGAAACAATTTGGTGTGTTGTTGAATAAAACAATTCTCAAATAAAAAATAAAATATGTGATTTATTCCTGTTTATGTATTTTTGTCTTGTCTTGTTCTTGCAATGCCGCTGTCTCCTTTACTAGGCCTACGTGTTTAAATACTGCTGGCGCCAACATCTGAGTCTAAACTCTCCCCTCACTTGGAGTTGACGTATCTCTGTGTAGACATGAGTTCACGGGCTCATCCTCCCCGTGACCTCCGGATGACCTCCCAGCGCTCCTTTGGCGGCTGGGGTTTCTCTCTGACATATCAAAGCCGGGCCTCGTCTTTCTCACCAGTGACACTGCACACACAGCTCCTCTGCTTTGTATTAAGAACCAGTTAAAATGACTTATTTGGGCAAGCCATTATAGTGGCCATCTTGCTGCGGCTGTAAATTAAGCTGGTTTAAGACAACAGCCTGATGTAGTATTTTTTTATGACTATACACGAAAAGCCCAGCCTTCTGTTTCCTGCACACATATGTTTACAGTTTAAATTCCCTCTTTCTTGAGTTGCATACTGATGTACTGATTATTGTGGTACCCTAGTTATTTTGACCCGTCTTTGAGCATGTTTTGATAAAGTCATTGCATTTAGTTAAGGAACTTGTGTGAATTAAGAATAGTCCTTTGTGTCCGAGTGAGGATATAAAAGGATTTTCTAATGGTAGTGTTTGGGACACTTTTAGCTGTAAGGGAAACGTGTCAGTACTTCTACACAGGGGAGTTGATGTGAATGGAGATAAATGATCACAACTGGAGCCAGAGTGTCTTGAAGCCTTTTAAAAATGGGGGACACGGTGAGGTCAGCAGTGCTGTGCCTTTTAAATCAGGATGCAGCCCTGTAGTTGCACTTATGTGGCTTGTACCTATAGCAGGGGAGCTGAGGGGGTCATTTCAAAGCGTTTTGTTGTCTTTGGAATGCAAAATATTTGGATGGCTCTCTCCGTCATTGAGGAGATTGGGTGTCGCCCAGAAATGTAAGCTACACCTAGGGAACTGTAAATAATTAAAAGGTGTCGCAAAGGTGTCAGGGGAGGTTTTTGGTACAATACGTGCACCATCTTTGTTTAATTCTTAATTCTCTGACAGATTTTACCACTATCCTATGTGGGATTGTTTTAACATGCAACTCATCACAATTACCCCAATATACTCCATCAAACTTATTGTTGTGGAGTTGACTCTAGCACAATCAAAAATACATCAATCAAAAAATACATGAACAAATCTACTAGTTCAGTATATTGCCAGATAGGTTTGTCAGAATATCAATACAGATACTAAACAATGCTGAAACTAGTATCGGGACGAGCCTCTAGATAGGTTTTTTTTTTTTTTATCGAGGGCCACATCTCAAAACATATCAACGCAGAGGGCCACAGACTGGTCAATGCAGTGCATATAACATCTTTGACAGAGCCTGTAAACTAGGGCTTGACCCACATCTTTTAGGTCTGTATCACAATGTCATATTTCAAAAAAAAAATTGTATATAGAAAAAAAAAAATAAATAGAATATATATATATAATATTCATGATATTAAAATAATTAATGATTATTATTCTTAGCTTACAATTAATTATTTCTTTACTCTGAAACACTAAGGCATGATTTATTTCAAACTTTCCAATTAAAAGTAGCCTATTTTAAAATATGACACTGACAATGACGATGCAGTGACCAGCTCAGTTCAATGATTTACAGCTCAGATTTTTAATTCAGTGAAAGAACAGTTTTTATAATTTACTCTTAATATAGACTGCCAGGGGAGTTGCGCTTCCCTTACACTTCATTTTTGATGATGATTTAATGATTTATTTGGATTATTTCTGTTCCGGTCCTCCAGAGTCTGACTCCCCCCTCACTACATTTACATGCCGGTGTCCGTGCTGCTCTCCCTCGTCTCCAGCAGCGGCAGTGACAGTAGCTCCTCCCCACACTCCCCTGATTGTACAGACACACAGCGCTCTCCCATCTTCTTTGTGAACACTCGAAACTACATTATATTACTTACAAATGTCTCAGTGGAGCCTTTTCTGAGTAAAACTATTAAATGGACGTTTAATGGCAAAAGCAGTTTTAGAAAATTTTATTTTAAGCCCGTTTGTTTGCTGCATCTGGGGAGGATGGCATGTTAACGGTTTCCCTTCTAGATCAAACTAAGTGACACACCAGCACACACGGTGAGACACTTGCATCGAGCAGACGTGTATCGAATCGTGACACCTGTATCAACATTATATCGAATATGGTTGCAGCTCTAGTAGTGTTGAAAATTACATTCTGTTGTGTAACGAAGAAGTCTTTTTATTTGTTGTCGTCTCGAGCATTGAGGCTCCTTGCTGTCAAAATCAAGTTTGCCATTTTTGTATTGTAAATTTAAACTTTGTGTTCTTGCTTACACTTTCCCATGACTGACAGTTGTGTTCTTGTTTGCATGTTGGTTCTAGAGCTGCATTTTCTGGCTGCACATCAAGACCACTTCTGTCTATCTCTCCTTCTCTCCCTCTCTTTCTCTCTCTCTCTCTCTCTGTGTTTCTTCACTGCTGTCTCGTCTTCTCGTGTCTCGCTGCTTGTGGGTCTGACTCACGTAGGTCTCCGCCGCAGATGCCTTGGCCCACTCTCCATGTGTGCACGAGTGTTCACGAGTGTTATCTGTGCACCTCCTGTTCACCCTCAGCGGGACCGCCAGCCTCCCTCCCACTCAGCACGTCTCCTCTGCACACTCTTCCATCGCTGCCATTTCTTTCTTTTTTCATCGTTACTGTATACATAACAGATTTCGGAAATAATTAAATAATAATATTAATCGTCACCGTGGTTTGCATTAGTTACATTCAAACCTAGATAATGAATATACGACTATTCTTTTCTGCGCTAACGTGTAACCTCTCTCAGGAATAAGAAGGTGAATTAGTGATTTTAGATGAGGGTCAGATCGATGGTTAAATTCCCAGATCATTTGAAAGCCACGCCTCATGATGTAATGTCTGCAGCGACGATCCCGCTGTGTGCCAACATGGTGTGGCTGTAAATCAGCCGACGCCGGACCTGCTGTTGATGTATTGTGTGTGTGTAGACCGGCTTTATGCTGTTAACCCCACTGACCTTTTTATCCAAGTAACAAACAAAACATATTTTTGATAATGAAAAGTATTGATCTACACATTGTATTAGATGTATACATTATAATGAATAGCTTCCTGGCAGTACCCAAGTCAATTTGATAAATGGGCAAACCTATGAATGAGAATGAAATAAAATGCTTCAAAAATGTTTGGTGTTTTCTATGTTAAGTAGAATATTTATGACTCTTAGCCTACTTTTGAGCAGGGTAAGAGCAAGGACAGGAGGGTGTGTATAAATGTCCCAATAGGCTAAGCTTTTGACTAAGTTCTCCTGACCAGAAACCTCAGGAAGTAGTTTCTACATGGTCCTCATCCAAGTATGGGCCTAATTGGACAAAAATTCTTCCTGGCAGTTGCTTTCATATCACTCAACTAAAAAGCCTTTTCAAATAGGTCTACACAGATACAAATAGCTGCTTATATAGGGCATCTTCTTGAAGATTTATCCATCTGTACAAGATCCAGTTTCCACAAGACGAGACAAGACTTTGACTTGATTTACACTAAATACATTGCACAGTTTAGTTGACAATTTTGGCCTATCATTGTTTGCACTACTTTTTGGAACTAGCTTCTTGAAAGGTGTGTGCACAACCTTCTGGAAACTTTATAGGCGAATTATTGGGAGACCAGAAAACCTTTTATAACCACATTCATTTAGCCTTATGAAACAAATCTCCCCTTTCTCACATTAACTTAAGCTCCTTCTGCATACATAGGACTCCTGACTCCTGACTCCTGGTGGACTTTGTCTGTGCCACTGCTGCTGTACAAATAGAGCCCGTATACTCCCAGCAGTAGCCCTCTTTCTCTTCTCAGTAATGCACTATCGACCCCCTGTTCTCTGCAGACCCTGCCCTCTCCAGTGGCCTTCACCTGTTAAGTACTCACACATGCACACACAGGGCTGACCACACTGACCTTTAGCTCCTCTGCGAGACTTGATTTCCAATATGGGCTAGTCTTACAGCGCATCCTGCGTCCTTCCTGCCGTCGGTGTTAATGTGATTAGGCTGGAGCTTCCCGCATGCTGTTTCCTTTGTCCCTTTTTCTATACTTGTTCAATACTCAAGTCCTCAAGTACCGTTTGGTAGACTTCTATTTGTGACACTCTTTAATATAAACTTTAATACAATGTTGGCATAATATATTTAGGTCTAAAACATTACACAGTAACACTATCTGTCTCAAGATCTGAGGTTCAAATGCTGCACAAGTTGCCGGTGCCATTCCAGCTCCCACAGATGAATGCTGTCGTTGTGTTCTTGGGCAAGACACTTAACCCACCTCGTCCTTAGTGTGTGACCATTTACCATCTTTTTCAAATCTTTAAGCAAATGGGTCTTACCTCATTTGCTGTGTATATCTTTTGTGGTTAAGTGTGAGGGATTTTTGCATGCTTTGTGACTGTCCTCTCACATATTGCGTATACAAGGGTTGTTGAAATTCATTGTTGTACGACATAATACATTTTTCATCAGTATCTAAATAGTTACTAGTCTGTAATACTGCAGCTTTCTGAATTATTTAGACTACATACATTTTTGAATTTCTTATAGTTAGCTGTGACTTTATTCAAGTAGAATCAGTTTTGCATTTAGTTCAAAGCATTTCTCCTCATCCCTTGACTATACCAGCCTCATCGCCAATGTAAACACAAGGTAATGTCTAATTTAAATTGGGTAAATGTTGGAACTAGAGGTCCCACATGCTGCCTTATGGAGTGTAGTGCAGCGCTGTGGCCCCTTCACTTGCACAAAGCTCCGCCTCGTTATCCCGCTATAATACTTTGTGTGTAATTATCTTTGTTTATTTATGTGTATACTGTTGCAAATGCTTGACAGATTTTTACATACCATGCAATTTCTCTTACTCAGCTTTCTATGACCTTTACAAACCACCACAAAGACCCAGCTCCCAAAAAGGTTAATTTGTAAATTTGCTGAATATTTATTTTTCCGCCACAAAGGAAATGCCACCAGCGGCCCTCTGACACTTCATTTTTCAAGGACCTCAAGGCAAAAATGTTCAAACAGCTCTATTCAAACCAAAGTGGCTAGTTCATTCATTTTCCCTTTTCATTCCCAAACCTGATTAGGTGACGACAGACCCCCTTGGATACAATAGTAGTTTGGGCACTGTAAGAGAGCTAGTTTTTTTGTGTGGAAACTTTCATAGAAATCCTGATGTTATCTTGATCTGGCGAAGGAAACTTGGACGGTGGAGTAAAGGGGGAGCTGATTTTGAAACGGATACAGATATCTATTGCTTGGTTATACATAGCAAAGGCATGCATAAAGTTGAGTTTTGTGGCAGAGTGGTTAACACCTCTCAAGAATAAGATTGTGGGTTTGATCCTGGGATGAAATCAACCCAAACTGAATCCGCATGTACAGTTGCTGGGAAAATAATTAAAAAGCCAAACTAAAACCAGTTGTAATGCCATTTACAGATTTGTATGTTGACATTTGTAAAAGTAACACTATTGATTCAAATTTTGGGTAAAACAAATTGCTGGGTCTTACGTTTATGGACAATATGTTTTTGTTTCCTGCCAGAAGCTGTAATGTATAAGGCATAACTCAGGTGTGAAGGGCACTGTATTAGAAAGTGTAATATAGAATAACCATGCTCCGAAGGCCGAAAGCATATTTTGGCCCAAGAGCCCGAGGCAGCTCCCGGGCCAGCCCAGTCTGCCTACAGCAATATTTATGAGCGCTTTTTGGCAGGTGAGGGTAATTGAACAAGCATTTGTTATTTGGCAAAAAAGTGTCTCTGGCTTGGACCCGGCTGGAGAGCGCTGGAGCTGTGGGTTTAACACTCTGCTAATTGGGCCACGTACAAACAGAGGTTGTAATGGCTTTTGAATTGTCAGTGTAATGCTCAATTGCCACCTCTTTTATAGCGTATAAAACTGTGACACTGGGGCACAAGCTGGAGATGCTCAGAGCAGCAGATGTCATATTCACTTATATCATTGTGAAATTTACTTATTAACATCACAATTGTTTTGTTATTGCATGATCTTTTTTGCATAACTGTGTTTGTAATAGTTCTCCAAGTCTGTGTCAAAGTTTTAGTATTGTTTTTTTATTACTACTGCTGCTACTGTTGCTACTGCAAACGGCCTCCAAGACAATTTCTTTAATGACCACTAAAATGGCCTATAAACCTGTAAATGTAAGAAAACACTGGATAAATTTATTTTGGAAATTTTAATGGTTTTAAAATGTTTCTTGGTCTGTGTTTTGTATTCACTAGAGAACTTGGTAGAAGTCAGCTCCTTACCTTTTTAACTTATCCTAAGCTGACTTGACAGCTCCATAAACAAAATGAAAAATACATTAGTTTAATGTTAAACACATGTCATATAATTTTACACAGTAATTCTAACCTCTTTGCCACATTTCAACTCTGATTTTAAACTAGGACAAAAGCCAAATTCACATTCATTGTTAGTGGCGTGCAATTATGCTGTTGTATTTCCTTCACCCCCCCTCTCTCTTTCCCCCCTCTCGCACGCCCACCCCTCCTCTTTTTTTCAATCCAAAGAAATAAAACCGTCAAAGGCTTCTCGCTGTGCTAATATAGGAAAGCGATTGCCAGCGTTTGCTAACAGAACACCAGCTTAAATGAAATGGCACGTTTTATGGGGGCTCTGTAAATCACAAGTCGTGTAAAAAAAGACAAGCTTTGGTTTAAATGGCACATTGGGCACAATTAAAGCTACTTAGACTGATGCCACCTTATTTGTAGGAAAAGGTGCTAGACGCAGATGGAAAGACAGTTTTAATGCTCTCAGCCCGGCAGCGGTGAAGGACTCTTTTGACTCAGCGTCTTGTTGTAGAAAAAATCTCACAACCTCCATAGCATTGTGTAATTTGAGCAATCTGGGAAAGAAATACGCCTTATGTGGAATTAGGAGTTACTATTACACAGTGAATGACTAACAAACATCATACAAACATTTATAACCTAATATGGCTTGTTCAGATTTTCTCAGTAGGCTTGTCACTATATCGACTTATCGTTCAATACATGACGGATGGAAGAGTCATTTTTGAGGGAGCAATATTTATTCTGTGTAATTTTTCTTTGCACTCGTGGGAAAAGTTTGGCTGTTTTCCTGTTCTAGATTTGAGCTCTAGAAGTTTGAATTATGAACTTCCATGACTCATAATATATGCAAGCTAAAAACTGAAGTGTTGTCTGTAATATTGTATATTTAGAATACTTTTTGGAGATCATTCTGCTTTATGGTTTGGTTTCAGTTTTATCGTTTATCGTCTATATTTACTTCAGCAATATATCGCACTTCAAAATGTGTTTGTGACAAGCCTACTTTTCAGTCTGTGTGTCTTCAAATAAAATGTTTTTGCACTGCACCATTTAACTTCACTGTTGTTCCAGCGTAAGGTTTGGTAAATAAAACAATATTAAGAATAGTGCATCTCTGCTGGAGTTGGGCCCAGATTGGTTAACCTGTTGTGTAGTATTTCTACAGTGAAAGGCCCCTTATATCTCTTCCTATGTGCTTTACGACTATAGGAGTAATGGGGACATGTGGACAGGGTGTCACTGTGCTGTGGTAAACCTCCGCCAAGAGCAACAGCTGAGCCACACACAAAGCACACTGCTCCACGTGCACGCTCGCCTTCACATGCACACCCTTTTACATACACACTGCTGCCTCGTGCACATCTGCTGCCTGCCCTCGTCCGTCCGTGCGCCGCTGTTGTGCATCTGTGTGTGGCAGTAGCTCCAGCCCGAGTCCTTCTTAAAGCCCTGTTTTATTCTGACTGCAGTGGCCGTGTGACAGGCGCATCGGGTCAGGGAGCAGCTGTGATTTTTATTAAACTGCGTCAATCTATTGATGCTTTGCAGTGACATCACGCTGGGGGTGTTCTACATGTATCTATATGGTGGAATGTTCAGCAGCCACTATGATGACCTGTAAAACTCAAGAAAAAATTGATTTAAACAACACATTTTCAGGAGCCTGTGATCAATACGAGCGTTCATTGTCCTGTTGAAGTGTTTGATTTTCAACCAAAAAGGTGAGAGAGACAAACTGAAAAACTGTTAGCTAATACTAGCTAGCTTGCGCTGTACTTTAATGCGTGAGATGCTTGTTTAACAGCACAAACCATCTCACCTATTGTAGTTCCAACTAAGTCAGTTCTTTTTGTTGAAATAAAGCTCAGATTAAAGTCTAACAAGCCTCAGACAGAGCAGTGCTTACAGTTAGCATCACACCCTCTGAGAATTTTGATGATTTCAGCTGCAAAGTATCAATTAGAAGCTGCAGAAGAGTGTCATTTAAACTAACTAACTTCTTTAAAGTTAATGCCATTTTTAAATGGCAAAGGGACACTCAAAGGACGCACTCAGAACTGCCTTCAGAATAAATGACTAACTTGAGATTTGAACCTCTTCACTTGAAAATGGAGGATAAATTGACTCTCCACCATGCAAGCATTTTAAACAAAGCCAGGTTCAAGTTGAGTTGAATAATGGGCTTTCTGATGAAGGCTGTTGACTAAGTTAAGGTGGTTTTCACACATTAATGCTCTGTGGACTGACCCCAGTGCATACCACATTTACTTCTTACTTTACATTTGGGTCGGTCTTGTTCACATACACAACGCATCATTCACCCCAAACACCATGAGCCAAGTGAACGGCCATCAGCTGATTGCCAAACTTATTTCCAATGCGCTCACTTCCCTGGTGCCACTCTCAGAGCCAATGCTGCTCGACCTAACTTCAGTGTGAAAACGACCTTAGTCTTACTGCTTATTTTCGAGAAACCATTTGAATCTATCATTTTTATTTATTAAAGCTTATGATCTGTCTGTAGTCTAGTGTTGTTATGATTATTACCATTTATTCACCAATAATTGACAGTAGTTGTACTAGAGCTCACATGCACACAGCATATTTCAGTTACAGTGAAAGTGTAGCAATAACTGACATATTTTACAAATGTGTGTGTCTGGAAGAACAGGTGCTGCTTGAATTCCTGCCTCTTATCTACACAAAAGTCACAGACAGTTGATAACTTGGTAGCAGAGACCCACGATTCATTACTTTGTTATTTTTCTCATAATTATGGACAGAAAACTGAAGCTGCCTCTTTCACAGTTTGTTCTTGATTTGCAATTGTAACAAAGAGTGATTTGCCACAATATAGGTCACAGCCAGACACAAAGTAAAATGTCAAGTCTGAAATGCTCCCACTGGGAAAAACGCTGCCCCAGGCTTTCAAAATCTTTAAAATCAAATCATAGAAATGTACTTTATCACACTAACTGTTATATCAGATAAGGCGTTTTGGGCCAATGCAGGAACTCCTAGTCTCTGTGTCTCTTACCCCCCCGTAGCCTCACCCCCTTCTCTCCACGTCACTGGCAGGTTAATAAAATAAACATACATCTACCAGTGGCAGTGGCGGCCATGTCAGATTCCCTTAGCTGTCATCGGCCCTGTATATGTGTGTTATTTGATGCGCGCACCAGTCTATTTCCAACACCAACTGTCACTTTTAGCCTCTGCCTGTCTGTCAAAGCCCCCTGTCTGCTGCGCTGGTCCTGCCGTGTCAAGCAGCTCATATCAGGCAGCCCTTAGCTTAGCATGCTAGGTACCAGAGACTCGGGTATTGGATTTCTATGATGATATATGTGCTTAGCGTGGCGGATATGATTGGAGCTATTGGACTGTAACATATTGAAGATGCCTTTATAATTATAATGTCAGTAAACTCAAATGTGCAGTTGCTTTATGGGAGACACTTGAGACTGAACAGAAATGTTTGAGAATGTGGGTTGTCATCAATTTTGCTCTGGACCAGCTGTATCCAGAGTTATTCTTAGTATGGATTTAAGGATGTCAAAATCCCATATATAATTTCCAAAAAGAAAAGGATTTCAAAAGTAAGGTTACCATATGGAAACTGTCCCGTGAATCATAGACATATAACAATTGATCAGATTTAAAGTGCATTATGTCACTTTCCAGATGGGTGGTGTGTCATCAGTTTGTCTCCATGGAAATTATGTGGTTTTCCTTGGAAGGTTAAGATAGATAAATAAGCACGCCTTCTTTCTATGTAGGCTGGTCTTTCCACAGATCTGACCTTTTACACAACCTGGTGGCCTTGCAGACGGACAATTTTAAGCCATACTGTAAGGAATAACAGACTCTCCACCAGAAAAGTTACATATATGTCTTTAAGCACAATGTAATTTGAAGGACCTTTTGAAGTGACATCGCGCATGTGAAGATTTGAACATTGCATCTTTACCATTGTGAATCCATGCCAACGCTTTGCTTCACCAAACACCAAGTTCTGCCACTTCTTCCCCCGTTTCTCTGTCGGCAGTGATTACTCCAAGCCCATAGTTACTCATGGAGAGCTTAACTACTGATAGAAGTTGAAGAGGAGCGGCGTCAGTGTGTGGGCTCTTGTGCTCTACAGACTTTGTGCTATAGGCCAAGCACAACACAGCTGCCCACCCACTCCCATCTCTGCGTGCGCGTGTCTTTGAAGTTTGTCCCAGTCCGGTAGAGTGGTAGCCGGTCAGTATAGAGAAGAGGATTAACAAGGGCCCTGATATAAACCGATGAAAGCGCGGAGGGATGAATGGTCTTTATGAAGTGTTGGATGAGAGAGAGAGAAAGAGAGAGAAAGAGAGGGGGCAGGTGATCAAGGCCACAAGACTCTGGTTGTAAAGCAGACACATTGATGGAGAGCCTGGATATAAGCTTTTGATTAAAGATGGGATCATGCTGCAGTGATGATGAGTGCGATGGACCTAGTGTTTTATACCTCGGGATTTCAGCGAAATGAGATTTTTGACCACAGTAACTCAATTAGCCGTCAGTTTTTGAATATTAACTTGGCTAATGTCTGTAGAGGTCTAAAGATTCTTAATAAACTTTTTGTTCATTATGAAGTAAGTCTTTGCTCCTGCATTATAATAACTGCACTCAGAATAAAGTGATAGGATATACGTGTACTGTGTACGTGTCTCGAATGGGTAAGAGCAGCTATTGCAAATTGCTTTGATTAATCTTGCAGTTGTATTTCCACTGCAAGATAATATAATTGGTTATGTTCTACCAAAACCTCTGAATGTCTGTGCTCTCAAAGGTATTCTTGTCATAATGGTCCAATAAAATCCGCTTTGTTGTTTTTTTCGGTCAATATTTCGATGAAGGAATACTTACACTCTCATTTCCATCCCGCTCCTATTTGCGAGCATTGGCGCAGCGCAGCATTAAGCAGACAGTGATTGATCTATTGTATGATTGTTTATTTTGCCCTGTTGTCAGTGATGGATGAAGATTTGCGCCCATTTGAAAAGTGTGCATGAAATATGGCGTGTTCCATGAAGGGGGGAGTGTTCCAAACTTCCCCTGGAGGAGAAATGGCGACAGGCCTCTGGGACGACTTGTCATCGCACCTTCACCTCCTCGTAAATGAAATGCCCCGCTCATCTGGCAGCAGGGGCAATTATTGTTTTCATAAATGTGATTGATATGTTCCCATGTGGTGTTTGTCAGTCTTGTCTTGAACATGTGTAAATCCTATAGGTGTTGTTTCAAAAAGCCAATCAAAGTTCTCCATTGTATAAACAGGCTTTCTAGAGATGTGATTCTTTTAGCTGTTGATTAATGTGTTGATTGAGTCTTAGTCAACCACATTATTTCATCAAGATAAAAAAAACAAAACATGTGTTCTTTGATATTTCTCAGGCCTTGTCTTCTCCAGATGCAAGCTGATTAAATTCCTTCTTCCCTGCTTCTCCCATTCAAAACTCCCGTCTACAGAGAACACCCCAGGAGCAGATCGGCAAGACATTTCTAACACCCTCTTTAGTTACCTCCACCCCAGAGGCCAAAAGGAACCAGAGACCATGAATAGAAAGAGGAACTTGAGACACAATACTACCTGTCCTCTCTTCCCCTCCTTGTCGCTCCTCAGTAGTCCCCCGTGACCCCCCTTTAGGCTCCCTTTTCCTCCCCTTCCTCGTCTTCTCTCTGCTTGGCATAAACCGACTGACTCCTGCGATGTCTTTCACACGGACAGATGGCACGATCGTGGGCTCGGGCTCAGAAACAAAACTAAAATCCTCCCCAATTTTGCCCGTACTAATATATTTCGCTTTATGTTGTTGTCGAAACAGATGCCTTGTTCGCTCGCCAGCTCTTATGGAAGCCAGGCTTTTCCCTTATTTCTTGTTTATCTCATTCAAAATCCCTCTGCTTTCACATGCCAGGACATTTTTCAGTCTCCAAGAAACAAAAGGTATCACTTTGTGCCTTTTTATGTGCTGACAACTGCCTCACATTGGTTCTTGATATTGATATTTAATTGGAAAAGAAGTAGTTGGGAGTTTACTAATTACACACACTAATATTAGCCATCAGATTGCTGGATTTAGTTTTAAACCACTGCACCAATGACAACTCTTAAGCAATATTTGTGCTTATATTTAGTTAAAAACAGATATAACTTGATGAATTTGCTAGATAAGCCAGATTTGCTCGATTTTCTTCAGTCAGATCACAAAAGAGGTTATTTCCTCCTGTGTAGATGGGAGTGTCTCAATTTTGTTTTGTTGTGACAGATTGTGTAGATCATAGAAGACAAGCTGTGGTTTAGGAACATCAGAGCCAAACAGCATTAGTCCAAGTCAGAGCAGAGATACTTGATACGGCTGTAGGTCAGGGAATACAAAGTTCCTATTTCACCTTTTCAGTTTTAAATTAGAACCATGTGACCATAAGCTTTTGTGCTGAGCGGATTTGCTTCCTTTAGGGAACTGAAAGAAGCCTTTTCTCTCTCCGCGGCCCAGGCCTTCCACTGCACTTTGTCATGTAAAGAGGCCCTTATCTGCTGCTGGTTGGGGGTAAAGAGGCTGCACTAGAAATAAGCAGCAGAGTCCCTGGGGCCAGCACAGATCAGCGCATGCTAAAGAAGGAGCTGTGATTGACAGGTGCTTTTGAGCTGCGCAGCAAAGGTGACGCCCATTCATGTGTCCGGCCGGGGGACAGCTATGACCCCTGTCCTGTCCACCTGCTTGCCTTTAACCTTTGACCTTTCACTAGAGTCTATGGTGTGGTTGGTTTGAACCTTGAAGCAAATTTAGAATCTGTTCAATCGCAATGATTAAAGTGAAAAACCTACTCAAGTGAAGCACCAATACTATTATGTCCACATCTACTAAACTTCATATTGATTACAGTCTTTATCACAATACATTTAAGGATCTAACCTAACCCAGCAAAAGGGAGCTCATACTATAAACCATGTAGAAAACAATACATTTTTAATACCAAAGAATGCAATGTTTTGGTGTAGATTTTGACATTTTAAGACCACTTTACATTTAATTTCCAATGCAATATTTACTTTTACTATAGAACTTTTCATGAGGGTTAAGCTATAAGTCTGGTCGTGACTGGCGCACAGCTCAGGTAGGCGTACGTGACTCAACATCCACAAAAATTGCAATAATTTCCTTGCTGTCCTCCGGCTCGCCGCCTCTTTGAACGCTACATTTGTTTTGCTGTATCTCATAAATGGCCGCCCAACAATGACAATTTAATGGACACGACTCGCTCTGGGAAGTGCAGCGATTTCACAAAGCCTGATTTAATTTCCCTCATTCGAGTCTAAATTGGGCCAAGGTGTCAGGCTAAATAAACAGAATGCATGTTGGCTGCAGCCCGAGAGACGCTTGGTGTGAATAAGAGGCTGTGCTGCAAAGGTTGCTTTTTCCAATCCCCTGTAAATGGGTATAAATTTATAACGTTGTGCTTGTCTCGCACTTTGCCGACGCCAGCTTAGCCTTTTGAATGCGGTAAGTGGAGAGGATTTAGGCTGTTCTTAAAGCGCTAGGTACAAAATGTGTGGCTTTTCACTAATGTTACTAGATGGTTTACAGTTTGAGTAAGATTTGCACCTGCACACTTGTGTTTCTGAGTCAGATATAAATAGCAGGTGTTAAGAGTGTTATTTGAGGATTTCCACATAAAGCGTCTACCAAATGCGTGGTTCCCTTAAATGTTTTTGTTTGCAACGGATATTCTATAATGGTTATTTTTAAAGCAATGATCTGCAACCTCTAGAGTAGAATGTGATACGTTCATTATAGAAGTCGTCAAAGGATGTGGAAAGGACTATACAGTAGCTCAGTTGGTAGAGTTTTTGTACACTGATCTAAAAGTTGGTGGGTCGAATCCAGCTCGAATTCCAGCTCCCACAGATTATTACCATCGTTGTGTCCTTGGGCAAGACACCTCAACCAGTGTCTGCTTTCACTGACTTATGCGTGTGTATGTGTGTGTGTGAATGGGTGAGTGGTTCCTTGATGTAAAGTGTTTTGAGTGTCTTGTGCTATATACAAATGTGACCATTTACTGTAACTATGGCTACCACATGTGTAAGCAGTCAACAATCAGCAACTCAACAAGGACACGACACCTCATTCACATATAGCTACTCCCCATTTGCAATGAAAATGTGTTATTGCATTTATACACAAGTAAACAGAAAATTATCGTGCTAAATGTCAAGCATTAAGTTCTGCGTAGAGCTGAAAAGACGGCTCACATCTGCTCTCACCCTGTCGATCCCATCATATTTGTATGAACAAAATATGACTCAACCTGGAGCCAATGGGGTAATTATTTGCTTTGTTAAATTGGACAATTAACCATGTCATGACGCACTGTGTGGAACCTCAAACAATTATGCTGTCTTTAAAGTAGGCTAATTATTGCTTTTCTGTAATGACTTTTGTTACACCAATTTGTATATTAGTAAGTAGTTTGGTATTTTTGAAATTTATATTCAATGAATGTAAACCATGAGGCAGAGGCTGTTTGATACACTTGTGATTTGAGGTGTGAAGGCGAGGTGGAATGTAGGCGGTGCATTTTGCCTTTTGACTCATGCTAATTATTTCATGAATCCATCCAAATCTTTTATAATTGGTAACCCACACACACAGTCTAAGTGCTGACTCTGTTTAAATTGCCCACTGCAAGAATCGATGCAACACCATGTAACATTTGCCAAGAATCATTCGGTTTTCAAGTATAGTGTCAGTTTTGGAGTTGGCGCTGTTGTAGTCTATAGATGTTATGTGTCCAGCGTTGCGGGTGCAGTTGTCATAGGCTTGTTAGCGAGATTGTCAGCCTGGGAGAGACCTGACCTTACATGCTCTCTACCAGCTACTGTTGTCATCAGCCCCCAGTCATGCTGCTGGAAATTGGGTCATTTTGCTGAAAAGGCTATAATATAATACTTTGGGGCATTGCATTGTCTTCTTTTGCAAACTAACCAGCAAAATTGCCCATTGATGGATACAACTCAAATGACAAAACCAAAATTGTGCTATTAGTGTGCCTCAGTATTGTCAAAATGGCCTTGATTTGAAATGTGGAAGTTGTTCTAGTTCTTTAGATTTGATTTGTAAAAGTCTGATTGCGAGTAATTTTATTTGACAGTTGGCAGTTTTTCATAAACACTGATGTATATTAATTTGAGAGATTAAATTCTGAATGGAGCCAAACAAGGTGTTATTGAAATGATGAGATCATTATGCCATATGCCAATGTTTTTTTTGTTTTCATCTTTACTTAGCGCGGGTTGTTTCTGCGCTGTACCATTTTTAGAAGTCTATAAGCTCATCCTAACACATGCTAGATATGGGGAGCAAATTAGCTTAGACTGCAGGGCCAACAGAGGGCATCCCGGGACACTGGCTCACCGGGTCGGGTCTGTTGCCTCGTGGTCCCACCAGCCGTCTGCCAAGCGCACAGCTAATATTGCCACCAGCTGCACAGGCCAAGCTAATGCCAACCAGCGCTAACCCGGCACCCAGCCCAGACCTGCCACACTGAAGCAACTGTGTGACTGTTTAAAACCACACATCCTTTCTGTCAACCACGGAGCATGGACTTGTTTAGTTGAGCTAAACTTAAAATCATATCAAGGGGGTAGTGTGCGGAAATTGTTGTGAAATGTTTCCATTGCATTTTATCTCTTAGATTCTGTACAGCTCTGACCTATTGTATATTTTTACATCAGTGAGTGAATTGCATAGTAGTGAATTGTGTGGTAAATACTATGCACCTACAATACGCTACGTCAACACTATGCAGCTACGATAACACATTTTGAAGTGCGTTACATTGCTGAAGTAAATATAGACAATGACCGATAACACTGAAACCAAACCATAAAGCAGAATTATCAGAACTGAATGCATCATGCAAGCAGATTTAGAATGACTTCCTAACTCAACCTTCTACAGCTCAGATCTCATCGTAACACAGAAAAATAACCAAAGTGTCCCCACTAGTACAAGGAAAAAGGTCCCCACAATAAATATTGACCCCAAAAATGATCTTCAAATCTGTCATTTACTGAACCATAAATAGATATAGTATTTATCATGATATGCAGCAAGTTAGTTGTATATTTATTAAAATGTGTATCTATTCATTTGTACATAAACAATATGTCTTTTGATTATTGCCATTGAACACAAAAAAAGCAAATCTCTTCCCCTAAAGTCTCAACTCTCACTGCTCACTAATTGGCTGAAAACCTGTCAATCAAATTAGACCCAAGTTTATCACCGATCACTGGGAATGAATAACTGCACAGCCTTCTACACAAGGATCTAATGGTGATGACTAGACCTCATCACTCCTGACCATGTTACCTGGAAACATGATATGTATTTGTGAACCAGATAAACAAACTGTAGTTCTCCTGTTTTGATCCTCACAGTAGCGCTCGCTGTCACCTCTGTGTAAACCTCCTGCTCTGTTTGTCTTTGCTCATAATCACTTCCACATGTTTCTGCGGAGAACCACGGTTCACACTATTATTATAAGCGTCATCATAAAAATGTGCTGCTACTTTGTTGCTTGTTACTTCACAGTCCATTGCACTGCTGCAAATAAGACCACAGACATCTCACAGAGCCAAATGAATCAGGGGGGATGTGGAAAGGAGCAGGAGGAAATGCTCAGAAAAATTCAACTCACCCAAGAGATATCGTGTAGATCTCATACCAAAATAACTCGCCATGGTTTCCAGGATTCTATTAGCATGTGATTCATTCTGTGGTTGGCTATGTAAAAATGTGGTGCGCCCTAAATATTAGCACATTGCAGCGACCGTGTTTTCAGTTCTCAGGCTTTAATCATGACTAGTGCTGAATATTGTGCTTGTTCTTGGCATTTGTGGATTCACCACTCTGTAATTTGCAAGTCTATAGGTCGGTTATTCATTCTATACATTTTAAACTTATGGGATATGGCATTTTTAACAGTCTACAGTCTTAGTCACAATTATGCTTTCCTGATGTGTTTTCTTTTGGAAGGCAAGTTCTTTACTTCATGTATCTATGCAGGTCTCTTATTATCCGTTTATCCAGAATTGTGGTCAAACAGTGCACTGGGTTGTTGATGTTAAAGCCCTAAGGTCCAACCGTGTAACTTTTTAGCCAACAAAAATGCATATAAAAAGACCTTACTGTGAGTGGACTTGCATCTCCACAAACCTGAATCTTACTTGGCTAGGAAGAGGGAGTCCTGCTTGTCTCCATGTAAATGTTGTTCCTTTTGCTATAATATTCTATAGTATGGCATAAAATCCAGAATGTTTTAAGTATTCTTTAATTTTCTAATTGAATGGAACTTTGCAGTGATGTTCCTTCCTCTGAAAGTTGCACAGAGCCACTTTAACATCTGTTTTTCTGCCTGGATGTGTTCTTTTTAGCTCATTATATTTTCATATTTTGCTTTTAAATGGCAAACATAATTGCATTTCCTTTAAAGTGGCTTATCTTAATTGTGACAGGTCTGAGTTCAGACCCTGAGGCGGTGAGTCACCACATTGTTTTGTGTGAATACTTTTTAGACCAAATGTGTGATTTTAGCTTCTTGTCTGCTTGTTTACAGTGTTACCTTGGTGGATCCAGGTGTAATCCTGCAGCCCAACTATTCAAGGCTAACTGGGCTAGTTTCTTAAGCCCCCCTCAGGCAGAAGCTTCAAACAGGGCTGCCCATACAAATGTCTTGATGCATTGTGGGGCAGACTGATAAACCCACGGAGCTGGGGGCCTGAGCTGCTCTGTGCTCCTGTGGCCAGTACAGCCTACAGGGACTTCCTGTCAGACAGGCGTAGGGTTAATGAGGTTACTGCTTCCTGGTTCTGTCTTCCTGTCCCCTCTCCTGTTTGGGCTCTGTGGTGCGACATGCTGAAAGTAGGAATGGACACATTTGGTCTGCTTTGAGGAGGCTTGTTTCTTATATTGTTCATAGATTTCTCACGTTACTTTGCCCCTAAACACTCGATGTTTCACTTTTTGTGAGCCCAAAATGTAAGTGTAACATAATTTCCTTATGGCAAACTTTCACATTATTTTAATACTAATGGTTTGTACTTAAGAGCAATTTTGATACCAAAATGATTAAAAATACTATTTTTACAGTAGAATGCAACTTTCAACATAAAATAATAGTCATTTAATTAACATTACCTAGAAACTCAGAAACTTATACCCACCAGCCTGACAAGTGATCCCTTACAAAACACGCTAGTAAAAGCATTCATTTGTTCTGAAGCCATTTGAAATACAAGTTTCTGCCAGCTTCACCAAGTTTCCTGTTGCCTTATTGTGGTTGTGTATCTTGTAGAAAAGTCAAATAGTAAATGGCTTAATGCCACCTTAAAAGTAGATTTGTCACCTTTTCCTTTCAGTTGAATGCATCTGGAAGTCAGCTGGAAAATCTATAGCCACATTTGGTGAAGTATATTACCTCTGTCATATGAGATGTGCTGTGAGGGCTATTTATTCCCTCTTCTCAGATGGTGAAAAAGCGCTGTTGACAAGTTAGTTTTATGAGCCCAGGTTTATTAAATGGCACTACTGTGAGTATAAAAAAGTATTGTAAAGTAGCAAAAATACAACTTTTGTTCCCCTGCTCTGTGCCCGTTTGACACGACCGCATGGCTGCCTCTGTCGCTTTTTGTTAATGTTACCACAAGGAGATTCTAGGAAATTCTAGTGCATTTTTCCCTCAAGTGCTGTTTGTGTGAGATTTTTAAAGCTCTGTTATACTCAAGTCTGTGCTAAGAGGCTATAAATGGAATGTGGCAACAAGTTAAAGGTGCACTATGTAACTTTTTGGTGAGGGGTCGAACAACTACTTGACTTGTTCCACATGTTGCATTTATTCGATGACATGTTTTAGTGCTAAATTGTAGGCCTGTCTGGATAAATACTATACTCCTTTCTACAAGCTTATACCTGGCTGCTTGTCTCCAAGGAGATAAGATTAATGCTGTACTGTGGAACTTTCCAGGTAAAACAAAACAATACAAACTCCATAGAGAGAAACAAGTGGCTTACTCTTCCACCAGAAAAGTTACATAGTGCTTCTTTAAGGAGCTAATGCTAAAAAAAAAAAAAAAAAAAAAAAAACTAAACAGGAGGCTCCTATGGCTGAGTGTTGATATGAGCTTGTTGAGTGTCTGTGCTGTAGGCTATGTGTTTACAATGGATGAATTCTATAGTGGACTTAGTGTGCGACTATGTAAGGATGACCTTGTAAACCATGCAACTTATTATTACTTTGAGGTCAAAAGTCAAGGCAGGGAGCAGTTAGTCTTGTAGCCAGTGTGGGTGGACATGGCAGTCCATTTTAAAACCTCTTATCATATCCCCTGCTGTTTCCTCTCTCTCTCTTTCTCTCTAGGCCCATTTTAGAAGCACTATTTTTCCCAGTCAAAATAAACCATGTATTTAAATGCTCTCCTTTTTACCAAGGTGATGCTGTGTTATGCTCGCCAGGCTTGAGTGGCGATGACGGTTTGTCACTTGCGTCCGCTCAGATGCTCTCAAACGGCGGTACGCATGAGTGTGCAAGTCAGAGCGCAGATATGACTGACAGAGGAGGCACAGACACTACGGGCAGTGTAGGGCTCAGTGGGTGGCAGCGAACTACATACATGCTCCTGAGCCGTTTATCGGCTTCAAAGAGACGCAAGGATATGGAAAGCAAGGTGGTATTTTGTTTTTTGGATAATTCGTTAGTGGGACAATTTATTTTTTTAACCATTTGGTGAACATGTGTGGTTCATTACTAAGGAAGTTTGTGATGTCTGTTTTGTCTGCGTTAACTAAATGCCAAATAAAACTTTAAGAAGTCACTCATGTGTATTCCTGGGAGATATGGTTAAAAATAAGTTTGTTTAGGAAGCTTACAAAGATTTAAAAAAAAAAAAAAAAAAACAAAGACAGACTTTCATATAAGGTCATTTTATAGATCATACATCAAATAAAGCGCTTTACATTGCACTATACATCATGAGCAAAAACGTGATTCATTTAGTGAAATGTTTCTTTTAAAGGCGACATTTAAATTTGACTTGCCAACTGTCTGCTTATTTGGTTTAGCTTGAGCACATGTTTTTAATGATGTCTATATTACTGCGGGCATGGCTTCATGACAAGGATTTCATACTGGTTTTTCTATTAAAAAGCTTAACCATGCATTTTACATTAGCACAGGGGCACATTTAGTCACTTGTGCATTCCTGGTGTGCTTGTGGAAAAGTCCTGCTTCCATGTCGGGCTACCCTCTTACAGCTGGGTTCAAGGGAGGCCCTGTGCCCCCCTCTCCCTCCTCTCACACAAACACACAAGCGCACACACACACGCAAACGCACACACTAAGCTGCATTCCGATGGACTGAGCTTGTGGTGTAATGAAGCGATTATAGTGGGCCTCACGTCCTCAGCCACCCCAGCACCTCATCGCCGTCCTGGTTCTTTCTCTATAGGCACTCGGAGCTGAGCTAAGCATCCGGTCTTCAGATCTGTATGGGACATGGGGACCAGGATGTAGTTAGGATTGGAATGTCAACCCAGCGAGCAGATGCTTTGTACTGGCGCCGGTTCACTGAGTTTTAGGAACCACTTGAGTAGTTTGCTGAATTAAAAAACGCTGTAACACATTTCCAAGTGTCAGATCCACAGATTTCGAATGGATCTTGACATCTTCAATACATCACTTTTCATTTTATCCTCATCTACCTCCTCTGTTGTCTGATTGTTTAATAATGTAGCACTCCAGGATGGTTTCCACAAATCTTAAAATTTAAGCTGAACAAAATCAGACAGTAGATTTAGTGATCGACAAGTGGCATGCATTCTTACTTTAAAATGAATATATGTATCCACAAGAGATGACTTTGCAAGAGTGGTTAATGGGCCTTAAGATTTTCAATACAAAATATAAACACACCAAACAACAGGACTTCCACAATGTCTTTAAAAACGTTTAAAACTGAAGAGGTTTTCTTAACTTATCCAGGTTAATTTTCCCTTTATCAAATCCAAAATGATCCAGTCCTATGATTAACATTCTAAAACACAAGTGTTTGGATGTGACCCTGCTTAGGTCATGGTTTGTTTTGTGGGAATGACTGTTATTGCAGCCATCTGCCCCACTTTTGAACCCTTCATATCCGTGCTCAGTCATCTGGGGCCCATGTGTTCCTAAAAAAATCCCTCAGAGATAATCTCGACTACTGGATACAATAACCCCGGCTTTGCTAGAATAACATTTCTGTCTCCCATCGATCCATGCTTCTTCTGTCTCCCAGAGTCCATCCTCCGAGGGGAAAACCTCCATGAGAATAATGCATTTGAGGCACTTTTTGTGAAGCAGATTGGAGTTGGCGTGTGGCCCACATTCCTCCAGCGTGACATCCACTCTGTCGGCAGCAGTACAGCTCTGGGGATATTTTTAGCCCGGCGAGTGTGAATGCATGCGTACTTGTAAATCCATGCAGAAGAACAAGAAATCTACATTACCGCTTTGATTTTCTCTGGTAATCTGATTTCCTCACCATTCAGTAATGCGCTTTAGACATGTTTATAAAAAGAATGGTGTGTCAAAGTACGAAACCCACACACTTATGCTCTTTTTCAGGGATAAATAATTTCTTTGTTGAGTGACGAAATACTTAAACTGTCTTTTTCCACAAACAAATCCAAATGTTCTTTCAATGACTGACACTATTTGATACCAAATCGTGTTGTACATCCACAGTGCTTTTCTCTCTGCTCTGCACCTCTCACAGCCCAACAAACCCACTCCTTCATCAGCTGCTGGTTATTAAACTTGCATGCTTTGGAAGACAGGGTTATGAAGTCGACGCAGCCTCATTTTTCATCTGGGCTCAAGAGCAGATAGAGAGAGAAATTCTATTGAGACTCTTGACATATTCTCAAGCTCCTCAACATCTGTGCAATTCCTGAAGGGCTGGGAATAATCTGGGAATGTTTTTAAAGTCAGATTTGGGTTAGGGTTATGGTTTTAGCATAGTTTTCAAAGATAGGATATGATATAGGTTCAAATTCTAATCTGAAATCTAAACTGGTACATGATGTGGTATAATCATCCACCCTGTAACTACCTGTGTTTAATCTGTGATATACAAGCATTGCCATCAAATAGTACTTTGGATTATATTCTTATCAGTATATAATTGTTGCATATACAATGACTTGGGGATATTCAGATGCTAGGTGTAACTACTGCTCTATTTTTACCGCTTGGAAAAAGTAAAGTCACTCTTCGTTTTTTTCTTCTCCTTCTTTAGACTTCACTGCTACAGAAAGCAGGAAATATTTGTGGCACGCTGCCAGCATCTGTGAACAAATCAGAGAAAAAGGAAAGACTATGTACTTTAAGGTCAACATTTGAAAGGAGTCAAATTTCCGTAGTTCGCAGCTGTGTACGTCTCTGTGTGTGATGGAGATCTGGATAGCATAGAGGCTGCCTATGTCAGCGAGTGTAACCCTGAGCTCCACTGTGTGTCAGAGTACATTTGGCCTGGTGCCACCCGGCTGCAGAACAGTGCCAGTGAGCCGTCTGGGTAATTGGTACTTACCTGGCAGGCTGGATTAGATGACATTAACTACAGCAGAAAATGGCATAATTGAATAGTGGCACTACCTTTTCCTCTTGTGTGTGTGTGTGAGTATGTGCGTCCGTGTGACAGTGTAATGAGGGACTGCTGGCTGCACACAAAACGCAGCCTATCAGCCTGTGTCACCCGCTGCAGCGCTGCACCCAACAGGCGTCTCTTCTGTGGGCTGTGTGTCACCCATCAGCTCCATCACGCCGACACCCGCCTTTTAATCTCACCCCCCCTCCTCCTCCTTCAGCGCCACGAGGCCGCATCCCAGAGGCCCCACTGCAGACATGGAAATTCAAAAGAATAGTCTGCACCAGGTATTTTTATCTAGGGAAACAAAAACACACAAAAGCAGGATAAACAACCACTGTTCTGCCTTGTCAAATTTGTCAAAATATGTTAAGACATGTCAAATGTGTGAGCGAATGAGGCCGTACTTGATTTGTTAAGTGCCCCATGTTTCTGGCTCCTGCATATTAAATGGGTGTTCTGTTTACAATGTCTGTTGTGGCCTACCTGTTGTAGTCAGTAAACACCTGGTACCAGCATATTGTCATATTTAAGAAGAAATGGTCACCTTTTAATGGATTGCAAACTGCTATGATTATAATATTGTGTTAGTAGATATAAAAAGTGCATAGGGAAATAATTACAAGGCATTTAGCTGATGTCACTGCCTGTGTGCCAGCTGCATCACTCAGCCAACTGCACTGATCTGTGCTCCCACACTCCTCACACTGGAGATGACTCTGCACTGTCAGAAATGTGCCTTTTACATCATTAGCATACATTAGCTTCTTTTTTCTGTTTTCTCATAGCGCTCGCCCTGTGGCTTGACTAGAGAAAAAGCTATTTCCACTTCTATTATTTATTAATTCCTCTTTGTTGCTGCTCGCGTCCTAATCTCATTTCCTGTAGTCATTAGTGTTGTTCAACATCAAACAAAGCCGCCTCAGCAAGTGTTAGCTAAGCAATGGGGGAGAGAAGTGTATTATTGTAGTTGGACACTCGCTAAATAGTCTTTTAACAATGTTCAGTGAAGGGAAATTATTTGCCATTATTCCCTTTTGTCTCTAATCAAATCAACGCTCAATTTAAATAATTATTTTGTCTTATTTTTTCCCTAACTTCTCAGTAAAATGTTGTTGGCTGTTTAAATTGCCTGATGACTCTATAAAGATGGCCACCATGTTGAAAGAGGATGCATTGTTTGTGTGTGTGACTTCTGCTGACCTCTTTGACACCAACTTCTTTTGTCTCAGTTAAGCTAGGAGAGATTAGCGACACATGAACTCGCGCTCCCATGATGCTTTTTTCATTTGCTTCCATGCCATTCATCACCATAACACTCTGCTATCATGGTATTGTGCTGCGGAGCAGTCGTTCAATTATTGTTATGCTAATGCACTGGCCTGTGTGTAGCTGCAAGCTAATGTTGTGTTATGCTAATACTGTCATGCTATTGTCACCATATTGGGACGAATAGAGGGAAAGGATGCAAGGAAACAATATGAGGAGATTCTCCATAATTTAAGTCATTGTATAACTTCTAATCAAGTTTCCATGGAACTTCTTAAATCTGCTTCATGCTAGCTAATTAACTTGCTTCTTTAGGCTATAAACATGTGTATATTTACTGACATATACTTGCTTTGTTCTGTGTATGGAGAAGACTTGCATGTTCATATTTGTTCCCAGTACTGACCGTTTTGCCTCTCTTGTGTTTGTTTAGGACGACAGTGATGGGATCCCGTGGTCGGAGGAGCGGGTCATGCGTAAGGTGCTTTACCTCTCACTAAAGGAGTTCAGGAGTGCACAGAAAAGGCAGCTGGATGGAGATGGAACCACCACCTCCAATGGTGAGTCCTGGATGAGCATTAGACCACACAAAAGCTGACTCTTCACTACATAGAGCCACTACACGACACTCATTCAGATCTATTTGGACACTACTTCCTCCTCACTGCTAGTCATGTGACTGTGGTAAAAGTGAATTTTCAGCTGCTGTCATTCAGTCTTGTAGTTTCCATTTTAATGACCTGTCGTGGTCTGCTTTGACCATGCTGACCCTGCTGTTTGTCTCTGTCATTGCTAGACCAGCTGATGTTATTCTTGTGCTTCCTTATATTCTTTCATATTTCTCATGCTTGCATTTATTTCATTTGCATGGTTGTAGGAAGGTAATCTTGCACAGAAAGTTGATGACTATGACTTTGGATATTATGCCAAACATCTAGTCACAGTGCTTTGCTTGGCATTTTGGTCTCACGCCTTTTTCTGTTTAACTGAACTTGACAGTTTTGTTAGTGCTACAGTTACAATATATTTTTTACAGCAGAAAGAAATAAGCCCAGATGGAGTCATTTGATTGTGTGATACAAATGATCTCAGTAATTTTAACACTGTATCCTTTTGGCATAAAAGTTCTCAGAAATGTCACATATATTTTTTACACCCATATGGCTAAAAGGAAAAACTCACATACAAAATTTGCCTATTAAAAAATAGAAAATGCTTAGGAGGCAAAATCATTTCCCGATCCACTTAAATTGGAGGATGGTTTTATTTATCATATTATGGTAGTTTTACCATTATTAACAGAGGCAAATGAACTACTACCTCAGTGTAGTCCATGTTTGACTTTGGATCTCTGAAGGGAAAAGGCATTTGAACTTCACTCATGTCTCTGAAGCTATTCTCAGCTGACAGTAACACTAGCCAGACACCAAAAGAAAGGAAACTGGTGGAAAAAAAAAAAAAAAAATCAAAGTTCACTCACAACCAAGGAAGCCAAGAGTCAGACAGGAGGAAAGCCTTTTTGAAATCACCCTCTCCTTTATACCTAGTGTTTTCATTATTATATTACAATTTTCTGTCTCTATTCATTGCCCCCTCCTTCTAGTGTATCCCTGCGCCTGTCTGCCGTCTCATTGCTGCCACTCCTCAGCTCCTCGGGGCCTTTTAAGCCTCCGCGGGTAGCTGACCTTATCGCCTGAATAAAAATGACTCATTAGAAAGGCGTCGTCAGGCTGTCGCACCGGGGGTAACGACAGCCGCCCGCGATGGCACAAAAGGGACCCGGGCTGAATAGACGGGCCCCGCTGGTAGAGAGCACCGTGGGTTAGCCCCTGCACTGCTTTCAGCCCCAGTGGCAGTGCAGAGATGTTGTGGTGAAACTGTCAGGCATTTTGGAGGATCAGACCCAGCATGCTCGACATCCTGAATGGGTGGCTCCTGCTGTTTTAGAGGACCGCGGGTTAGAGCGAGTGGGCTCGTGTGGAGGCCCAAACATGCGCCGCAGTTTGTACAGGCAACCAGCCATTTTGGAGAACCGCAGAAGGAGAGCACTGTAGTTATTAGAGGGAACTAAATATACATGTAGAAATGACGGATGTAATGAAGTAAGACGTGTAATTGTTGATGCTTAGTTGTTTTTCGTGAAAGGATCAATCCTCAGTAAGAAATGTATAAATAGGTCTACATTGTGAATGGTTCTTTGACAGTACTGAAGTAACCATGGCTTGACATTTAAAGCAAAAACATTATAACTATTTGTAGAAGTCCCAGGGTGAGACTGCATACATTGGTTCCATTTCAGTATTTCAGACTTTTACTGGGACTAAGGTGGCACATATTTTTATCATTTTATTAATAACAATTTTGTGAGTATAAATGTCAGTTATTGCCTCCACTGCTAAAAAACACTTACTATATGTTTGTGACAGTACTACAATACAACAACACTACAAATTTCTGTTACCAGTTGTTACTCAGCTTGTTTTTAGAGCATGGGGCAAAAATTAGACCATGGAGAGAACTGCTTAGTACTGTAATAATAGATCTTCACCTTTTTGCTTAACTTCTCCATTATGTGGCGCCTGGTGCTGCCCTGGTCTATTGTAAATTTATATGTAGGTTAACCCCCACACTTTATTGGTCTGGTCTTGTCCTTGGTCACTGGGCATTTCCCGCTGTCACCTCGCTATAAACGCAATTCCCCTTGTACATTCATTGTCGACTTTTATAGCAATTTGAACTCATTTAGCTGTAATTATCCACCAAATGGCTCCATTGCCAATACACGGTACTAATACTTAATAGCTGGTGCGATAGAGACGGGTCACAGTAACATTTTTGCTATGGCCTCATAAAATCAGCATTTGCATCCCATCATCTGTCTCTCAGCGTTGCGGTTCTTTCCATGTTGTTTTGTCAGTGTGCGGTGTATATGTGTGTGCGCTTGGGTCCAAGGCTCCCGTCGACCATAACCACAATCATGCCATCTCTCTACTGCAGCTTTAACATGGGCGCTGGCAGCTGCCCATCTCTGCACTTCCTGCTCTCTCGCTCCCTGCATTATTAAGCAAATGACATTAGGCTCGTTGCTATAACTGCTCGTCTCTTCAGTCCTTCTTTTGGTTTTTTCCTGCTCTCGCTCTGTCCCTCTTTCGCTCTCTCTCTCTCTCAATGTCTCCCTCGTGCTCTCTCTCTGATACTGGTTTTCATTACACATCAATAGGACTCTCTCTCATGCGCTTTTCCATTAGGTTGTACTGCCACTCAGAACCGCCTCTCTCTCCTCTGCCCGATCTATCCATCTCTGTCTTCATCTTCCTCTTTTGTCCTTCCTCGCTGTCACCTTTCAACCTGTCGTCTTCTCTGCCCCTTCGTTTCCTGTTTCTATATGTGGTTCCTTCCAATCATCAGAAATCATGTAAGATTAAGGATCTGACATAGATACAGCAATGGGAAAACAATGTCTAGAGGAGAAAACCACTGCTTTCAATTGATTTCCCTGGATAAATGCCGTTCCAGTTTAAACAATTAGACACTTTTAATCGAACGTCTGCCCAGAATATTCCATAGCTTGGCATTAAACTAGATAGATTTATTCAAGAAATGAACTTGAATGATATTGAATCCTTCTGTGAGCAGTTTGCCTCTCTACAGATCTGACATGCAACTTGAAATCAGCTGCTTGTCTTCATGGAGATGGATAGAGTTAATGTCTAATGAATATTATAGAAAAATTCCACAGTGCACCTAAATAGAGTTGTTACGTTCACAATTTAAATCCAGCATCTTACTCTTGCTGTAACCCGCACCTCTTCGCAACACACTTTTATTTCAGGAGAGCCGCTGATGGAGGAGCTGGCCTTTTGCCAAAAAATAGAATGAGGCTCTGGAGAGGGATTCATGCCGTTTTCAAATTTACTTTTTTTTAGTGCCTCTTTTGTCACATAATTAGGTACTCTATTTTCGAATCGTGTTGAAGTATTATTCAGAGGTATTTAATTTATAGTTTTAAATTACTATGCCAAAAAGTGACATTTTGTTTAGCGATTGGAACCAAAACTAAAAGACTTTCGCCTGTCATCCCAAGAGGCTCTGTCAGTCCTTACTGTGATATACCAAGTATTCCTCCTACTCTCCTAATCTTGTGCATTGAAAGAATACTTAAGCTTAAAGGTGATTGGGCCCTGTTCAGAGATCCAAGGAAATGCCCATAGGAAGAGATAAAAGGAGGAAAGCTATTGTACCATCCAAGGGGGAAATTGCATCTATTTTGCCTTGTCCTTGCACGCTCCCGTTTTCACAGCAGCCCAGCCATTACAATAAAACCCCGTGTTGTTTCCTTTGATGGTGTAGATTTACGGCCTTGGATCACACAAAGCAGATGCCATGTTTCTGAACTGCACCCTGTTGTATGCTTTTGTTCTGGGCTGTGGTAAGAGTCATGCAGCGTTTAGGTTCGGTCTACATTTGGTACCAAGTGAACGTTTTGGTGGAAAGGATGTCAGTGGGATTTCCTAAACCACGTATCCTTTTAATAGCACTGCTCAGCTTTAGTTGCATGCAGACAGAGGATCAAGGGCTTGTGTTATGAAAACCCAAAACAGGGAGGCAGTCTTGGCAAGCTCGTCCGATACACAGAACAATCCACAAATTGCCAACCACACCATTTTTTATTTTGTTTGATCTTTGTTTATGAGTTTTTTTAAGGAAAAACAGAGCGAAATTCAGTTGATACTAAGACATTTTGATTAGTAAAAGTGTAGAAATGTCTTGCTTTTTTTGGAATGTTCCACAGTTTGAAGTTAAAGGTCCTATATCGCGCAAACTTGATTCGTGTGGGCTTTAAACCATATTATAGTGTTACCACATGACATCACAAGGTGGAACAGAGTGTTTTCAGTTTGAGAGAACTCAGCCTAATTATTCAGGGTTTGTGTATTAAACATGTGTGAATGAAACAAAGCACAACTCCAGGTTTGTGATGAGGAAACAACATTATAACTTGGATCAGAAAAGAGTGTAATATGGGATCTTTAACATGGGACAATGGTGACTAGTGTATGCAGTACATTAACAGCCATTCACTCCCACACTTGTCTTTCCTCATTGAGACAATCCAGAAAGTGCTAACCTCACTAATGCACCACACCAGTTAAACATGTCATCTTTTTACTATGTAGGTAAGCACTAAGTAACTGGCCTATGCACCACAGACACATTTATATACACTATACTGCTTTTGGCTGCCATCTGGTTAGTGTTGCGTTGTGATTGCAGAGATTAGAATGATGTCTTCCCCATGTTGTAATCCCTTTTAGCTCTGCTCTCTCTCCCCCACACTTCCTCTCCTCTGGACGACGCCGTACACCACTTTTCACTTTAGGCTTTAGTGCAATCAGCCCCTATAAGCGCTGGCGGGGCTCTGGGTGATTGTCTTCCTTAAGGCCTGACTCTACCCCTCTATAGTTCACTTATCACCACGCCTCTCGCTAATGGGCCCCTCTCAGCCCACTCATATGCCATGTTCCGCTATGTACCTTTGTTCACCCACCCCTCTCCGCCCCCCTGCTCCTCCGAGAGTCTGGGGTGAACACGGAGAGGCGATGAGGTTAGTTAAGCACGCATAAATCTGATTAGAATCCCCAGTAGAAGCCAGTATTTGGATGGAACAACACCGTAGCACCCTCTTGTCGTGGATGCAGTTCCTTGAGGTTTTTCGGGTCCCTAGATCGCTTTCTGTCACGGCACGGACTCGCCCGTCCCCAGCCGTCTGCTTTCCCATGATTCCCGGCGCTGCCCCTCATATGGTCGCTCATGTGCAACCGGCATATGTCAGACAAGTCTTGGGAGGACGGGGGAATGCACAGAGGCAGGCAGTGAGTGTTGTGAAGGGAGGGGGAGCTGTGGGTATAATTTGGCCTGTTTGTTGGAGTTCTTGGGGGACATCACGCGTCAGTCAATTTCTGAGCACAATTAAACATAATGAGCTGCTGCGTGTTTGCTCCGCTGTAAATCACCTTTCAAAATATCAGGTCGCTTGTTTGTCTTTTCTTTGGGTAACTGTTCTCTTTTTAGCGACGTGGCCTCGGCTTCAACTGGAGGACATGGATTTCAGAGTTCGACTGTACAAGGCTAGGACACAGAAATATGAATGAAAATGTCATCAAATGTACAAAAATATACAAACAAAAAGCAATTAGTAATTAGATTTTGAAGTATTTGTATTGTAAGATTCTGCTCAAAGTGCATGTTTTAAACAAATCACGGAGCATTAACATTTGAGAGAAGACTTGAACGTGAACTGCTGAACTACAAACTTGGCAGGTTTCATAGAAAATACTGTAGAATGTTTTGAAATGATAAAATAAGGTCTGGTTTTATTTTGCAATGGTAAAGATGCCTAGTGCAGAAGCATAACCTAAGCCTGGAGATGTTCAATGAATTTTTGAGCTACAAAACGTTATTGTGAAATTCTCTCTTTGCTGTCATTCATTTTATACAAATCCTAGCTGATGTGGGTGGTACAACTTCAAAGTGTGACAGCAATCAAAGCCCGCTGAGTAAACTTATTAAATGAAGGAGTTTCGTGCAAAGCGGGACATTGTAGTGTGGTGATTCACTGTGGCCTATAGACTCGGAGGCTCTCACAAAGCTAACATAAAGTGTTGCCAGTAGTGCTTGAGCCTTACTCACAGGCCTGTGCTGTTAAACTGTGTGACCGCAGTAATGTGTGCTGGATGACTGTACCTCCGCTCTCAGGTACCGACCTGCCCCGAGTGTGATAAGACTCTAGCACGTGTCCATGTGCTCTGTGGGCGCATCCACCAAGTATCACTGTAAACCACTGCATACTTTGGATTTTTGTTATGACATTTTCAGAAAAGATCATCATGTATTAGTTTTAGTTTTTCCTCCAGTGATGCAGAAAACAGGGAGCCATTGTCTGTGTGAATAGTCATGTATGTTGGCTTGCAAAGGCCCAAAAATGTATCATTACAATGTGAATACAGATTATGTAAACTGTCAGTGTTTTTAAGTAATTCTGGTTCTACATTCTTAATGAAATAGTTTATTTACAAAGATTCAGGTTTTCTAACTACTTGCGTTATTCTCTAACCCAACCCCTTAATTATAGTCACTAAGCCTGAATCATTCTTAATAAACAGTTATATGAATTCAAACTAATTACAGTGTAGTTATTATTGTGTCGTAAAAAGTGTTGCCATAGTTCTTTCTGTTTTGAGATTTATAAAAGAAAAAAACAATAAGGATTCTGAGGAATTTGAGTTACATAAATTTTAGGAGTCAGCAGAAAAAGGATTTATTACCTCTACTTCTTGCTCATTTGTTTCTCTTTTCTTTTTTAAATAGCTGTCATAAACACTGTATGAGAGTTTGACACTGGTATACAAGGCGTGCTTTTAGCTGCTTTTACCTGTTGCTGCGTCGCCTCCGTCCTGTCTCCTCTCTGTCATTTGATCAGTTGTTCCTGTCTGTGTTTTGATCTCTTCTCACACGAGTCAGTGCCTGGACATGTTCAGCAGTAGCCTCTTTTCTAAGAGCGTATCATTCAAGTCACCACTTATCCTAACCCTTAGCTCCAGTCTCGTTATTATCTTCATTTATTCTGGCCTGACAGGTGCTATCAGTATTGTCGTTGTTGGAGCTGCTGACTGACACATACGTCTGTAGCATCAGTCTTATGGTATTTGGCTGGGCGTGCTGAGAAGACAGTAATGATTAGTCAGTGGGAAAATGATACAGGAAAAGAACATAACTTATCGGAGTTTCAAAATGCGCAATTTATTTTTATGGCTGCGCAGTAAATGGGTTTCAATGTACTTTTTTTTGTGCTACACTGTTTTTTTTGTCAAGTTAACTTTGGTTTAGGGTTGTGTGGGGAAAAACATTTGACTATTTTGCACAATTTAGCCCATAAATCTAAGTGTCGCTAGTGACAAAAATACCATAGCAGGTAAAGTATTGTGTAGTTCAGGGGTGTCCAAACTATGGCCCAGGTGCCAAATGTAGCCTTCAGACCAGTTTTTATTGGCCTTCAGGTCTCCTGCTGAACTGGCCCAATTGATCATAAGCAGTACTTTTAACAGCAAATTAAACTATTTCTACCACTATATCCTCAAACATCACATTGCAGTGTGATACAGACCTAAAAATGAATGTGTTTCAAGCCTTAATAATACACAGCGGCTCTGTGAAAGCTGTGTATAAAGCACCGCACCATATTGATCACCAGTCTGTGGCCCTCTGCTTCAAATATGTTTTGAGATGTGGCCCTCGATTTAAAAAAAAAAAAGTTTGGGCACCTCTGATGTAGTTGAATGCATGTTTTTAGTACACAAGTGATCCTCTAGCATTCATAATTATGTTTTTTATACAGATTGATATCAGTCTGGTCCCCACGTCCTCTGTCCTGCGCCTCAAGCCCTGTCAAACGTGAGGAGCTCATTGGTCACTTATGATTTACAAATAAAATTTTCTAATTTATCTTATCTTAGAGCTTTATTCATTGATTCTGCAGAAATCTGCAATGTTTTTCAGCCCACTGTGATATTTTTTTCCTTTATTTTTTACGGACTGACCACGAATGTCCCTGATTGGCTAATCAACCTGTCAGTCACGGCCATTTGAAAATACAGAGATTCACCGGTGACCAGACTTACATCTTCGTAAAGTATTGAAGTGTGTCTTCTGGATTCCAGACAATACTTATGTTGGTCCCAATTCTAGATAAATTGGAAACATTGAGACCAGAAGGGCATCTGATGTAAAAAGCCATTACCATCTATGGAAGGCAAACCTGTTCCTACCTTTCTGTGCCTCGGGTTTAAGTAATAAAGGTATATTATGGGTAAATAGCCCTGTGCCAATTGAAAATGCAGTAGCCCCCGTGTGTTTTGTAGAATGAACATGTATAATTGAACAACCTGCCACACCAGATATTAGTCAGGCCCCAATGCTCTTCAAAAGGGGTCAAACTGAGTGAAATGGAATAATTTATACCCTGCATGCCAAGTGTTTTGATTGCCGCCTTGCTGACTAACCAACATAAATCTTATCTTTGCAGCCTTAAGTATGTGTTTGTCTGGTTGCAAAAAAAGAAACGAGAGAAATTCAAATCCCTCTTATTCAATAAAGTTTGCTTATTCACACTTGTCATTGGAATTGCCAGAAGTAGCCGCGAGGAACACAGGCTCGGTGATATCTATTTAATTTGGTTGTCTGCCTTAATTACCATTGACTTCTATGCCTCCCGTTTGACCTAATTTGAATTCTGGGGGCACGTTGTTGCTTTTGATTTACGGATGTGTCTGGGGGCTTATTTTGTTTGTCTAGGAGTTGCTTGCTAAATATTTAATTAGGGTGCTGTCAGTTAGGCTCGCTGAGAACGTCAAGTCCAGTAATATCTGTTGACTTTCTCTTCGCCCAGGGCACTATTTCTTTCGGCACGCTTACATCACATTTATCTGCTCAGAACACCAGTTGCGTTTAACAAGTTAAACTGAGGGCAACAGGTACACATCTATAAATAGTGTGGGAGGACTGGTTATCGTGCGCTAGAGATACCATGAAGTGATCATGTTTCTGCCCAATTACAATCTTGCATTTATTGGTTCTCAGGAGTTTTGGCTTACACTAAGATTAATTGAGATAAAGGTGAGTGTAAATGGTGGGGATCTGTAACTACCTGCTGTCTCCATAGAACATTGCTTTGCCTTCAACAGTAGTATGGCATTAAACATTAATTCAATTACAGGGTTTTTTAATGCTATATTCTCTGTGCAAATTATGGATATGTTTAATGCCATGCAGCGGGACATCCCAGCCAATGCAATAACTTCTCCAAGCTGGTGGCAGGGCCTCTACCATAAAAGCAAAAAAGTTTTGGAAGATATTAGGATTAGAACATTTAGTAGTACATGCACAATTGTTACTACTGCAGCTATAGCTAACACCACTTCAGTTCTTAGTTGTCCACAGACTTTATTTCTGTGTGTTTTTTGTTCAAATGAAATCATTTTTGAACTCTCCTGACCTTAAATTAACAACATTCTCACGTATTTTTAGCACAGCGGCAGACTATCAGTGTTCCAGACTGCTGAATTTTAACACTTTGAAATCTTCTCTTTCAGGTTCTTTATCCAATGGGCAGCTGAACGGCTCGGTGTCTAAGGGCAGCCACAAAGAAGATGGCTGTTTGCGTTCAAAAGGGTTGGACGGGAGCGGAGCCTACCAGGACAGTCCCGCTAAAAAGAGGTGAGACTTCGCATTGTGGCTAGTTTACCAATGATTTTTTAAAATGTTGTCACTGTTTTGGTGCCAATGGGCATAGCTGTGAAAGTGCAAGGCTGGGCATCCAAAGCTTTTGTGTAGATTAAATGCATGCGGGGAGAAATTGCGCTATTTACTAGAAGGGCAGATTTGTCTACTTATGTGCAATTAGAAAGTTGTAGAGTGTCGTTCCTTCCTAACCAGATTGCTTGCAGATTATTCCTGAGTTTAACGTTAGTCTTATCTAATAATAATGGAGTTGCGATTCATTTTAATTAAATTGTGGTTGGAACACATTACTGCATTTTCTTGTAACTCTTTGGTCTGGGCGTTCTCCTGCTGGTTTCAGAGCTGACAGTCACGATGAAACAAAAACATTTGGGTGTGCAAGGCAGCTGTCTACAACCTTCTCTAAAGCCTCTGAAGTGATTACTGTAAATACAAGTTGCATTATTTGGGGATTTAATGGGATCCGCGTCTCATCTCTTAACTCCAATGCTGTTTTGGCTGTTTCTAATTATCCATTTTAAGTAATGTTGCCTTGTATTTTCAATTTAATCATTCAATGGGCAAAATTATTATTGGAGTAGAGCTGTTTTGCACTAGCTAATTTGAGGCAGGCTGTTTTTCATAATATATTTATTCACAGTGAAAGGGGGATTTATTGAACAGAGATTTCTCACTTAAGACTGAAAACACTGCTCTTTTGTTGACAACTGTTCTTGTAAACTGGAATAAAGCATCTTTGGAAATCCTGATACCTCTAATGCATTCAGTATGAAAACACATCTGAAATCACAAGCTGGAAAGTATAATTTTTCACCATTTGGAAGCCACATAAATGAAAATGACTTATTCCTTTGGAGCGCTATGGTGTAATGCCTATACATTCAGTCTTCTCCCATCATCGTGGAGCTAGGTGGCAGGTGTGAGCGTGGGCGCATGCATGGCTGCCTATGTTTTTGTCTCTCTCTCGTGCACAGTGACAGGGCATCAAAGCAGCAGTGTAAAGAGCCAGGAGGCGGGGCTTAAAATTGGGAGGTGTGGGGAGGGGCGGACAGCAGCAGATGTCCCTCCATAATGATCAGCTCCATTCAGCGCTGTGTCGGGCACCTGCCTCTGTCCCGCTAACTGTCATCTGATACTGTAAACTCCCAATCTCTGCACGACCGCTGTGCCTTCTCTGTTAACGTTCTTAAAGGTCCTATATTACGCAAAACTGACTCCTGTGAGCTTTTAGCCATGTTATAATGCTGTTACCTCCTCAATAACATACCCAGAGTTTGTTTTGTTTTATTCACACATGTTTGACTAATCCTGGATTATTAGGCTGGCCTGTGTCCCCAAAGCTCAAATGGTCTCTCAATTGAACTGCGTTACTCTTCAGTACTTCAAGTACCCTACTACTTGTATCCTATAGCCATGACCTGCTGTTGAGTGCAGCTGATCTAAAGGGCATTGCGCTCTCCGCACTAGTCGTACACAGCAGCAGCAGGGACTGAAGAGCGACTCTGTCTGATGCTAATGAAATACAAGGTTTTGCCAGCACTGGCCTTGGCACTAGCTTCTGCCCTCTTTAAAAATCTTGTCTATGAAGGTTGACTCTTTCTGCCCTGGCATCAAGAGCTATCACTACTCCCAAAACTGGACCAATTGAGACTACGCCAATGGATTTTTATCTGGCATATCTAAAAAGGGGAAAGTCTACATCGCTGGCATCCGAAAGTGGGAATTTTAGATCCCAAAAAGATTCGGATGATGGCAAATATAAAGAGGAAAAGTCCAAGACAGAAGGACAGGTGCAAATGATTTTTTGGCATAAAGCGTTGCCCTGTTAGAAGTCTTTGAGATCAGCTCTGTGTTTGCCTTCCCATGCTCTAGACTGGCACAGACTGGCATCATAACCACATCAACATGCCAGCTCATTGTAGGCCTATCCCACTGAGGTGACCATATTTCCCCCCTCAGAACTGCCTTTTGCCAAAGCCCTCAACACAAAGCGCTCTCATCTCTGCTGCCATGGTTTACTGACCCACATCCACAGCATACGGATTGCACTCACTTTCAGGGAGAGAAAGCGGGAGGATTTTTCCTGCAGCTTGTTTTTTTAATGCTTTTGTGACGTTTTAAGACTATAGTATAATTTAATTGTATCACTACATTTTGCATGATATACTGCAGGCACTCAAACAGTTGTACTTTTTTAAGTACCATTTAAGGCCATTTAATACATGACCTATATAAGCTGTACTAGTAGTTAAGTTTGTAAAAGTAGCAGCCTTACATGATACTTTTTTAAACCTAAATAAGTTTTTGATTACTTTAGCCTTATATTATTTATAAGTCATGCAAACTCTACAGCATATTACCTGGCATGAGTCTTACCCTCTCTGTATCCCCATGTTAAGTCTGGAGCTGCCACATTGACTGCTCTTTAATGCCTTATAATGCATAAGTATATCCCAGCTAAATCTACTCTAAATATATGTGTTCCTCTCACACATTGCAGTTAAGTCTCACACGATCAAATGCTAAAAGTGACTCAGTGTATACCCGTAGAAGAAACATTTCCCTTTTGGTCTCCGGCTCTTTTTGCGGTGGCTTAAACAAACCAGCCCATGTGGTTTTGTCTTCTAAACATTATTAGCATGTGTAATCAGCTTGTCATCCTGTATATACCACTCCATCTGACGATTACATAAAGCTTGTGGAATGACAACGCAGTGTGGCACCGGGAAACATGCTGCTCTACTCTAATTGTCTGATTCAGAGAGTTCCCTGCACTGACTCAGCCTGTAGTGCTTCAAACGTGGAGTGAATTAAAACTAGGCAAAAGGCACAGATCAAGAGCGGAGTGGCCCTTAAACAAACTTCATTTCTTCTTCTTGATTTATTTGTGGGTACCTTTGCACTCCACTCCTTTCTTTCACAAACCCTCTGTTGGCTCTGTGTACTCTGTCTCTCGCACAGTCGCACACATACACACACACACACACACACACACACACACACACTCAGCTGCTGCGGCGTGTTTTGTTTTTGACTTAATGAATGCCAAGTGCACACACGCGCACACAGACACACGCTTGTCTTGCCTAGCGTAACCAATGACTCTTGTCAGTAATGCATAATCACCATTTCCATTTCGGGGGGATTACATGCATGTGGGTAGACCTGCTCGCACACACTCGCACCATGTGTTAATGGAAGGCCATAATGTCCCTATTGATTTTACTGTGAATGGTATTGTTCAACAGCCAAGTCTAGTACAGCAGCTAGTTGTACTGCTAACAGTGTAGAGTCACATGTGCTAGTCAAAAGAGCACCATGGGCTATTGCAATACAACAGAGACAACTGGCGAATGGCATCACTTATTAGGCTTGAATTTTAGCGTTTGTTCATCTTGATCCTTCTTTTCATTTTTTTTTTAATCAACATGTTTAAGTGGTAAGATAAACATAAGTACGGCTGTCTTGTGTTGAGTTTAGAGCATTACATTCTCTGAGTTAGGACCCAAGATGTATAGCGTACATTCTTAAATTCACACTTTAATAAATACAGATAAAGAATCAAGTAAACTCTATGTGGACTTGTGACCTGCTTGAGCTCACAGCTGAGGAGACCTGCTGTAAACCTGCCTGCTTCTTGAATACACATTATGTTAAGATTGTACCATGACAATGCCTCGTCGTGTTTATTTTTCTTCTTGTGTCTGTCAGCGCCTCGCCCAGTATGTCAACATGTCTGTCACCAAAATCTCCTGGAGCCAGTCCTCTCATTGTCACTGCTTTCTCTAAAACACCATTTTAAAAACCATGGACCGTTCAGTGTCACTCAGTGTAACTCGGTGTAACTCGGGTCACATTCTTGTCTCAGAATCGGTGCCAAACACAAGTGAAGGCCCAGCAATTGTCGAACAGATTAAGTGTTACAACGGGCTGACCTGGTTTGAACTATGCTACTTACGCCATAATACGAGAAAATCTGAATACTTAGAGGGATTATGTCTGCGTGGCTCTTTTTAAATGTGAAAGTCCTTTTTTTTGTAAGCTAATGTGCACCACTTGTTAGAAAGTCTAGGATTATTTTAGAGAAGTTGGAACCATTGTATCTTCTGTAATAGACGCCAAAGGCACAAATAGGCATACGATGACTTGGTCCTGCTGTGCTATAAACGCATTGTTGAAGATTGCCTAGAAAGTGCATCTCTATTGTGGCAGTGTACAATGCACTGACCCAGTACACAGGTCAGCTTTGTCATCTCAGCTCCAGAATCTTCGGCAAATTGGAAACAGGCTGATGACAGATTGGCCAGTGAAGAGAATTGGCACATTTTGTTACAGGATGACAGAGCTAGTGTGTACACATGCACTTCACAGAGCTAGTGTAGTATACATGCACTTCAAATCTAAGATCATGTATCTAAGTAATGGTATTTAAATGAACATCTTCACCATATTAGGTATTCGAGTGTTTCAGCTGCTGTTTTGAGTACTTTTCACCATTCAAGTGATATACTGTATTACTTGTTTTGAATTATTAATCGCTCTGGCAACCGTACAAATTTTTCGCCACTGTAAAACCCATAGATAGGCTCTTGCAAAAACGTTATTGTTATGGGACTGGTGTTAACAATTCATTAAGTCAAATTCTTGTCTCTTTCATTTCCTCCTCCTATTTTTCATCTATTCAAGCTACTCTAAGCTACCCCCTGTTCATTAATTACTTGCTGTGATTGCCCTGCTGCTGGCCACACAATCTCTTATGTTTATTGACCTGACCTCACTGTGGTCAGCAAGGTCAAAGGTCGGAGGATTTGACTTAGTGCGTGTTGTTAAAACAGAGTGGGGGAGGGAGACAAATAGCCTCGAGCAGTGGACCTTGACTGCTAACAAAACCTTGACTTAACTGCTGCCTTTTATCATTCCTCATTGGCCAAGAGGGAGAAATAGTGCAACGGAAAGTTCAATGGATTTGCACTCTGTATTTGGTTCTGTATTTTGTGCAAATCCATACGCAATGTTAGCATTTATGAGGTGACAAAGACTACAATGGCTGACTTCCTTGTGACCTAATATAACATTTATATATTCAGAGATGCCGCCTGGTTTTATCTATTGTCAAGATGTCTTTTCTCCGCACATCTGCCTATCTGGCCATCTTCTCTCCTCTCAACGCTTCATTCAGGAAAAGGGAAAAAGGTTGAGCGAATAAACGAAGGTTATATTTAAATATGCACATAGTTCTTGCGGTATCTTTTATCTGAAATAAATATATTGCGAATAGTAGCGGCATATAGCTGTCACTAGGGACCAAAACATATATAAAACATTAGTCCCTGATTTCCACTTAGTATTCATTTATCACTGTGTCAAGAATAAGCAGGGCTAGCTCTGGTGTAGTGTATAATAAATGGTCGCCTTGTTGGAAATGCCCTAGAAAATGAGATGGGTCCGTGCTGTGATTGTATTCACTTTAGAACACTGGGGCCTGTACTGGGGCCGTTTGTAAAGGGGTCACAGGGGGTCAGTGGCATCCCTCTCCGTAATGTCCCGAGACAGAAAAGCAATAAACACATTTGAGTAGACCAAGCATTCACTTAACTTCAACTCTTAGCTAGGAGCGCACCTGGTGACCCTTGTCCTAAAATGTTTGTACACACGGCATTTACAAAAAACATAATTTAGAGTGCTTTCATTTTTCCGAACTTTTAACCTTCCTTTAGCAAAACAATAGCGATATCAAGCCAGCTGTTTGTTAGCGTTTTATTAGCACGTGTTGAGTGGAAGCGTTTAGCAGCGCTGGCTCAACATGTGGGATCTATTACAGGCTAATTCTTTGTTTTCAACATTACATTTTGTCAACTCCAAAGAGCTTTTAACTGGGATGTAGAAAAATAAACTGAATTGTCGGGTGATGGATCGACTGCCAGACTCGCTTGGTAAATCTAAACAGACTATTGAATTAAACTTTGGTATGGACATGTTTTTGGATACTTTTAATTTCCAATTCAGTGCATGGTTTGGTGTCATCCTTTACATAGACAATCAGTGTAGACACAATGAGCCAGCTGCGGCTAGGTATGCTTTCATCCAGATCGTGTTGCCATCTGGAGCCAATTAATCCAGGCCCGTAGGAACTGACTCCGGATCAGCGCTGGTCGACTCGCACAATAACCTTTACTGTGGGAGGGAACACGTAGTCTGACATGAGCTCAGCCTGATGCCAGACAGTATCACACCGGTGAAAGGAAGCACTGTGGAAGAGCTAACCCAATTCATTTAAGTTATTATGCCAATTTGTTTAAGTTGTAATGCTAGCCAAAACAGCAGCGGGAATAATATGAATTAGGGTTGGAATGTTTTTTATTGATATCAGAATATGTATAAAACTACCTGGTAATACTGGCATTAATTGCTGTTATTTTGTGTTGAAAGTGACTCTTGCAAAAGCTATGTATTATAAGACTTCAGTGTTAATCGCACAATTGATATGAAAATCAGTAATGGGAGTTTGGCCTTCTCATCAAATTAAGCTTGAGTGTATTCACAACACTAATATAAAAGCAGTTGTATCAGAAGATGTTATTTAGTGTAAAGTCTGTGTAATCCCTCAGTCATGCAGGTATGATCCATAGTAAAACAAAATTTCGATTCTGTCAACTGGACAAAAAGATGTTTTGCTACTGAGCCAGAACTGAAGAAGCAGCGAAACTTTTTGTCCAGTTGACAGAATCAAATTTTTCTCTTACTATTTACTTCATGTTTTTTGTTATATTCAGCTCGTCTGCTGTATCGAAGCTACAGTTTGCATATATTCCCTATATTAAGAGTGTGAGTATTCAGAGCCTCAAATCAACTCACTGACTTAGCTCACGTTGCACCTGCCAGACGTGGTCAAATATCAGATTACTGTGGTACAGCAAAGGTCTGAAACCAAACACAGCGGCTGCCTTCGTAGGTCACTCGTGTAAATCCAGTTACCATCTACAAGGGACTCGATGTACACTTGACCCGAGCTACTCCCTCAACTTGTCTCAACTAGTTTTCGGATAGTGACTGCAGACTTGGAGGATTATAATGAAGACATAGCCAATTGATTTTTCTAGCATCGATCGACTTAAAGCGGGGTAAAGACTTCAGACAGGAAAGATGTAAAATTATGAAAATCCCTGTAACGACTCCATTTCTCATAACAATCCATTATTCATACATTGTTTACTTCCCTGTCCCTGTACACTCAAATCCTTGCATAATTTTGATAAAGCACCCAAACATGCTGAAGTGGATACTTTGTTTAATAAATAAGGAGCCTCTCTTCTTCCTAATTGGCACAGCAGGATTTTTCTATTGCATACATTAAGGTTTCTACGCTTATATGTTTCTATGGGGCTAACACAATGTTGTCGACATACCTCTATAAATTGTATAGATTGAACTGAATTCATTTAGCTGCAATTTTCATTTTTAGTTTAGTATATTGTTACCTGAATTATCGCAATTATCAATCAACCTAATCATTCTTGGCATCCCTAGACAGGACTCCAGTTGTATCAATACCCCCTTTTTACCTTTGCACCTCAAATCAAGATGACCACATGGAAAAATCCTGTCATTCCAGCAGTTCCCATGGAAACTGTGAAGGAGTAGACGAGATGGAGTACTGATGGAAGTAACACCAGAAATTCAGTTTGAAGTAGGGAGCAGCTACAATCGGCCGCGTCATGGTTCTTTGACTACAATCTGACAAGCCAGCTATGTATTTTGTTAATATACACGCTTTCACATATAGAATCATATTTTGCTATCTTTTTCCATTCTGTCGCCTTTTCACTTGTGGGCTGGCTGATAGACGTGTCAGAATCTCTCACTCGCAGATAATCAATGGTGGAGCGGCCACGGTGGCATGTGTAATATTAGACATTAGAACAGCCTTTGAAGCCGCAGCGGTGCAGGGGGGAGAGGAAGGCTTGGATGAAAGGTGGATTAGAAAAGGATGAATGAGGACATCCTGCTGTAATCTGCTACTTTTTCTGCCTGCACTTTGGATCACCATTTCCCCTCTTTTTCATCCTCTGTTCTTCCATCAGGGCAGTGGGTCTAATTTTAAAAGCCGTAAGCTCTACTTTGCTGGCAACATGGCTCCAGACCAATAAGTATTGTATAGCTCATCACGTCTGGGAACATGAAGTACCCAGCTTTTCATGCAGAGGGCTAAATTAGGCTCCGGTCTTAGCACTGACGCGCTTACATAAAACTGTCTAGTCACTAAAAACTGTGCTGGCCTGCTTCTTCAGACTGTGCAGTGCATAATTAAAAGGCAGTACATTTTTTTTTTCTCAGCATGTAATAAAAAAGTGCTCCAGTATTGTAAAACAGCTCTTAGGATCAAAATGAGACTGATATGATTGAGTGCTTGTCCACTGATTTAAAGGTTCAAATCCTGTCCTCGACATAAATATCATTGGTTGAGCAGTTAGATTCACTCACTCACATGTTGGCGTTGCGATTCTACCTCCCACAGATGATTGCTGTCGCTGTGTCCCTGGGCAAGACACTAACCTCACACTCATCTCGCCCCCAGTGTCTGCGTATATTTGTGTATGAATGTGTGTGTGAATGGGTGAGTGGTTCCTTGATGTAAAGTGCTTGGAGTGCCGTGAAGGTGAAAAACCGCTATATAAAAATGTCTTTAACCTACATAAAAATGCCAATCAATATTATTTTTACTAATTATGTTATAGTTGCTAGTCGGTCCCCATTTTCTCCTCATCTGTTCTATATAAAGCAGTGCAGCCTCGCGTTGGCACATTTGCAAATCCTTTGGGACAATGCCTAATTTCAAAGGAAAGCGGTTGAATTTGCTTGACAAGTCTTTCTGTCATTTTTTTTTTTCATGGTACAATTTTCTGGAGCTCTCAAGACGTGTCACAGCTGTAATTTTTGTGTTGACTCTTATTTTAAAACCTACTGTTCAAAAATAAGGCCCATGTCTCTTTGGTTATTGACAAAAACACCACGATACTGACATAAAACCTGATGTCGTAGTGATTTGAGGACTTGCCTTGAAGGGATAACTGCCTTGAATCAATTGCGCGTGCAGACTTAAAACAAGATGTAATATTTGTCTGGCTCTTTATCTTTGGCTCTGGGTAATGGGTTAGCAAATGACAGGACAATCCCAGAATACCCTAATGTGTTCGACACTCAGACGGGAAGTGGTATTATGCGCTCGTCTCTTTTATACCTGCTCTATAGGCCTATACTTCCATTTATACTTGTCACCTCATCTCCCCCATTAGCCATTCAGCTTTATTCACGGCAACATGGGGAGAAATGCATTCAACATACTGAAACTGCTTTGTGAACGTACTCATTGAAATAACGCACTTTGCCGTCCTTAGTAAATGGTCGCTAATGACTATTATAAAATTAGCCAAAGAAAAAGTTTTTGGTTTGTCTCTCAAGTCCATTTAATATATAATTTAAAATAAGTTGAACTAGTCAAGGATACATTTACAACTCAAGTAAAAAAATAAAAAAAAGTTCAAGTTATGCAGCGACAGAAACCAGAACCTTAAAAGTACGTAACGTTTTTGGCAGCCATGTTTGTTCAGGTGCGTCTCTTAACAGAAAGCAGACTGTGTGCTTGGATCCTGATCATACTTTTAAACTCTGAGTACTGCTGCGTAGAAACCTGTAATACATTTGATTCCAACCAGATTTTAGATTAATAGGGCTGCAGTTAACCCTCTACTAAATACAGGTGTCCACTTAGGATTTCTTGATTTCATTTTAAAATCTTGACCATCTATGGCTGTAGATCCTGGCAGCGCATTCAAGCCGCTTTGCAGTTAATCCAATTTTAATCAAGATCAAAATTCAGTCAGTTCAAATTGTCCATGATGTGCTTAGATCTTTTTGATGGAGAGCTCCACGGCCAATCATCTGTCAGACAAGCATGTGGTTCGTAGCAAGCTTCAGACTTCAGACTTTGAAGGAAGAAATGTGACTATTTTTTTGTTTTGTTTTAAATGGCAAAGATCAAACGTCTGTATTGCTTATCTTCAGAAAATTAACGTTGAAAGCCATTTGCACTTCTTTTAGTAAGGCAAAGTCATATTCGCTTTTTGTTCTCGCCCAGCTCTATATTCAAGTGACCTCGGTGTCCTTGTAATCTTCTGTACTATCCGTTCTTTTCTTTGCACTTTCACAGTCCTCCATGTTTTCTTCTCTCTGAGGCCCTCCCTTCTCTCTCCTCTCTCTAGTCATTCCATCTCACTTTGTGGCCTCATACTTCTTCATCGCTCCCTCTGTCAGACGATGCTGCTGTGGTCTGCATCTCTATAGCTGCCTGAGTCCTTCTGGGTTTTACAATGCACTCAGAAAAGACATATCAGGCGCCAGTTTCAAATAAATGGCTGTACAGTTTGAAATATCCGGTTGAAATGTGCGTGTGTTACAGTCTGGGCTGCTGAACAAGGAGGACTGTCTAAACTGCACCTCTTGGATTCACGCATTGAGTCCTTTGAATATGAAATTAGTTTTGTTTCTTAGCTACGTTTCTGTGATGAATTCTGTCAGCCTTCTGTTTCGCACAATTTGTTTTATTCCAGCTCTGATACAATTCTCTGTACTTTCCCATCTGTCCGTAGTTTGTCTTTCCAAGTAAGTACTGAACGAACATCTGCATATCAGTATCAAATTGAAAGTTCTAGTTCTGCAATATCCTGTGTTATGGTTGAGGAAATTATATATTTTTATGATTTCAAACTTAGATTTGCTGGTTCTTACTATGCGTTCACACAAAATCTTAACAGACTGCTTTTTGGCAGTGTATAGCATTGCTTTTTTTAACCTCATTCCCAGGTCATGGATGCTGAAAAAGTGACAGTTTTTTGGCTTAATACACTAACTATGTTCCCCTGAACTACAGGAAATCCCCAGTTCAAATCCAGGTCTGGCAACTGATACATACACTACTGCTACTAATTCAATTTGATTTGCAATTGTTTATAGAGTTTAGAAGAGAAGAAGGGTTTCAGAGTGATGATAAATTAGGACAGTTTCCATAGTAATTAAGAATTTAAGACCAAATATTGTATCTTTTGAATGGGGAAAAAAAAAAAAAACTTCCTCAAAATTAGAATATAACAGGAAGCTGAAACCCATGAATAGATGCGTAACACGGCAGAGTTAGTTGATCTTTATTTTAAAAATCTGACCATAAAGAACTGACTTAAGTGGAACTACAACAGGTGAGATGATTTGTGCCGTTAAACAAGCCGCTCTTAAGCAAGTTTATAGTCACAAGTTAGCCAGCAATAGCTAACAGTTTTTCAGTTAGACCCTCTCACCTTTTTGCTTAAAATCAAACGCCTAAACAGGACCATGAACGCTCCTATTGATCACAGGCTCCTGAAAATGTGTATTTTAAATCCAATTGGTATTTTTTCCAGAGTTTTCACACTTCTTAAAACTTTTTGACTGTGTTTGCTAATGTGTGCATTGTGTCATGGTAACTTCTGAACATGCCGCCATACACATAATTCAATTTGATTTGCAGTTGTTCATAGAGTGCAGAATGTATCCATGGGTTTCAGAGTGATGATACATTAGGACAGTTGCCGTAGCAATTAAGAATTTAAAACTAAATATTGTATCTTTCGAAAAACTTCCTCAAAATTAGAATATAACGGGAAGCCGAAACCCATGAACAGATGCGTAACATGCCTGTTAGTTGAGTAGACAAAAAGTTTTAAAAAGTGCAAACTTCACTAATCTCGTGCTATATTTCTAGTTTGTGGTAAACATAGGCTCCATGTGAATTCTTCTCACACATACCTGGGTGTGATTGAGTCTATGTGCTCCATATTGTGCTCAGAGCCATGTTACGGCAGAAAATTGACACGTTTTGACATCAGCACTGTTCTATGATTGAAGTGTAATCACGCCTCTGCACCTTCCAGTTTCTGCACCAAATGCATTGTGGGTGCTCTCCAGACATGATCCCATCTTGGCCTCGCTTCAGTGTGCACCAGATAATACCAGGATATCACATTTCGTTTGCCGCTATCCCTCAACATTTAAGGCTCTCACGCTCACGCTGCCGCACTAATCGATTAAGGCCACCGTGGGTCAGGTGACAGTCTAGTACTTTTATGGCTGCTGTTTGTAAGATGGTGTCATATGGTAAATGTCTGACAAATGTAGACGTGACAATGAAGTATGACTCTCATTCAATGTTTGCTTTTCTTTGTTTACTACTTTCTACATTTTATATACACACAGAAGACATCGGATATATGAAGCAAGCATCTAGTAAAGGAAAAAAAGTCAAATAACTTCAGTAAATATATTTTTATATTAAAAATCCTTGAAGTTGCTTTGTCACTGTAAACCTTTGGCCTTCTCTCCATGAGCTTCAATGAACTTTTACTGAAGTCTCCTGAAATGGTTTTCACTTCACTTGACCCCGATAATGTGTACCTTATCAGGGTCAAGAATTGAATTTCTTTGCTACATTTCGTATGTGTCCATTCATAGTTTGATGTTTTCACTGAGAATCTACAATGTAAATAATCATGGAAATAAAGAAGAAAAATACATTTAAAATTGTGTCCAAAGTGTGTCCACTTTTGACATGTAGTTACAGGCACTGCGTTGTCAAAATCATTTCTGAAATGTTGTTGTTTTTGTTATTTGTAAACTTGAAAATGTTGCAAATTTGACTTCTTCATTTTAAATACATGTACATATCTTTTTCTGGTGGAGGCTTTGAATGGAGAGACTCAGAGTAAGAATGTAAGATGGATAAACTAAATGCCATACTTTGGAGTTCCTCAGATTTTACCTGTAAATTGGCCTGGTGGCATCATCCGGCTCGTCTCCATGGAGATGGACAAATTACATGCCATATTGTGAAACATTCCAGTCAAAGCAAATAACATCTCCATGGAAACAAGTGGCAGACACTCCACCAGAAAAAAGTTACTTATTACATCTTCAAATGAGTAACCTTGTTTCAGTCATACCAGATGAAATTAAAAACTATATATGTGTATGTATGTGTATGTACACACACACATATAAGATGTAAATTCACTTGACTAACTTTATTTCTTTCCTCTTTCAGGCCACGGCTTCACGCTCAGAGGAAGTTTGCGCAGTCTCAGCCCAACTCCCCGAGCACCACTCCAGTCAAAGTGTCCGACTCCAGCCTGAACACTGGCCTGTCCTCATCCCTCTCGTCTCTGTCCCTGTCTATCCAGGACCTGTCTCGCCGCAAGCCCAAGACAGAGGACTTCCTCACCTTCCTCTGTCTCCGAGGTAAGACACGGCCCAGAGTTATTTAATACATGAAGCTGTGTCTATGTCCTGGTACTAGAATAACATGGAAAGATGCTTGTTTGCGTAAGACTTGTACACGGAAATTCTGGTAGTTGGGGTTTTTTTTTTGCTTGCTACAAAGTTCAGAGTTGAAGGTTCTGTCTGTAGCGGTTGCTGTTTTGAAGATGGTATATTGTAAAGTAAACACAATTTTGTTTTTAACACTACTATTGTTTTTGCACTTTTTAAAGCTTTTTATTTTGATTGCAGTTGTCACATACATTACAAAACAAATGATAGAATTCCTGAACTACACAGTATTATAGTATATGCTGCAACAATGTTAAATTGAGTACAACGAACGACTACCCTGTACAATACTATTAGACCCACAGTGAGAACTATAGTTATTCAATAAATTTACTTTCACTTTATTTAGGTCATTTCTATAGTCTCCTGTAAGTATTCCATCTGAACACACCGTAACCTTAGTTTATTGTAAGTCTATATTTTGCCCTCCCGTCTGCCCCTGCTCCTCACAACCCCTCCTTGTAGCACTCACTCTTACTACAAATAACTGTGTACTTGCCCAGGGCTAAGATTATCCTGCGTTTCATCAGCTTACACATCTCGCCCTCGTACCTTTCAACAACTCGCGTCTCTTTAACACTCTGCCTATCACCCGCTGCAGCTGCTCCGGTCCAATCTGCTCCCCTCTATATAGACTACACTACGGAGGTTTGTTGCCATTCGGTCGCACCTTTCATATCAAATGAACTGCAAAAGCTCATGTTCAGTAATTAGCAGCTTAGTGTGACATGTTGCACTCGCTTTGTTAGTTTGGTTTGATTATGTGAACAAGAACTGCAGTTTGGGATATATACACAATATTAAAGGAACATGAGCAGTTTTGATTTGGATCACGTTCTGAAAATGAGAGAAACCCGCAAAGATATCATCTAATTATAGCATCACTGTCTTTCTGGTGCATGAGTTTTACATGGGGAGGCAAATGTGGTCTATTGTACTACATGTAAATATTAGTAGAAACTGTGGTAATTATTAATATATTTTCAAACTATGAGAAGTGTTGCTAAGTGCCCGCCCCCTGCCAAAACAGCGATGCGGGCTGTGAGGGTCGTTACCTTCAACAGATTCGCTCCAGATTGGCTCTTTGGTTGCTATGGAAGTCGACTTCAAATTCAGCGCTATAACCACCAGTCTCGATGAGCTTTATTTGACTGGAGCTGACCGCTATGGGTGACTCACTTAGTCCACTTCTTTATACAGACTATGAGTGTAATACTACAAAAGTTCACAAATAAACTGAATATGCTTGCCTAAAAGATTATGCCAGGAGTTTTTCAATGAGTTCTTGAATTTTTACCCCATATTTTAATCTTCTAAACAGCCATTTCCATATACATTTTAATTCAATATATGACCCACCTCTACTGGCAATGGAATATGTGTCATTTTAGTTCACGGCACTTGTTGAACCTGCGCGCTATAAATTCTACAAACATTTGTTGTCTGGCAGAAACACTTTCCACTTGGCTTGTCCACTGCTATTACAAGCTTCACTTTATTTATAGCTCCAGTTTAGTGCTGTTTGTGTGTAAACGTATCTCCTAACCATGCTGTGAGGATGACATTTTCCTGGGCCGGCTGCTGTTGCTCCGTTTCCCCCCACGGCCTCTCGCGTGACCCATATGTGGAGACCCTTAGCTGGACAGAGGCAGAGGAGAAGGTCAGAGCAGCCCTGGAGGTTGCCTGTTCAAAACGTCCCCGCACCCCACCCACCCTGTTGCTGGCAGCTTATCTTCCACCCGAACCCTCCCACCGTGTGTCTACAGATCCAGGATATTTGAGGACATCAGTGTCAGCCCTGGATAAGCTTTTCAAAAGGACTGGAGTCTTTGATATTGTCAGAAGCCATATCCGCTTTAACACTGCCGTCTGTAGCATGTTTCTGATCTGGGCTTACCACATACATTAAACGCACTGGCCACAGCAAACTACTTCCACTGGATTTTTGTAGCACGTAAAAGATATTAAAGAAATTAATCAACTGAGAAAGCTGATAAGGAATCTAGGGATATGAGCCTGCATGGTTCTATTAATCAAAAGTGTGTGCGAAAATATGAAGTTATTGCTTTTTATTCACGTGGGGCTGTGGTTAAGTAGTTGGCTCCTCTGCCCTGTAACAAGAAAGTATTTGGTTCAAGCTCCAGACTTATTCCCTTTAATCAAAGTTTGTACAGTTGGATCTCTCTCTCTCACGGATTTGAAAGAGGCACTAAAGTTTAGAAGTCTATTTTATACATTTAAAAACAAATTTCAAGTTTCAAGTTCAATGGTTTTAATGGTCCAAGTCAAAAGTTCAGCAAGTACAAACAAACCTATATCCCCACCCACCTCGCTGTTTGCAGAGCTTATCTGTCGGGATGCAACAATTCAGTTTTCCCACGATTCGATGTGCATCTCGATAAATGGGTCATGACATTAATTCATGTTTTTTTTTTCCTGCTAATGGGCAAAATATAAAGACTTGATTAATGAAATTTACATAAACATCACATTTTAATAAATTACACTAGCGCCAGAGTAAAGTATTCTATATGTGAACTGTTTTACTTTTTTTAGTTCAATGATTTACAGCTCAGATTTTTTAATTCAATGAAAATCATAGTCGTGCTTTCTAAGGAGAACAGTTTTTCATAATCTACTCTTAATATAGACTGCCAAGGGAATTACACTATCAGACTTTTCCTTTTTTGATGATGATTTAATGATATATTTGGATTATTTCTGTTCTGGTCCTCCTGAGTCTGACTCCCCCCTCACTACATTTACATGCCAATGTCCACACTGCTCTCCCTCGTCTCCAGCAGCGGCAGTGACAGTAGCTCCTCCCCACACTCCCCTGATCGTACAGACACACAGCGCTCTCCCACCTTCTTTCTGAACACTCAGACTATGTTATATTACTTAGAAATGTCTCGACGGAGCGTTTTCTGAGCGTTTTAATAGATGATTAATGGCAAAAGCGGGTTTAGAGTATTTAAAAGTTCATATTTTTGTCATTCCTCATACTGTCAACATAAAATAAAAATGAAAAATCCCCCTCTGTTAGAATATTTCAGCTGTAAGCCTCTCTGGAACTTTTTACTTGCTGCATCTGGAGAGAATCGCACATTAACTTCTAACACAGCGCGCATGAAGAGAACCGTGTATATCGAGCAAATGCATGTAACGACTCACACACCATATCCCGGTATTCGATATTATATTGAATATCGTTGCATCCCTAGTTATCTGATAAACATTACACATTAAGAATCTGTCTTTCAGTTCTAACTTCACTCAGAATATTTCAGAACACTTTACCATGGTGAAACAAATGACTTTAATCTCACTCAGCTGTAAAATCGTGACAAAATTCCCATCATGCTGCTTATTGCTTTTCATTCCACGCTTGTAATTGCCACATTTCTTAATAATAAATTTTCTCGCTAGAGTTTTGCTGCATTTCTATCCAAGGAAAAGTTATTTTTAATTCCCCAGTCTCTGTGGGGGGTTGAGTTGCCAGATAATTCTGATGTAACATGGTAGCAAGCCAGAGGATGGAGAAGTTATAAACAAGATTTGAGTTGTCTTTATTGACACTTTGCAGCTGATGTCATCAACATTCCCTGGGGTTAAGATGCTAACTGTAGGCCCTGCTCTGTCTGATGCTTTGTTACTCAACTTAGACTTTAATCTGATGCTTATTTTAACACAGTCTGACCATAAAGAACTTAACTGGAACTACAACAGGTGAGATGATTTGTGCTGTTAAACTCTCAAACAACTTTAGAGTCACAAGCTAGCTACCATTCGCCAACTGTTTTTCATTTAGGCCCTCTCACCTTTTTGTTGAAAATCAAACACCTCAACGGGACTCGTATTGATCACAGGCTCCTGAAAATGTGTTGTTTCATTCGAAGTGGTATTTTTTTCCCCAGAGTTTTCAGACTATCTTCAAACTTTTTTGACTGTTTGCTAACGTGTGCACTGTGTCAGCATGGTAACTTGTGAACATTCCGCCATACACATACAAGTAGAACACCCCCAGCATGATGTCACTGCAAAGTATCAATTGAAAGCTAAGGGCCATGCTTTCTTACCACCCACACTCTTGTCTGTGTGTGTCTGTCTGTGTTTGTGTGTGTGTCTCTACGTCTGTGTGTGTGTATCTAAGTACACATCTCCAGACACACACTGGCACAGACTCTGGTGTCCTCTGAATGCTGTTTATGTGAGGGCCAGCGCTGCAGTGGGCTTGTTTATATCCATGGAGAAAGCCATTTGGGCAGAAGCCAGACTGTCTGCCTCTGGAAACCTGTGGAGTGTAGAGCAGGAGGGGGCAGAGAGGGGGCAGCACTGAGCTGATAGTGGAAATGGATTATCTGTCAGCAATTTGTTCACAACCTTCCTCATAGTGGGAACATTTGCTATATATTTCATGCCAACTCCTGTACAGTCCATATTGTGACATCACATCTCATCGATTTTCAGTAACCTATATTAAACCAGTGAAGATTTTCAAAACTATTGTGATCAACTGTTGTAATCCAGCAGGATATCCGATTATTACATGGCTCTGGTTTACTTTTGAAAATGTTTTTGCTATTGCATCTACCAGTATGGATCAGACCTGGACGATTGAGGGATTACACAGACATTTACCAGTAATGTAAAGTCTTTTGATAGTCGGTCTTTAGTCTTCAGTCTTCAGTCTCCTTATCAAGGTTTGGCACTTGCACAAAATGTGTTACATTTTGAGTGTGATTCTTTGAGTCAGTTATCCTTCAGAAAGATTTAAATTTTAAGTTTTGGATATTGCTGGAAAATGTTAAATCACAATTCTGTATAGACAGCCGATTTGGCTCGTGAATAGTACAGTTTTGATTTATTATCTATTTGCTAACTTGTGGCTGTAAAACAAATTAATCTATTTTAAATATATGTACTAAGAATCATGCTCATGAAGCTATTGCTTTGTAGACTGTAGCAGAAGGCAGTAGGCCGCAGTGTATAAAGATATGGAGCGATTAGGAGTAAATGAATAACCCTCTGTACACACGCTCTTAGAAATGACTACTTTATGTAATTTCCCCGAGAGCTGCTCCTGGTGCCAGTGTGTGCCACTGTGGCATTGGCCTTCGACCTGTGACGCTAGCAGCTCCAGCACGCTACAAGTTCACCGGGTGCAGTGCTGTGGGCTTACATAACCCCAGTGTCGACCCACTGAACCAGGCTGTGTATTCATCACAATGATTACACATGCGAGACTTGCACTTGCTCAACAGAACAAACTGCCTGGGATGAGCAATATACTTCAGATTAGGAGGAATTGTTATCGCCAGATTTTGGATTTTGGTCTTTTGTCTAAATTTAATAGGTAGAAATTTACCATAAATCTTGCAAGAATGAGCAATTTTGAGTCTCAACAGCATTAGAGGCAAAACGATTTCTGTACAATTTAGTCTCCAATGACAAACGTTTTCAATTATGAATAAAACTTCTGATTCCATATTATCTCCTATTATTGTGCCTTCAAAAACAGGGAAGCTTGTACTGATTAAGATTGTTGAAATTTGACTTGGATGGTTTTGAGCTATATGACTGTCTCTGCAATTTTTCCGCTGAATTTTTGTATCCTGATGCTATTTGTGAATGGAATCTGTTTTCAATCAGGATTCAGTTCAGTTTACATTCAAAAGTTCGTCCAGGAGCATTCGCATTCACGTCAGACAGAGGTTAGCACTGCTCTCGTTTCAAACTTAGATAGTCTTGCATATAGGCTTGACACAGGCCATGTTTTGACTCATGGGAGCGAGGCTTAATTGCGATGTACAGTAAGTGCACAGCTGCTTTGACCACTGTTCCTCAAGGACAACACAATGTCTGTAGTTGTAATGTGCTGTTGGGATGTGATTAAAGCCTAAACGATTTGTGACTCTCTCGGAGCAGACTATATTGTGCAGATAGAGGAGGATGCAGAATTAGCCAGTATTGTCTGACAGCAAGGCTCGTTTTTGTCAGGTTCATTCTTCTAGCTACGTCAATACAAATTTCCAATGCTTTTTCTCTCCTTGTCTTTCCCTCTCAAGTGGATGATGAGGAGTTTTGGCAGAGCTTGTTCGTAGTAGATAACTTTATTCCTCAGTGCCAAAAACAACTTCCATTTGTCACTGTTGACCTTCCCTGTAAACAGAACACCCACTTACCGCTCCAAGTCGGCACGTCCACAAGTCCCCACGGCGACTCAACTCTCCTGATTGACTATTTAAATCGTCCTCATTGTTTCAGTTCCTGTTAAGAAGACAAAGGAAGGGTAGTCGGAGAATTGCGGGTTAGTAATTATGCCCCCTCCCGCCCACGAGCCCGGTTAAAAATGACAATCCTAATAGACTCTTTCAGGCCTAATCATGATTTGTCTGTGGTTGGAATGAGGTGGATAAAGCACCAGTGTAATTGGGGGATTGGACGTGAGCCCTGTTGGAGATCTTGTGCTGTTTTTCCTCCATTGCTGTACAATGATCCAGTGTGAGAGATGGACTTATGTTTGGGATGCCCCTGGTCAACAATGAACAGGGAAACAGATTTGTATTGCCCATTGAACTGGTCCTCCAATCAAAATGAATTGGGAATAGATTTTGTAGCTTGCACATTAGCTAACAGACTAGAAGTATTGTGTGTCTATAGATTGGAATTTGTTACAGAAACTTATTAAACTCCCAAATCTTGTACCTATGGCTCATTTTGACACTATTCTAAAAGGCCTGGAAATGCAATCATTGAGTTGTCATTGTTTCTAATTGTATACATTTTGTTTTGTCTGTTTTATAACTAACTGTCTTTATAGCAAAAAATATTTTGTCTATGAGTTGTGGTATTTAAGCCTCTTGGCCAGGACTCCCTTAAGAATGACCCCTCTGAATCTCAATGGGACTTTCCTGGTTAAATAAAGGTTGAAAAAAAATGAAGTTCTTATTAAACTGAAAAACTGTAAAATTCTAGTGCCATAAGTAATTGGTTTGTTATCTGGGAAATGTAATATGCATTTACATGTGAATACAAACTGATCCAACAGTTTATTTTTGTTGGCTAGAGCTAGAAAACGCTGATGAAATGGTTCTCAACAAGCATTAATTCTACTTTGAATGACCTTTATGAAGTGTGTAATTATATCCTGAATTTAATTATGTCACTAGATTCTTAGTTATTTGTGAAGCCAAGAATCCCAGGTTTCTCTAGTCTGTTTGTGCTTGACCCATGCACCTCTCATTTGGCTGTCTGCTCAGATGCCCCTGCGGCCTGTTTGTCATTGGCCTCCTGACCCTTGTTGGGGGCACTAAATTACAGCCTTTACACTAATGAATCAGATCATTAGGAGCCGAGGGGACCAGGAAGTCTACCTGGTGTTTGTTTGGTCCTTGACAAGGGTGGTGGTAAAGACAAATGGTGCAATAGTTTATTCAATGCATTTTTCCTGTCACAGTAATTATTCACCCTGACCAGTGTAAACAAAAAAAATAACAGAAGTGGAGACTCGAATGGGCCGTGTTGAAGACCAGATTCAAAACATGGAGCATGTGCTGGCCAAGATGGTAAAAGTCATGAGTGAGCAAGAAAACAAACTGATTAATCAAGAGAATGTAAGATTGTATAATGTCGCTGAAGATGCGGGTGGTTCGTTGATAGTGAGCTTTGTGGAGAAAGTACTGAACATCCCCCGGTCTCCTAACCTTGACATTGAAAAAGCCCACTGGGAAGGAGCCCCCAGTCCAAAGAAGAAAGGAGAAGATAAGCCTCAAGAACAATATACTTTGACCAGAATGATCCTCCAAGTATCGTGCAGGAACGCTGATGCCAAGCGAGTACTAAAGGGACAAAATATCCTATTTCAAACTCCTTTCTTTGCTAAACTGAGAGTGTTTTATCAAGACTTGTTTTTATCAAGACTTACTTTATCAGACGGTGAAGGAGGTGACGGCAAACATGAGAGCCAAAGGTTTCCTGGTCACAGAGATTACACAGAAGGAGGGCCACAGCAGGACACCAAAGAGCATCATGAAAGAGCCATTTGAGAGAAACCTCCACTAAACCTCAGGAGACGTACGTCCTCCACCTTCGAGGAACAGTGAGGTTACACGAGATTTATAACAAACCATTTGGTAGGCTTAAATATGCCACTTTTCTATTTTCCCTCACTAAACGAGGAAATACATGTGGAGAGACTTTTATTGTTGAAGGAAAGTTTTTACAGGGTCAGGCAGGAGAGACCCCTACCCTGGAATCAGTTTGATTTTATTCATATTTGTTTCTAAGGGAGTTGCCTACTTTTATATTTTGACATTTCATACTACACTCGTAGATTAAGTAATGAGTAACAGCTGTATAAAATGTGTCTCGTTTAATGTAAATGTGCTGACAAACCCAATTACTCCATTCTAACCAAAATGAAGAAGGAACAGGCACAGGTGGCGTATTCATAAGAAACCCACTGAAATAATAATGAGTATGAGAAATGAAAGTGAATGGGATTTACAGAGATGTTTTCCTCTTCATGTAAGTCTGGCCAGAGAGTCATTTGAAGTGGTTACAGGGTATTATAGATGCTAATTTGGTCACATTCATGAATGTTTATGCCTGGGAGCAACATGAATTTCTTTAAAAAATGTCTTAATGCTATAATAACAGAAACTCCAGCGATTTGAACATGCTGTGGGGACTTAAACATCTGTCTGCAACCAGAATGAGATGCTTCTAACAGAAAGGTTCCTGAATCAAACACTTTATATAAGAAAGTCTCCACTCTTTTTGAGGAAGCTGGTTTGATTGATATTTGGAGAGATCTTTTCCTCACGAGGCATGATTACTCTCACTATTCAGCTCCACATTCACTTCATACGAGAATTGATTACTTTATAACTTTTGGAACAGACGAGAACAGAAGTCTAACTTTTCACGATGGGGACAATGGCACCCTTGCATCACTTGGCCAATTTAATTTTGTGCCTCAAACTCTTGGAAACTAAATTCTTATATGCTCAAAGATATCAATTTTAGAAAAGAAGTTTCTGGACATAAATGATAATGGAAATACTCTGGGACATAATGGATAATAAATGATAGCAAAGTCTCGTCTACAAAAGACACTCAAAAGGAGGGACCACACTAAAAGCTTATAAAGAATTGGAAAAAACATAAAGCAGACCCCTCTGCTAAGAAAAGACACCAACAAAGAATGAGGGACCCACTAAAAGATTTTCAAAATGCAAATTTCTGTTGTAACACAGCGAGGAAGAAAACATAAACATTGGTGCATTTACCCCCTGCTGCTAAGTACAGTGTAATCAATACCATGTTGGTTCTATGTAATTCCTCAGTCGTCCAAGTATGATCCATAGTAAGAAAATAGTAGAAAAGTTGAGAAAATAGTAAAAATAGTAGAAAAATTCAATCTGTCAACTGGACCAAAAAAGTTGTAGGAGTGAAAACGTTTTGCTGCTTGGATGAGCAGCAAAACGTCTTCACTCCTACAACTTCCTCTGTCCAGTTTTCTTTTACTACAGTGTTGGTTCTAATTTAAGAAAAACTCCAAAGTGGACTGGACTGTTACATTAGCGTCCTTCTTCATTCACGTTTAAAATACTATTATCTAAAGCTCTGAGCCCTTAAGACCTCTTTTCAAAATCACAGCGCAAGTGCAGGTACTCTCTGCCGACAGAATCTGCTGATCTGCTCGTTTTGTCTCTCTGAGGAGGTAATTAGGAAGTGGCAGAGCTGCTGAAAGAAAAGTGTGATCCAAGCCAAAATACTATCTAACATTACATTATATCACACACTATCACTTTGGAGGAGATGAAAGCTAACAATTTAACAAGTCAGAAAAAGTTATCTTTATTGGGTCAATGAAAGTGTTTCAGTTTGTAGATCAGAGATGGAAGATAGTTAGTGTGTTAGAACAATGAGGAGAAGTGAATAATGGACCTCATTCTTCCTCTTACTTTTCCATATCTTCGCCTTTTTATCCATGAGGGACTTAAATTGAGTCATCGTCATGCATTGCACCCAGAAAAGACTACAGCATTGAAACGGTGTGGTTGGTAACATATCTTTGAGTATAGGTTTTTTATTGTATTATTTATTTATTCAAATGGTAGAAGTTTAATGGGTGTCTCAATCTCCCTCCTGGTCTATATTTTCTTTAGCCTCTGTATGAACCAACAGTAACGTAGCAGTGTTTCTCGTTTCTAGTCCCTCGCCAGCACAAACTGTATGGTGCCAGTCACTGCTGTGTTTTTGTCTGTGTGAGAGGGCCAGCTGTTTGCACGCTGATTTACGAGTGTAACATTATCAGATTTAATAACACGGCTTTGTGCTTTATGACCCTTTTATGAGTGTGAGTGTGCGTCTCCATCCTGCTAACCAAGCTAACATTACAAGCTATCTGCTGCCAAACAACATTTAGCTTCTTACGGCACATATTGAACCAGATTTTTCCAAGATGACAAAGTGAGCGATTGAGTGTGACAGAAGAGGAAAAGGGAGAGGGATGTCAAATTTTCTACGTCTGAAATTGACAGTAATCCTGTTTGGAAAAGTGAAGAAGACAGATTTAGGATTAGCCACTAGAGAGAAGGAGAGAGAGTATTTTGGATGCTAAAAGAACTCCTTCAGAGTGCGAAGACATTTGAGCTCTTGTACAGTGTATAAATCTCAATAAAACTGTCAACAAAAAGCTCTGAGCAGAGGAGGGCTGTTACAAACTCTCTGGGTTTAATCGCACCTTTCTTTTTCTCACCAAATCAAGAATGATTTTTCCTTCTGGAGCCTCTCTTTAAACCCTGCACAACAGAACAGGGTTGAAAAGTCAGTTGAGGTTAAGCTTGTTCAAGACACTCCCTTTACAAAATGGTTTACTGGCATTATTGCGTTTAACAATAACAATGTGGTCCCATTCATTCACTTGTATCGTTTTTTTGTTTGCGTGTTTGTCTGTTTGTTTGTGTGTGTGTTTGTTTGTTTGTGACAAGAGTAATTGCATACTTTAAAGGCCTCAGATTTGAATCGAGTTTACAGAAAATTTGTAGCAATTGCTGTTTCTTGTAGAACTTGTTCTAGATTAGTTTTATTATTAGTAATAGTTGCAGTGGCAGTTCAACAGTATTAGTAGTATTAGCAGTGATGGAAGAAATACTCAGTTGTATTATTTAAGTAAAAGTACAAATACTGGAGCAAAAAAATCCTAAAGTAAAAGTATCACATGAAAAAATCTACTCAAGTAAAAGTAGTAAAGCACCCATTTAAAAATGTACTTTTTGCATGTATTGATTTTCATAAAGATTTGGTCTGTGTTTTGTTCAGTAGAAACAAATGAATCTCGCTGTTTTATTTGTATATTTTTATTTGCTCAAACAATTAACTTGGTAAAACTAAACCCCTCAGCCTTTTTTAACAGTAATAAAAAAAATACTTTTACTTTTCAGACTGGTTAAAAAATGTAGCTAAGTAAAAAGTAGATACCTTCTCTCAAATGTAGTGAAGTAAAATTAAAAAGTATGCACTTTACAATTTACTTAAGAAAAGACCAGATACCTAAAATGTATATTTAAGTACAATACTTTACTACTTTTACTTTGTTACATTCCACCAGTGAGTATTAGCAATTTCTGTTCATAACTTTAGCACTTTTACTTTAGTACAGATTTGCTGTTCACGTCCAGTGCTTGTTAGGCATTACTATAAAAACATAAATATTGTACACATGTTGCTGTATACAGCCACTCTCTATGGAATTATACAACTAAATAAGTCATTGTTGAATGTTTGCAGGGCTTACATCTCACGTTTTCTCTCTCCATTATTCATGTGTGTGCTCAGGCTCGTCGGCTCTGCCCAGTAACATGGCCTACTTCGGCAGCTCTCAGGAGGAGGACGACCTGGAGGAAGAGGAGCAGGAGGAAGAGGAGGAGCAGAGGAGCGGGCTGCAGTCTGACAATGCCTCCGCCTCTTCCTCCTGTCACTCCACGCCACGCAAGGGCCGACTACCAGGGAGACAACCCCTCAATGGACACGGTAAGAACTGCGGTCACCAAATCAGTTAGTAAAGACTGTGTACATGATTTTTACGGTCCTAAAAACAGTTTGCTCCACTCATCATGGTGGATAATCAATATGCTTGGAATGCATGAGGAATATTTGTGGACCACTGCAGAGTTTTGCCGTCACGGTAATGCTAACAACAACTAGCATACCAAAAGCCCAGTTCCTGGTTCTTGGACAATAAAATATTTAATAATTAGATGCAGACACAGTTATCTCATCTTGACCCTAAGAGCTGCATTAACAATATATCTTTACTGGGGAAAACCAACTTTGTTTAACTACATGTTGAGTACAACCCTTTATATTATAATCAGGTAGAGCATTTTCTTATCTCAATATAAGAGATATATTACCTAGTATAATTAATACATTTTAAGGAGTCTTTGTGGCTGTGTCCGGCATACAAAATAACGCTGTGTCTCGTCTTGGCAAAGTATGCCAGATTTGTTGTGTTTTTCTTTCCTTATCTGAATAATCAGTGAAATTTGGAAAAAATGTCTACTCATGCACAGAGCAAATTGTAGTTTAGACTATACTACGATATATTCAATGGAAGAAAAAAACAAACAAACTATACAGTAAGGTATAATGATAAGTAGAAAAGCAAAAACAATATAACACAATATATGAAACTCAAACTCAAGCAGTGACATTTAAAATGGCGTGTCGTGTCTTGCCTTCCCTTCTTATATGTTCTGGGGATGACACTGTTTGAGCTCAGACACTGGCGTCACATGGGACATTCGAGCTGCACATCTACTCCTTCCACCCCAATTAACACTTTGCTCGCTAAGCCCCAGCAAAGGTGTAGATGCCCCACAACAGCTGGCCGGGCCCTCTCCTTACACACACTACAACACAATGGCAGCATATGTTCACCCCTGGGGCAAATGTGCACATCCGCTGTTTAGGAGATTACATGGAGGCGGCTGACCGTGACAGTAGTGAGGCCATACGCACCAGAGGAAGTTACTTACAGTTGCGCTATGTGAGTTTTCTAGTGGAGGGTCCACCACCTGCTGGTTTCCATGGAGATATTATTGCATGGGAATGTTGCACACTGTGTCAGTTGAGAAGACTAGATCATAATTTAGCATTTTGTTCATTGTAAATTGCATTATTTATCTAAAACAATTTAGAAAACTGATCCTTTGACTTCCTGTTCAAAACTGCAGAACTGCCTCTTCATAGTTACATTTCACCGTAGCAACACCAGATTTTAATTTGTGTTTTTATTATTGAAAAAATGCCTATGTATCATTTTTTTCAGAGGTGAATCTTGTTTTTGTCAAGGTCATTTCGTGCAATTAAAATATGCAACAGATAAAGTTTTAATGTCATACTGTGGAATATTCCCAACAAAGCAACATCACCTCCATGGAAACCAGCAGGTGATGAACCCTCTTCCAGGAAAGTTGAGTAGTGCACCTTTAAGATGTACTGTATGCATCCAGACAGTAACCTAAAGGCCTGCCCTGTATTGCTCTTTGGAGACTTGTTGCTACAGTGATTTTTCCCTCTTCAAATCTTCATTCTGTGGTTCCTCCTCCCTGCACCCTGCACAAAATTGCCGCTAGAAAAGTTCAGAAGGTGAGAGCTTTGTCATCCTCTGGAGTCAAACATGGAGGAGGAAGGAAACGGCAGATAGGAGAGAAATAAACACACAGAACGTCTATAGGTTGGGTTTTCTTTACTTCGTGGAGGCCAGTTTGTCTTCTTTTGCTGAACTGATTTGGTTTAATTTGTTTATTTTGTAAAGGTACTGGATAGTTGTTTTTTTTATTCTTATTCTGTTTATAAGCCAAAGAGCTAAATAACTAAGTTGACAATTTGGTCTGTAGTAGGCCAATGGCAACTCAATATCTCCCAGCTCTTAAACATTTCAGTACACACACCTTACCTTAAAAAGCATGTCCACATTAATATTAATATTTCAACCATTAAACAGCCTCTTGTCTCCCAGTTTATCAAGTTTACCAACAGTGTTTTCATAGCAGCTTGGCGCCTCGGCTCTGATAGGCTGAGCAAAGAGATAAGCAGAACAAGTAGACAGACGTGTAAAGGACAATAGAGATGCTGACATGAATACGTGCTGTTTACACTGCGCTAGCACAGTCGGCCATTGCCTCAGACCGCCTTGAGCATCAGGCAAACACGCACCTTTCTGTGGGGATAAGATCAGTGTCAAACTTAAATATGCAGTTTGGGATGGTTCCAGTGCGACCAAGGTTACACAGGCTCTTAGGGATGAGGGGAAATGGCAGAGAGGGAAGGTGAGGAGGTTTGCTGTGTGCCATTCATCAGTGCTCCGCCGCTCCTCTGGTCGGGCCGGCTGCCATGTTGACATAGTTAAATTTAACAGCATTTATTGGGTTTTCGCTTTGCTCACTTCTCAATGTCACTAGTTTCTCTTTACTGACAGAGACCACACGATGCTATGGTTGAGCAGAACAGAAAGAGTACTCATGCAGAAAAATGCTAGGCCTAAGATATTAGATGCCTGTTAAGTATATTGTCTGGTTAGAAGAAGAAGTTAAATAAGAAACTAAACTGTAAATCAGATAAAATTAGTACAGGAATTTGCAGAAATGTGAAATATGATGGTACGCCATTACTGGGCTCTCCATAAGAAGCTTCTCAAAGCTACCAAATGCCAAGTTAAATGTTTTATAGTAGTTTCACAAAAGTTCTCAGTCTGAAATTAAAATGAATATTTGTGTATTTTTCTTAGTTTTTTTAATCACTCAATTGGTCTTGAAAAATTTTGTTCCCAAATATAGTTTATAAATGCAAATGAATGTGTCAGTGATTATATGTCGAAGGGAACCACGTATGCTGGGTGGTGTGTACATTTAAAGTGCTCTATACATTTCTTGTCCTCTTACAACCCGCCCCCTGTTGAAACGCATAGCTATAAAACCCAAACTGAAAAAGCCATTGAAAGTATATGTGGTAATTGCTTTGCTGCTGTTTGACTCACTTAGCTTCATCCCAGCGGGCTGTGGAGCTTGTGACACTTTTACACCGCTTTATTGACATGCGCTGAACAAAGAGAGCTTCATGCACACCTTAAATCATGCATATTTCACTGATTAGGGGCTATACCTGGGCCAGAACCTGTCACTCCAATGTTTGTGTGGGCTGTTCCACATGGGTCTTGTGGTTTGCTCCCATGGTTATTTGGGGTATTATATACTACAGGGGAGATGTGCAGAGGTGTGTAGAGGAGCCGAAATTTGTTCTCAAGTAAGAGCTACTTCAATATAATACTCGACTAAAAAGCATTTGGGGGAACTACTACTCAAGAGTATTGTAAGTAGTATAAGTATATCTGTCTGGGTGTAACATATGATATGTAACTTGAAGTTCATGTAAATGGAAGAAGAAAACAAAAAATGCCCAAAATCTGGTATTTTCAAAGAATACATAACAGAAATTAGAAAAAAAGAAACGTGATGTTCAAAACAGCATTTAATATTGTCAACAAGAAGCTTTTTGTCACTTGGACTTACTAATAGTGGCACGGGTAGGATTAAAAGCATCATGTCTTGAAACTACTCAAAGAAGTATTTTTTTTTCCAGTAAATGTAACTGAAAACATTAATTTTGCTATATGCATTGTACAAATGTAAACCCAATCTTGTGCTTTTTCTGTGCAGTGTTCCACAGCCATGCAAAGGGAACCCGGGAGAGTCCGAGGCCCAAAGCTGGGTCCCACGGTCGGGATTCATCTGCTCCACAACTGCCACCTCCTCCTCCACCCCCTCCACCGCTGCTGAGGGAGCGCAGTGAACGGGCTGAAGCCAGGGAGCATGCCCGGGAACAGGCCTTGGCCCGGGCCAGTGCCTCCAACGGGCTGCCACCACGACGGGCCGCAGAGGAGCTACGCAAGCAGGTACGGGGGAGTGACACTGGAAAGGGAAGTTGAGATGATTGAGCTGTGTGGCTTTTTATGTCATCATTTAACTTTAACTAACTTTTCTCATGGATAGAAGAAGTGTACAAAATCACATATTACTGCTTCAGGAACTAATACAACTTCTGCTTTCACTATGATTAGGGCCACTACTACTACTACTGCATGTACTTTTGCTAATTCTATTTTACACATTTGAAGTTTTTAACATTTAGGTTCAATATAACAGATCATACTTTTTTTTATTTATTTATTTTGTACCTCATTTAATAAGAGAGTATTATGAAATTAGATGTGATTGAATTAGAGCCCTCTGATCAGAAGCTTCTCAAAACTACCACAACTCAATTAGTCCTGTCTAAAATTGGAAAGATGAAACCTACATGTTATTTTACTCAAGTCTTTCTGAGCAGTAGTGGTTTAGAAATCTTCCTCATAGCACCCGGTTCTTTGTAGTAATTTGTCCTTGGCAGATTTCAGCTTGGCATTGGTGCTGTGAGACATGGTTCATTACTAGGCTGCAGTGAAGGCTTTGACAGTGCTGCTCATTCTCCATAATGTCTTTGTGACTTCTTCCCATTTGCCACATCCTCCGCTCTGCTCTTAGTGGCTCCTCGTTACGCTCGGGTCCTGTTGCTTTCTTCTCTCCTCTGTGCATTGTGCTGGGAGAGTAATGATTGTGTTTTGGCTGCAGCTATATATAGTTGAGCCGTGAAAGCCTGTCTCTCTCCTCCCCGCTCCGTGGCATTTAGCAGGTTTCAAGGAACCCCTTTTAAAGTGCGAGAAGGAGATGGCTACTGGTATAACTTCAGTGGAAAGAGACTTGTATTGGCTAATCAAAAGCATTGTTTTCAAAGCTGTGTGTGAATGCCTTCTCCTCTTTTGCAGTTGTTTGTTGTCGTAATGTGGCGCCCGCGATGCAGAGTCAGGCGCGTGCTCTAGCGTTTCAAAGTGGCTTGGATTGTCCACTAAATCTAGCAATGAATCTCAATGAGAGCCACCGCTGCCAAGAGAAACTTGAGGATTTTTCTCCTTTTCCATTCACAGTTGGCACGCGGCACGACTCTTTTTATTCTTCCCCAGCCCAGCGTCATTACACCTGTATATCCGCAGCTCTTTCGTTTTCACTCCATTTCCCTTCATGCTTCACTCTCTCCCTCTCTTCTTCTTGTGTCAGACAGACGGATCCTGCCCTTGACAACATGGCTCCAGTCATTTGGAAGGATTAGAGCTCTTTCCCCATCCTCACTCTCTCTGTCCAATTAGCATGAACAATATGTGCGTTAGGAACACACACACGACCAACTGTGAAAATACCGCTAAGCCTTAGAAAGGTTAAGTGATTATGTAGTTGTAAAACCAACAAAAGGTTGTGTGAGGAAAACCGAAAGCGTACATGCATTATCATAATTTAATTTGCTGTGATTTTCATTGACTTGATTTAATATTGGCTTGTATCAACAAAATACACTGCATCCTAAGATGACTTTTCACAAAAAAATATAAATCTGTCCATTTGTACAGCTTGGTTATATCAGACTCAGTTTGGGCTTACGATTTAGCAATAGCTTTTATGTCTTTATTTAAAGAGTACCTTAAAACAAAAGGGCCAAATCTAATTTTCCACATTCTCATGCTTCTTTTTGCAAGTTCAATGGAGAATTTAAAATTATGCAAGGCTGCGCTGACCTTTCTTTGCTTTATAAGAGTCAACCTGCCCAAGGCTGCGCTCTCCATAATAAGATGGAGGAGAGGAATGAGGCTTAAGCCAGATTTATGCCTCAACGCTGAGGTGTGCCGCATTGAAAATGACCCTCCTATGGCTCCTCTATAGGTACTGCTATTACACAAGTGCTGACTGTCATAGGAACTTTTACATCATCACAGCTATGTCCAATCAAAAGCAGAAAACAATTGATCTGATCAAAACAAATTAGTACTACCCCCAAATAACAGTTTATACAAGTTTACGAGACTTTGTGGGCAGGCTTCCTGTACTCCTGTTGACCTTGTTTTGGTACTTTTATAAAATCAATTTGCTTTGTCCTTTCAGTATTGGCAGCATTTGTTGTGGCTTGAACAGTCCCAAAAGTATTTTCACTTCTTCAGCTAAAATATCCAGGTTACCAGATCTAGTCCCCACTTCCCCTGTGTAGTTTGAGTAGTTAAACCTTGTCTTTTGTCCTCTTGCTGGTCTTCTCTGTGCTGCAGATGTTGCTGTTAAAAGTCTTTCTGCCAGATCTCAGCTGGGCTATAGCAACACATGATGTCATTAGGACCCTCCCACCTCTTCCTCACCCCCTCCTCCTCCTCCCTGCTCACGTGTGACCGAAATCCACTCCAGAACCGTCTCTGCTGTCTGCCTGTGTGCTCTAGTTTTTCCTTCTCCTCATTGTCCTCCTTTTTCCTCACTATTGTTTTTATGCTGTCAGTTCAAACTCATAACTGACTGTCAAATGCATGTTTCTTGTTCCGTTTCCAGCTTGTCCTTGCACAACCACTTTTTCTCTGCCTCTCCTTCACTTGTCTCTCTTCCTGTCCTATATTCCACCATAACAAATAACTCAGAGCCAGAGGGGGACACTGGCTGAGTGCCCCTCTCCAGTGAACAGAGCCCTCTTGTGGAAGAAGTGGGGATTGCATGAGCTCAAATATCGCGCCATGTCAGCAAACTGTCCGGCCAAATATAGCAGTTACTTGCTCCTTCAGTTTCCACTACAGAAACACTCACATTGAAACTGTGTATTGACTGAAACATAGGAGTTTTGTGAGTTCTGCAACACACATTAATAAGCAAAGGGTTTGTGTAGTTTTGAGTGCATTTTATTTTAAATGAATAACGATTTCTGAAATTCTCTGTTTAAACCCACAACCCAAATTTCTGATTATATTTTTAAAGGATTTTTATTATTATTATTATTATTATTATTATATATTATTATTATTATTATTATTATTAGTAGTAGTAGTAGTAGTAGTAGTAGTAGTATTAGTATTAGTATTAGTATTAGTATTAGTATTTTACATCTGCTTACATCGACTTTTACACCTACCTGCTTGTCTCCATGGATATGTTATTGCTTTACTTAAAATATCGGGGGTCACCTCTCCACAAGTATGACCCGTAAGTTGGCCTGGTGGTCTCACCTGTTTGTCTTGATGGCGATGAGTTTAATGCCTTTCTGTTGAACATTCAAAAAAAGGCAAAACAATAACATTTTCATAGAGCCAAGCAGGTAGTGCACCCTCCCCCAGAAAACTTATAGTTCTCCTTTATACAACTGTACAGTTCAGTACATTCTATTCATCAACTATTTTTTCTCTATTGGCCCCCTGTGTTTTTCCATTGTGAACAGAAGTGTGCTGGATTAAGAAGGTGGCAATGATTGACGGTGGCAGGGTTAGGTTTCAGTCCCCCCTTATCTTTTAATGGACTGTTCTTTGTATGAGCGCCCCACCACCTGAGCTGAACACAATACAATACATTAGGCGCACACACACACACACACACGCATGCGTGCATGCACACACACACACACACTTAAGCTCTATATGTGACATGAGAGGCCTTCAAAGGTCCAACTTGTCAATGGCCCTGCGGTCACCTCACTACTGTGGCGCCCCAGATGTGATTGATAACTCCATCCAGCCTGTCTGTCTGCAGCTCCTCCTTGCCACATTATACTTCATGCTCCTCGGGGTTTAGAGAAACAGCACTCTGCATATCCAATGAAATATTTCATTCAACCATGATGTTATGACAGAAAGCACATTGGCTTAGTGGGCATGGTTTTAAAATACTTCACAAATATTATTGATCGGCTATGTAATAATCGGATGGCCAAATGTTGGTTGCTTCCCCATATGCCATAATCACTAACCCAATGACTTTTTGTTTTCTAATTACTAAATACTAATACTTCAATGAATATCACAAGACATCACTCTGCAGATACTTGTATGAGCTAGAAGAAGATATGAGTTAGAAGTGCTAGGGAGGAGTCCCGCTGAGGCTCTCACAGCTGCAGACAGCCAAAGCCTCTGCCTCTGTCTGCACCCAGAGCCCACTCATGGCCCTTTTATTTATAGAACACAAATGTAATTATAGCCTCTAACCAACCCCAAAGCAAATAAAGGCCTGTTTTTATGTGCCTGGATGAGATTTAATTCCACTGACCCCACCTCCCTCACACTGTCCAGCCATCTGCCAGCACTGACCACGGGACGGCCCGACAGGCTGCTTCATGGACGCACAGGCTTCATGTTTTCCAACCTGCTGTTTATCTTTGAATGTAGTTGTTCAGGGACACTCAAGGAAAAGAGATGTTTAATCTTAATGAGAGTCTCCTGGTTAAATAATGTTTTAATTTTGATTTTATCTGTTTATTACCCATGGACTGTTTGTTTATGTCTAAGTTCACTTGGATGATTCTTTTTTTTTTTAGGTCTGAACCTATTAATTTTAACTTAATTTAATAATTACTATTTTATTGCTGTCCACACTACTTCTTTGAACCTTTTAAGATATTTCTCTCTCTTTTTCACAGGTCACTAAACTGAATGGGCTGACACGGAGCGGATCAGCACAAACTGTTGGTTGTGGTGCCAAAAAGAGCCGTGACTTCCGACTGCCGTCCAAAACTGTGAAGAAGTACACAGCCACCGTGTCCAAGGGCCACGTCACCTACACCAAAGCCAAACAGAGAGAACTGGGCAAGAAAACCAAACTCAGCAGCGCCTCCCCCGCATCGTCAGCGAACAATCACAATCAGCACAGCCAGCCAGCAGCCAGCCCCCCGCTGGCCCACTCAGGAAAAGCCGCCGCACCAGCCCCTCTCAGCAATGCAAAAACACGAAAACAGGTGCTATTATCAAACGGGCTGCACAACGCCAGCACCCGCCTCAATGGCCGACTCAACGGCCAGCGGCACAACATGCTGTCCAAGGAGGACAGCCAAAAACTGTCCCAGCAGAGCCAGGTGGAATGTGCCGGACGAGAGGGGCTGCGGAACTCCAAGCGGCGTCTGGAAGTGGTCCTACATGCTCTTGAGACCGGACCCAAGTCTCCCATCATAGACGCCAAAAAGGTCAAGCTTCAGGCCACACCTCTGGAGACGCGCAGCAGCAGTAAAAAAGTGCTCCATCAGGACAAGGCTGTCACTCCCACTGTGGCCCCCACCACACCGCTCACTAATGGACATATAAAAGAAGCAGCTCCTTCACAAAGCTCCCCAGACCCCCCGGAATCTTCCAAACCTCCACCCGCAAAACCTCCACCTCCTAAACAGAGTACACCTCCCAAACAGAGCCTTCCCCCAAAACAGACCCCTCCCACTACACCGGCAGCCAATACAGAGGTGCTCAACCAGCGGCCCAAGCGGGCCTCTGCTGGTAAACTTATGCTCATCCGCCAAGCCCAGCAGCAGCTGAGCCGCTCTCACAACCGGAGCTCCAGCTCGTCCTCGCCCTCCAGTCACAATCAGCCCCCAAACCTCAGCACTACCTCAGACCCCCAGCACCCCTCCACTGCCCCCACCTCTGCCTCCCAGCTGCTCTCCAACGGCCCACTCAAGGCAGGTGGACCACGGCCAGACCGGGACAAGGAGTGGGACCGTGAGAAAGAGCTAACACGGCAGAAAGAGCGCGAGCAGGAGAAGGAGTGGGACAGGCAGAGGAGCAGAGTGGACGGCTGGGCAGAACTGGGACAGGCCCCCATTTTCAGACCAGCCCCACGGGAGTTCCAGGACCCCCTGGTGTACCTGGACGCTGTGCGAGAACAGGCTGAAGGAACAGGGATGTGCCGCATAGTGCCCCCTCCTGACTGGAGGCCAGAGTGTAAACTGAGCGAGGAGATGCGATTTGTCACACAGGTGCAGAGGGTCCACATGTTGGGACGACGCTGGGGGCCCAATGTCCAGCGCCTGGCCTGCATCCGCAAACACCTCAAATCTCAGGGCATCACCATGGAGGAGCCACCCGTCATAGGTGAATAATCAGGATTATATCTTTTCTTTTGCTTTATTTGTATTTTAAGTTAGAATACCAGCATGTCTCCCTATCATAACTCCAGATTCTCACATATTAATATAAAATATTCTTTAGTTTTTCTCTAGATAAATAAAAGTAAATTTAAAGTAAAATACATAAAAATGAATTAGATTTGCTTTGACATAGAAACATTAGACCCTCCACAGTCAATACTCTGTATTTTATTCTGCAGGTGGATGTGAAGTGGACTTGGCTCGATTTTTCCAGCTTATCAATGACATGGGCGGCATGCAGCAAGTGATGGACCTTAAGAAATGGACCAAGCTAGCGGACCTGCTGCGTATCCCTAAGTCTGCGCAGGACCGCCTGGCAAAGCTGCAGGAGGCCTATCTGCAGTACCTGCTGTCCTATGACTCCCTGAGCCCAGAGGAGCGGCTGGAACTTCAGGCTGATGTGGTGCTGGAGAAGAAGAGCCTAGAGTCACGCAAAGGTCCTCTGGAGGGCTTCTCGGACTCCTCTGCTCCCAGCGCTCTGACTCTGCCCCGCTATGAGCCCAAGAATGGGCTGGTAGGCGGCCTGGTGGGTGGGGCCGCTCACCCTCGTACCAATGGAGTGTACCACCCTCTGAAGGAGCTGGAGGCTCAGGTCAAAGTGGGCCGGCGCCGGCTCTTCGCTCAGGAAAAACAAGGCAAAGACGACAGGCAGCAGCATCACGGGGATGAGCAGGATGAGCACGAGGGGGTCCTTGGTGACCAGCACAAATGTATCAACAAGGTCAGCAATACTGCATAAAACTGCATACAGCGCAAAAGCCTGTTAGTCCATGTCTCTATGTAGTGTAGTGTCATTTGTTTTGTTAAGCCTTTCTCTATGCAAGTCGCTCAGCTGTATAACCCATCAGCCTGCCAGCAGCTGTGTTTTCTGGCTCTCTCAAATGTAGGTCAGGCAAAATTCTGGCCCTGAATCGGCCTGTTCCATTCAACAGGTCCTTTTTGTTTTGTAAGCCCCTCTCTCCCCTCCTTAGGCAAACCAAACATCCAAATCGAAAGTTTGATAGTCCCGTTGTTCCTCACACCCCCGCAGAACTAAACCTGGATCCCTTTATTTTCCCTTTTTGGAAACTAAATCCCTGGACTCCTCTTCCCTGAGCTCACAAACGTTGTTAGTATCTGCTGCTCTGTGTGGTATTGTACAGCCTGTGAATAGACCTGACCTGCCTTTTCCAAATACAGCAGATCAGCAGGTTTTATTTCACTTATCTATTGAAGGAACAGCACTTGTCAAGTGTATAATTGGTTCTAAATGCAAAAGGAAAGGGTCAGACAAAAGTACCACTGCTAGCTTTTAAAAAGAATTGTGTTGTCGCTGCCCATCTTTATTATACTGCCTTGAAGGAGAAATTATCATTTTCAAAGTGGTCAAGTGATCTGCTCACCCTAAAGGATAAAATGATTTATAAAGTTTGTGACATTGATTCAGCAAAGACAAGGTTATGTAGCAGTTGGGTCGTTTATCTATGGGCCCAGAGAGCTGAGATTTATAGTCTCCTTCAAAGTGACTTTAGGAACAGAAGAGGGTCAAATGTAACTCAGTGAGGAGCCTGATCCAGCAGATTTGTGGACATTGTTGGTCGTAAATTTGATCAGTGTTGCAGTATATTTGTAATGCACTGTGTTCATAGCTTTAAGCAATTTGAAGAAAATGTCTTTTTGTTACAGGGGAAATCTGTGTCGTTGACTAACTTCTTCAGGATAGCCCGGAACACTATGACCATGTGCTTTAACAAAGAGCCTGGAGCTGCTGATGTTGAGGTTTGTGCCCCAAGCTTTTGATAACTCCTAATGTTTACATAGTAGTATGCTTATATTTTAAACTGCCCACTCATTTCACCTGGCTATTGTCTCTTGCAGCAAGAGTACTGGCGGATAGTTGAACAAAGGGACAGTCATGTGGCAGTGCATTGTGGGAAGGTGGACACCAGTACACATGGGAGTGGTTTTCCCACTGGAAAGTCGGAGCCGTTTTCCAAGTAAGCATTTTGTACATTTTGTAAAATCTGCCTTTCCCGAAAATGTGTTAAATTATTAAATTTTTTATCCTCTCAGACATGGATGGAACCTCACTGTCCTCCCTAATAATTCGGGATCCATTCTGAGACATCTTGGTGCTGTGCCTGGTAAGACTTCTTCCACATGATGCAAGTTACTGCTTCTGTATGAATGCTTTAAATGAATGTTTTTCTTGGTTGATAGGGGTGACCATTCCCTGGCTAAACATTGGCATGGTTTTTTCTACCTCATGCTGGTCTCGAGACCAAAACCGCCTTCCATATATTGATTACTTACACACTGGTGCTGATTGCATTTGGTAAGTGCACAAGACCTACTTGTTTTTAGAAGATCATTGAGAATGCTGCTCTCACATGTCTTTCTGCCAGGTATTCTATCCCTGCTGAGGAAAAGGCAAAGCTGGACAAAGTGGTCCATACACTGCTTAAGGCCAATGGCACTCCAGGATTAGAAATGCTGGAGAAGAATATTATGGTCAGTGTCTCAGTGCAGTTGTGGTATTTTATATATGCATATATAAATGTATATGATTAACACCTGTGTTTCATGGCAGATCTCTCCAGAGGTGCTCTGCCGTGAAGGCATCAAGGTTTACCGTACGGTCCAGAGGAGTGGTCAGTTTGTGGTCTGCTTCCCTGGTGCCTTTGTCTCTAAAGTGTGCTGCGGATACAGCGTGTCGGAGACTGTCTACTTTGCCACGCCACACTGGATGAACCTGGGCTACCAGGCTGCAAAGGTCAGGCCTCTCATTACTCACTGTTAGTGCTTCAACACTAACCTCCTGTGGCTGCTGCTGTCCAAACTAGAATGGGAGAACCTGGCGATGAAAGGACTGCAGCATTATCACTTAATCAACTGAGCTAAAGCTCAGGGAGTAATTGCAGCGGTCTCCCCAGAGGAAGAGTTTAGATGTTTGGCGATCATGAAAAAGCCTCCAGACCTCATTATGGCTTTAACAGAGGAGAGGAAATTGTCCCCTGCTGTCGTTATGTGCATTACTGAAGTACTTATGTATATACTTGCAATGTCCAAATATTCTTAACCAATGCATTAATTGTACCCCAGGGTAATGTGGCTGTCATATTGCTCTGTAGGCTTTTAAAAGCCAGAAAAGAAGGGGGTGTTTAATAAATTAAACAAAATTTGAAAAATATATGCAAGTATTGATCAAACAATAATAGTTTCTGTATTCATAAAACTGCTAACATTCTGAAGGTCTACTATCTTTACAACGTTGCAAAGCTCACTATCCCCAAAATAGTTGTAAGTTATGACTTTTGCAAAAGGAGATGAGATGGTTTGAGAGCAGGCTGAAAGAGGCCGCCTTTATCAGAAGAAAAGGGGTCACGCATTTACAAGTCCATCCTCACATCCAGTCCCAAACAAATCTATATTTAGTCAGAGCATATTCTTAAGCTGTAGATGACTGAACTAAACTTTGCCCAGTTGACTTAACTGAACCCGATATAATTGCTATAGTGAAGACAAGACGAGACTAGACTGGCAATATAAAGAAGGAAGCACATGTTTTAAAAAAGGATTTTTGTGTGCACAGGACCTGAAGTGTCGTCGTATAGCCAAACCCTTCTCCATGGAGAAGCTACTGTATCAGATCGCCACAGCAGAGTCCAAGAGGGACAATGGCCTTCTCCTCTCCACCATCTCCGCCCTTCTCAAAGACCTCAGGTACAATGCCATTGTTCATACTATTCATACTCCTAATCATACATGAGGTTGTGGTTGGGATATGCACTCAGATCAGCTCTATATGAAGAGTATTATTCATGTCGTACAGGAATATAGAGATGCGCCAACGGCAGGAACTTTACAAGGCAGGTCTACTGTCGTCAGCCCGCTATGGCACCCATGACAGCAGCCTGGGGCCCAGTGAGGCCCGCAAGAAACCCCGCGGCAAGTGGCTAGCACTGGAGTCCTCAGAAAGACGCTGCCAGATCTGCCAGCATCTCTGCTACCTGTCTATGGTGAGTTCATATGAGGTGCTTTTACTATTTAAACAATGGTTTAAAGTTCATCTTGCAATGTGCCTAGTATGTCAATACACTCTTACTTTCCTCATAGTAACGCTGAAATAGCCTGAGGATTCATTTATGTTGGATCTGTGTCTGAGACCTTGTGCTGTTGTGTCCAGGTGGTTCAGGAGACAGAGAATGTGGTCTTTTGCTTGGAGTGTGCTCTGCGTTATGTGGAGAAGCACAAGTCGTGCAGAGGCCTCAAGATGATGTATCGATATGATGAGGTAAGCAGAAGCTTCCTGCTTCTCACTAGTACAACTCAAAGTGCAGTTCTTTCTTTATCCACAAGAGGGCGACAAGTGCTTATAACATTCACGTTTGGCATTTCAGGATTTCTTAAATAGTCTTTTGTAAATCTTAGCACATTGGCTACAGACACCAACCATATTGTTCACCATTATGTGTTTGTAATGCAAATTAGCTACTGTAATGAATTTACTTCATCTTTTTGTCTTTTCCACATAGGAGCAAATCAACAGTCTGGTGAACCAGGTTTGTGGCCGGGCTATGTTGAAAAGCGGAGGTGCTAATCTGATGGTGAGCGGAGTGGGAGTGGGTGACCCCTGTAATGGCCTGAGTCCTGCCAAAGCGTCACCGGCCAAGCGAGGCCCTCGGAAACGTGCCACTGTGGAGGTGTCCTTGTCCCGCCTGTCGTCCAGCCACCTGCCCAAAGCAGCAGCTGTGTCCTGAGAACCCCTCCACCACCTCCACCCTTTGTTTGTGGCATATACAGGATCACTATCAATCATCACATATTTAAACCTGTTGTTTTAAGGCTTTCAAAGTCACTGTCCCTCCCTTCCAAGAGACACCCTTGTCCTTCTAGTCTGACAGCTTTGTTTGTAGAAAAAAATTTAAGCAAGATGTCTTTTTGCACTAGTGTGAAAGAAGTTTTATTCTTGATGTTTTTAGATTTCCCCAAACCCTTAAATTAGTTTTATTAGCATCATAAGCATTAATAAGTTCACAGGAAGACCTCAGGTGGACGTCAATCCCACTGAAAAGGGATCCATTGGAGCCCTTGTTTTTGGATCACAGCCCCCCCTCCTGGCGTCTCGTTCTCATCACGTTACTGTGAAAATGGGACTACAGAAATGGAGGCCTTTAATCCCACTTGTTTCTGAAAGTGACTTTTCGCAGTTACCCAATGTCTCTTTGTGTCCTTGTTTGAGGAAGAAGAGTCCATATTGCTTTTGTCCTTAATGCATCTCCCATGTTTAAAGTGGAGGCTTGGTGACGCAAGGTAAAAACTTGAAAGACAGACTGTTGGTTTTATTGTTTGGCTATTGTTTTTTCTATTTTGTATTTTTAGCTTTTGCTAGTTTTGTTTTGCAAAATATTGTCTGTGTATTTTTTTTCTGTTGAGTGGAGGATGTGAAGGGGGCAGAGGTGGAGTTCACCTTACTTCCTGTTCGTGTGGAGGGACCCTCCTTCGCTAGTGAATGAAATTGTGCCTGATGTGTAGCGAGGAGATCCATACTTAATGGTGCTGTTGGTTATAATTACTGTATAACAACACAAGTTAAAATCTGGGAGCAGGCGCCTGCGAGTGGTTAATCGTAGTGGATAATGCTGGCGTGCTCCCGTCCCACAGGGCAGAAAGGCTTTCAGGCGTTTCTGATTCTAGATGTGCAATCGTGTTAACATTCCATTCTTCCAGTCCTCTTGTTTCATCTGTACCAGTAAACATGAATTATTATTATATTATATTATTTTGTGTTTTTTACCTTTGATCTGATGTGTTATCTCAAGTAGAGCCACTAGACAAGAGTGTAAAATGTGAAATATCAAATCCATTTTTTCTTGTTTTTGCGCTTTTTTGTTTTGTTTGAACATTGTTTCCCTTCTCCAGATTTATTATGAGTGATTTTAGAACAAGGAAAAGTCCAACACAAACAAAACATCATGTACATAATCCTGTAAATGTCTTTAAATACTTGAGCCTTTTCCTGGGGTAAGACAGAACAGAAGGAGAGTTTTGAAGAGAGTGCTTGATGAAGAAAAAGCCTTACATTTCCCTTTCTTCATCCGTGTGAGTTCAAGCTTACAGGGTTGCTCTGGTAAACATGTATAAAAATTTAAGTGCTGCTTATATCACTAAGAAAGAAGATATTGAGTAGCCAATGACTGCCCCCATTCTAGTTTTCTTTGTTTAGCTTTACTTTTTTAAAGAAAAGGGAAAAAGAGATGAAGAGTTGAGAAAAAAAAGGATTTTACATTTTCATTACTGAAAATTCCACACAAATGTAGTAGCTACTCATGTTGCACTGAGCTTGCCAGTGGTGACTGTCAAGGAAATCCTATAATCCCGTTTGTTGGTTGTTGTCCCTCGCAGAAGACTGAACTGTTTTAGGACTATTTAATGATAAACCAAGTCGGGTGTTTTCAACATAAAAAAGTGGTTGTCAAGTTTTTATGGCCTTACAATATATTTTATTCTGATGGATCCTTTTGTTCTGATCACATTTCTGTTGTTTCTTCCATTTTCTACAATATCAGCTACTTACAGTGGGGTCTCTGGTGACTTTATTTATTAGTGCCGGCTCTCGGCCTTTCCCTCCACTTGGAAAGACTCATGTTGGTTATATTTGACAGTTTTTTACTTTTGGAGTTTGTACTTAAGGTTTAATAAAAACTGACTGACAATTCACTGTCACTCTATACTTCTTCTGACTCGTTCATAAATATTTATGTCTCATTTAGGGGTGAAAGAAAGCACTCAACGCTCCACTTTAAAAGTAATTTACTCTCAGTAAAACACTAATATTGCTTTTCATTATTCTTCAATTCAAAAACATTAATCCTAATAATTCATATTCACTGATAAATTATCTCCCAAACAAAAGTTTCAGCGCACAGATCCAAAAGTCCTCCACACTCCATTCCTCAGTATTTAGATGATTTTTAAAACATTTACTACCAAGTTGAGGACTGTAGGGAAAAAAACTGAGGTCAGGGGTCATGGTTGTCACATCACACACGTTGACATGTCAGTACCGAAACAAAGGAGAGGTTCAACCTTGTTTACGTCCAGTGCATAGCACAGTCTCAGGAGTTTGGTCCATTTGGTAAAGGGGAGCTCCACCCCAGTGTGACAGTCCAGAGAATGGCATGTTGTCCGTTTGTATTCTCACTTTTAATCAGGCCACAGTTAACTACGTCTTTTGGTCAACGTAACTTTCTTTTTCAAGTATGAAAAATCTGAAAATGGCTTTGAGGTTTTCCACCACTGTACTATATTTGTCATTACTTTAGCAGAATGACATACCTAAAATTCTTCTGATGATAAATATTTGCCCAAATGGGTTTGTACATGGGAACACCAGACTCTCGTTAAACTTGCACCAAGAATATTTTAATATGTCAGTTTCCTGCAGTGGACTCAACCAATGCCATATATAATTTAGTGTTTATGAGAGTGGATAAAAATGTGGTATAATTTAACTGGATCCTGTCTTGCATGTATGTAGTGTGTGTGTTGTATTGTCCATTGTAATGCTCAAACTTTCGGCCGGCTGCCTGTACAGTTTTTACTACTGCTGCCCTGGTCATCATGGTGATCGTCCCGGTCCATCAGTGCAGTATCGGGGTGCACCTCCTCATCGTCCAGAGTCACCACCACAGGGGGTCTCCTGCTGCCCCCTTCCTGCTCCTCTTCATCCTCCTCATCCTCCTCACCTGCCTCTGTGTCCTGGCTGGCCGAGTCGGTGCAGGTGGAAGAGAGGGAGCAGAGCTTGTGGCGCAGCTCGGCTTGTGTGGGCACCTGCAGGCTGATTTCTGTGGTAAAGGACTCCACATCAGGGCCTATGGGCACACACCTCTGTAAGTGCACTGGTTTACTGCAACACGTCATAGGACTGCAGGTGACACTGTATAGTATGGAAGTCCATAAAAAGCTTTTATTCACTTAAAGGGACTTGGTAAAAAAAAAAAAAAAAAAGGCACTGTCAGATAAAGTAGGAAAACAAGAATAATCACCAAATATCTGTAGCAATGGCAAGAGGAGCCATCATATGTGGCCATGGGACAAGAAATCACAAGACGGGTATCTGCGTTCCTTCTCACACACGGCCATTTAAATGGGAAATTCACCTCTAGAAACTGGTCCTTATTAAAGTAATAGAGAAAAACTGAGTCTGTTAAATTCAAAAACATGCACACTTTAGAATTCAGTCAAGTATATGTTATGGTGGGTGCAATTACTGATTCACATATACTCTGATCACTCTGGCCTAAAAAGTCCTACATGAGCTCTGGGTAGAACATGTAGTGTGTGGACATTTGGCAATATATTTTACAGCACATAAAAATCTAACGATGGTCATGGACTCAAATCATGTAAATCATCTTATTTTATGTTTACTTAAATATGTGTATTTGCTTTTGATGACTTATTTGAATATTTATTTACTTTATTTCTATTTTTCTCTATTTCTACTACTTTTGTTTCAGTACTTTGTTGTTGCAACATCATAATTTCCCCTTTGTGGGACAAAGACTTCTATTAACACACGGTATGAGCTGTGGAGGCCGTGAGGTCACTGTACCTGCGACAGGTGAGGCGGCACTGTTGTCTTCTCCTCCCGAGTGCAGAAACACATCCAGAGCCTCGTGGTCGGACATGTCCATCAGGTCCATCTGCTCCAGCATGTCCACGTTCACCTCCATGGATGACATGCTTCCTATTGGCTCTGAGGGTCCCACAGTACAACACAGTGTTAGCATCACGGGACAGAATGTGTTAGCAGCATCTACAATAGTATAGTACATAGAGCTGTGTAAGCAGAAGCACGTGGAGCAAGATGAGATAAGGCAATATAAAACTGCCTTATCTCCAGAGTTAGTAGCATTTAGTGTTCATGTCAAGTTAGGAGATTTTGATCAACTGTGAGAAACCTTTGATTACTGACATTAATGGTCTTAAAATGAGTGGGGCTCAAATGTTAATACATTTTGTAGTACTCAAAATATTACTCCGAGTCCAGGTATTCAGTCCTTTCAAAAACATTCCCAATGCAAAGTTTAAAAGGTTATTGGGTTCAAACCGGGAAAAGAGGTCAAACACCGGGAAAGTCCAACTATTCCAGGTTGAGCTAGTGTTATTACAATGTTATTATTGTAAGTATATGGAATCACAGCCTTGCAGAATGTGCCGCATGCGTCACAAGCCAGTGCACTATGAAGCGGGAGGGGCAGAGCAGGAGGGGCGGGGCATGGGGCAGGACGGAGCAGGACGGAGTGAGATGACTGGTTGGCAGAGAGCGGTGAGGAGGGATGCCATTGGCTACCATACCTCAAGGAAATGAGGAGAGCAGAGAAGGGCAGCATAAAAAGGGTAGAAGAGCAGTAGAGAGAAAAGAAAAACACAGAAAAGACACAATATGGGAGGGTTACTTCCCATCAACACAACACAAACATGTCAGAACTTTTCACATTTTTTCCATTCGGTCTTGGAGCATGTCATTTTGGATTAATACTATTATAAAAGTAGTATTTCATAAAGTATATATATAGCTTTTGAGATTTTACACTTCACTGTGGTTGCCAAATTCTGTGAGTGACAGGTGGATTTAACCAGAGGCCGACCAATAAGAGGACAGGGTGGGGGAAAGTGTGCGTGTTTGTCGTTTTGTGGTTCAGTGCTTTGTTTAATGCAGCTCTAGGCTCAATCGCACTCAAAAGCATCACAAGATAAAATCACCATTAGATTTTTACAGGCCTATTATAAAAAAAAAAAATGTTATGCACACAAAGTATTTTTTCTCTAATGAATATAATATTTTGATAGAATAGAAAAAGAAATAAACAGAAAATTGCGTTTTCATAATAAACTTCAGTGGCAGCAGCACCATGGTAACACTCATTTAAACTGCTAATGATTTCTCAGTGTGCAGTCTGGTCTCGCATCATGTCGTCTCAGGTCTGTCGGCTGTGCACCACATACTCCAGAACAGTGAAACGAACGAAGCATTCCCCTCTCTGACTTAAATGGAAGTATCCCTCCACTGCATGATAAAAATAGACCCTTGTACTGAAGCCATAGCTGTGCCTTGTCTTCTCCAGCTCTTCTTTAGCCTTCCGTGACCTTGTCTAAAAGCTCCTGCTGTGAGGGTCCAATGGAGGAAGAGTCAGTGAGTGTGACAGCCAGTTCAAATCCCTCTGGACCAGTTCTTTAAACGCACTCTGGCTCCTTCTTTCACTTTTAGCTTCATGTTTCTCCTCTTTTTGATATAAACTGGTGCTATGACATGCAGCTCTTGTATGTTAACAAGTTCCACATCATATCCATTCTACTCTTTTCACGTATGGTTTACTCTTCAACTTTTCTGCCACCTGCTTGTCTTAATGGATGTCCTTGCTTTTTGCTGGGAATGTTCTACAGAATGGCATTAAACCTTTCTATCACTATGGAGATAAGCAGGTGATGCCACTGGGCCAAGTTACAGGTCAGATCTGTGGAAAGAATCCCTGCTTTTCAAGGTATTTTTTTTTAAAACTAACAATGAATAAATACTATATAACATTTCAGGAATCGCAATAGCATCTCCATGGAGACAAGCAGGTGGCTGACCCCCTCTAGGAATGCTGCATTGTGCATCTTTAATGAAAATCTAAATTCCATGATAAGGAAATAAATCAGCTGCGTACTGTGTGTTTTTAAAAATGGAGATTTGTGCAGAGCAGGCTTCAGAGTGAATGACATAATTTGCAGTGAGGAGTGTCAATGTAAACACACTTTGCATTAGACAGAGGCAGATAATGAGCTGGGGATGCTGCAGACCTCCACTGGAGACTCTTAGAAACGCCACACAGACAAAATAAGTCCCTCTATAAATCTGGCCCTGTCTCTTCCTCTAATAAGCCCTTTCCACAGGATTAAGGCAGGAGGAAAAATGAAGAGGAGAAGAAATATGGTGTGTGCAGTCTGAAGCAGATCCCTGTGGTTTGGGCATCTCTTCTGGTCTCTCATTTGTAGGTCCGTCACGATAATGACTATATCGACTTATCGTTCAATATATACCTAGAAGCTGGGACAATATATTCTGGGGCTTAGTATTTATCATCTGTACATTTTCTTTACAATAGTGGGCCTTTTTTTAAGCAACATGAAAAGATCTGAGCTGCAGAAGGTCGTATAGGTAACTTCTATGGGTAATTATTGGTTCATTTTGCCATTTATATGTTGCTGTTCAGACCTTTTAATATGACTGTATATATAACAATGTGTTTATTGGGATTATGCTGTTTTATTGTTTGGGGGTCTGTGGCATAAAGTATTTTCAGTATTATCATTTATCACAGTATTTCTCTGTAGCAATATATTCTGCTTCGAAATGTGATATTGTGACAGGCCTACTTATTCGGGCTCATCCTTAGATTATTTCTGTGCGCGATCTTGCATTATTCCCATCCCATAAGAAGACCATGATGGCATTTAAAATTCACTTGTGTTTTGAAAATAGAGAAGGCCTTTATGACTGAACTGTAGGTGGTGCTGTGGGACACACCTCTCCTCTCTGCGATCTGCAGGTAGCCCGTGGACAGGTACTGCTCCATGTCCTGCTGAAACGCCTCCTCGAAGAACTTCTGCCTCTCTTTGAGTTTGACCTGAGTGGGCGGGACTCCACCTGGCTCCGCCCCCGGGACCCTCTGTGCGTGCTCAGCCTCCAGCTCCACTGCAAACACAACAGATTACACACATTTAAAATAATCACATTCAGACTTGCACTTTATCTTGTCCCTGTGTAAGAAAATGTGTCCTCTCTGCATATGACCCATCCTTCAATGCCACCGGGGCAACCTGTCAAGACTGTTTCTAAAATATGCTGTTCTTGGTAGGTGTAGGGGGTGGAGGACTATTTTTCTTGCAATATTTTGAGGGCTTTTTTGTGAGTATGTGTGAAAATAATCTTCGGGCAATTTCTGCTGCTTTCTCAAGAATACAAAACAACTAACAGCCCTAATGCCGCATTAGTTAAATGATTTTGCAGCTAGGTTTGTAAGATAACAGAAAAAGCACAAAGGCGTCTTGAGCATCAGTCCTTCCAAGAATAACTTCATCACATCTATCAGATTAACATCAGTTCTCTCTATGCTACACCCAGACCACTCCAGCAGCACTCCCGACCTCACTCTCCACTAAGCCCCTTCAAATCAATACTCTGCCTCTCTGTCTTCACTCCACTGCGGTCTCAGGCTTCAACGTCCACATAAGCGACTAACCCTGGGGGTGGGGGGGCGCTTCTGAGCAGAGCCACACACACACACAGGTGAACAGTGAGGTCCTGTTGCACCTAGCCCCCCCAACGAGAACTGGAAAGCACCTGCTCTCTCTCTGTCATATTCTCTAGCCTGGTCAATTTATCTCTTTTATCGGATTGGCTGTCTCTCGCCCATCAGCTCATTTTACCGTCCGGACCTGGCTTTCTGCTCGCTGCGGGGAGGTGTGTGTTCGCGTGTGTGTGTGTGTTCTGCTGTTAGATGAAAGCCTGAGGGAGCAGTGTTCATGATGTTAAGCTTTGTCAGAGGATGTGAGCAGGGAGAGGGAAGAGGAGTGAGTGCTGGTGAGACAAGGCTAGAGATACAGCTGTAATGATAGGGCTAGCTCCTGTCTTTCTGATCTGTGTGACTCTAATCATAGACTGTATAGTGCTACTGTATCAGGTTCAGAATATGAAGTCTTGTTATTGAGTTACGTTGGTTTTGTTTCACATATCAAAGATTGTGTGTCATTCCTTGGCTACCTCTATCCAAATGTATCCTCGAACACACAGCCTGGGATCTACAGTTTATTTACTCCAGCGATATAGAGTTACACTTGTGGTCTGGCCCCAAGACAAAAACAAAAACATACCCAGAGTGGTGTTTTGTTTCATTCACACATGTTTGAGCAACCCTATTATTAGTCTGTCTACATCTCCAAAGCTCAAAATGCTCTGTTTCACCTTGTGATGTCATGGAGCGGTAGTTTTTTAAGTTAACAACTACCATTTACCTTTAGTTTAGTTGAGATCAGCAATTCCAGGGCTGAAATCATCCAAATGATTCTAGTGAAGGTGCATGGAGTTTAAAAAGACAGTGGAGCACTTCCTGTATTCTAGGGATGGGACGATATATAGTGAATCGCGATAAAAAAGGGTCCTCGATTAATCGTTCGTGGGTGTTGTTTTTTTTTTTTGCTCACAAACACCAAAACTAGCTTTAACTTTAACACCCTCTACTGGTATTAAAGTGGTTTAGCCACGGATCAAATTAAACCTGCCCAAATACCGAATCGTTGAACTGTAATATCCCACTTTTTGTACAACTAATCAGTGTTCTCTGGTTTATAGACTATGAATGTATGAATGTCATTACGTTTTAACAAGGTTTATTTTGTTAAAGTTATTTAGTAACTACAAGTGGGAAAAATCACCTCGAACCTTATATTTGCCTGTTGATAATCAAAGAGAAATATTAATTCCTTACTTCATTCAATCTAAACAGAAATAAAAGGCTGCGACAACGACACCTTGACTCTTCTTCTATTAAATAATAAATAATTTAAAATAACGTACGTAACGTGCGTAACGTACTCCAAAGACAGCGGTTGAAGTGCGGTCTGTGGTGTAGGGCTGTCTCATTTCGACAAGATGGCGGCTACAGTGAGAACTACCATTCTCGGCCGGAATTTCGAACCATACTTTGCAACCCGCACTTCGACAGTACATCAAACTTATTTGGCGAATTGGGACACGGCCAGCGCCTAGAATGCGCCGCATTAACACGCTTTGTTTACTCGGTAAAGTCCGTCTGTTTACGGAAAATCTCGGCATGTCACACACGTGCTCCGCTGCTCATTGGCTGTGAGGAGAAAACGTCACTAAACATGTGTGATGTGATTGGTTGATTCTACACGAGGGAGAGTGGGGCGTAAACTTTCAGTCATCTGTAGCACTGATTCGCTGTTTGCGGCTCCAGTGACTCACAACCTCCACCATATTGGACAACACTGGTGTCAATCAGAAGCTAACACGTGTGTTTAGCACAGAGGAACAAAGTTGGCGCTGTCTTAAGTTTATTATGTCTGAAATCGACCAAAGAAATGCAAAAAAGTGACGGAGCAGATTTCGCGTGTGGAATACTTTCCTGCAGCAGTTTCGACATGGAGGATCTAACTTATTTTGTGGACATAATTTCTTGACTGGATTATATTCTCTGGACCTGTGCCGAACGAATGAGACCAACTTTGTGGAATATGTTGATGTTTGACAGAACCAGAGCCTCAAAGGTAAGTGAAGTCCAAATCCGCATTTTTGGCTTTTGTGGTGATCACAGGTGAAAATTGTTTGCATATTCGAAAAGAAGAGCGCTGTAGCTTTCATTTGATGTGATTGTTTGCGTGGGTGACGCAGAAGTACATGTACATTCCTGTAGAGTTGTAAAGTAGGCCCGGCCGTCGGAACGTAAAAAACAAAACAAAAAACCCCCAATAATATCGTTAATCGCGATTATTTCGGTTATGATAATCGTGAGTCTAAATCTTAAATATTGTCCCATCCTTAATTACCACATGACATCACAAGGCGAAACAGAGTGTTTTCAGTCTGAGAGAAGAACTCAGCCTAAATATGCAGGGTTTGTGTGAATGAAACAAAACACAACTCCAGGTATGTTTGTGATGAGGAAACAAAATGAAAACATAGATCAGAAAATGGCATAATATGGGCCATTTAATGTTTATAATAACAATAATAATGCATTTTATTTATAATGCACTTCACATTTGCAGCAAGTGGCTTCAAATTGAAAGTTGCCATGTGATCGTATATTAGTTCTGCTCAAGATTAAGATGGACATTTTGTCTTTTATCATATTTTTCTTTTCCATAGGTCTACCATCTATGTATCTGTCTGTCTTAAATTGTGCTTGTGCAAGTCATCTCCAAGAAAATCGTGACACACTAACTTATTCCACATATTGCACAGATCGTTGATGGCACAGCTGCCCACAGGGATCCTTCCCCTGGTCTTAGAAACTGTGAGGTTTTCTCAAGCCCCTGAAGAAGAAAGACTTTGTGGTTTATATGAGTTGGGAGAAGTAGAAAGTGAATTTCATTTTTGGTTGTATTGTCCATTTTATGATGAATTTAGAATGAATGTTCACCCAATGCCCCAATCTGTTCTGGTGTAATGACGACAACAAGATGAAATGGTTGTTTAATTCTAATGTTTATAAGTTGGCTTCATTTCTTTGTAAAGCCTAGAAGAAGCGGCAGATGAGTTTGTTTAAATGAGTCTTTGGTGGTTGTAACACACATTTGGCAACTGGCCTGTTGTATTTTGTTTAATGGTGTCTTACAATCCCATTAATGGGCTCGGCATTTTTTTGTATGCAAGACACAATAATAACATTTTTAAAAAAAATGTTTTTCTTAAAGCCTTAAATTGGAAGTGGAGGGTAACATCTGTGAGCAAATGTTTATAGACCACACCCCAAAATACAAAAAAGACTAAAGTGAAGTGGGCAGATGTTGAACTACAATAAAATCACCTATACACCCTCATTTACAATTAGCTTTGAGGCGTCCCAACATGAAACCATCTAGCATAATGTCTTTCCCGTGTGGTAAATATCCTTTTTATCTATAGCTCCTCCTCTTCGTCACCATCCTCCTCATCATCACACATGTGCTGCTGTAGCTTAAGTGGCTATTTTTAGTGTCTGCGCATAGTATTTAGCCTGAAGGATTAAACATGTGCATATGGCAGCCAAGTACAGCCAATTTCGCCTTTTACAATAGAATATCACTCTGCAAATAAAAAGTGGTTTAATCCTGAGTGAATATTACCTCAGGGCCAAATCGTACTGAGAATGGAGTTTAATGCAAGGACTACCTCATTGTTGTATAAGCAAATGAAATGGAGAAAACTCACTGGAATATTAGCAGAAAATGTGTGTCATTTCAGTGTTGGTGTCATCGATTTAAAATGGCTTAATATGGGTGATTGTAAAATAGTTTCAACATCTGTTACAATTTACTGTATATTTTCCAAGTTGACCCTGCCTGGCAAATCCAGACTGATATTAATCTGTATAAAAAATACAGAGAGAGATCAGTCTGGTCCCCACGTCCTCTGTTGCGTCTCAAGCTCAGTCAAACGTGATCGTCCAATCAGATTTGTTTTGGGTTTTTTTCAGTGACACACGTGATCCAAATAGACTTATTGGTCACCTATGATTTACAAATAAAATCAAAGTTATCTCACCTCAGATTAACAGAGTTTAGTGCTTCGCACATTGATTCTGCAGAAATCTGCCTTGTTTTTCAGCCCCCTATGATTTTTTTTCTTTATTATTTCAATACAGATGGACCATGCATGTCCATCCATCCATCCATCCATTCATTTTCTTCCCCTTATCCAGAGCCGGGCCGTGGGGGCAGCAGTCTAAGCAGGGACTCCCAGACTTTCCTCACCCCAGACAGGTCCTCCAGCTCCTCCGGTGGGACCCCAAGGCGTCCCCAGGCCAGTGGAACATGCCGAGCATGTCCCACTGAGCATGTCCCCGATTGGCTAATCCACCTGTCAATCATGCCCATCTGAAAACGGGGAGATTCACAGGTGACCAGGCCATAAACTGTATAAAGAAGTGGACTAAGGGAGTGTGATGTCACCCACAGCGTTCAGCTACAGTCAAATGAAGCTCATCGACGTGAGCCGTTATAGGGCTAACCTCGAGCTCCATATTTGGAATTCCACCCGCGAGTATCATAGCAACCAAAGAGCCAATCCAGAGCGGGGCTGATGAAATAAATGTCACTTCCCGCCCACACTGTTGGTTTAGTGGTTTAGCAAAGAACGGGCACTCACCAATGCTGTCAGTCAAACCTGTTGCTAATGCTAACGTGAACGACCTTAGAGAAAGAAGGAGCCTGATTTGTCTCTTATTAATGTGCGTATCTTGATTTACCGCCACAAAAGCGGAATAAAAAAAATACCAGGATCATGTAGAGCAGGTTAATATAAACATTTTAAGACCAAAATGATGAGGTTGACAGCAGAGGTTACAGAGAGAGGGGTGACAATTTTTCAATGTAAAGTAAATTGGAGCCAGAGTCGATGAAGCTGGAAGCGCGCCCACAATTTTTCAGAACATGGCGGCTAGCAGGTTAGCTACATCCATTTATATATACAGTCTATGGACCAGACTCACATGTCTGTAAAGTACTGAAGAAGTGTGTACTCTGGATCCCAGGTAAAAGTTGACAATTTCATCAACATATTTGTACAAGTACTGAAATCTTGTACAAAACTCTCCAGTTGCTTTAGGACATTCTTGGGATCCCTCGTTAAAAACATCTGCACGTGATTCATACACTAACGCATTAAGTTAGTCAGAGCACGCCGCATGATGTCAAATGAAACCAAAGCACTTGGTTTAATTACACAACGAAGAGAAATGACTAGAACAGGATGTTACAGCAGCACACGAACAACAAAAGCCGCTCTTTTCACACGAACAACAAAAACCCTTTGTTTATAATCAGAGTGTAAAAATGTCGTTGGTTTTTACTGTAATGTGCTCACAAACCCCCTGTGAAATCTCACCAGCCGAAAACACCGTGGGATCATTTTATTCTGGCTATTAAGACTAGACAGATCAATATTGGGCCAGACATTCTCCACCAATTACACACAGCTATTTTCAGTAGAGCAGACACAAAAGCAAAAGAACAAGCTGCTATAGAATAATGTAATGCACCTGTGCTCATATTTATAGCAAAGGACACTATAGAGCACCATTTACGCACTTTGATATTACCGTGTAGTACTTAATCTAATTCAGTTCTTGTATGTTAAGAGCGCTTTGAAACAGTGTTAACAGCTGCAGCTGACGAGCTAAAAGAGACAATTTTGCAAAGCCTGGTTCACGCAGGAGAAATCAGACATTATTATGGAGAGCTCTGGCAACGCAGTCAATCATGCTTCAGTATAGGGTTGAATGATATCAGTGCTGATAGAAAGCACACATCCACTACTAGCAGCCGTCTAGCGTTTGTCCTGTTGTAAACATGAAGCCTTACAGTTTAGGGATACATGCGTCTTCTGTTTATGCTAATTCTATCCATTTATTTTGTTACAGCATTTCATCTTGATGGTAAGATTAGGCCTGTCACCATAACATATTTTGAAGTTTGATATTTAGATGATAAATGATGATATTGAAACTAATTTATGCCCTGACACAGTAACCCAAGAGCAGATTTAAACCACAAAAACTATTCTAAATGTACAATATCGTTAAAAATCATGAGCTGCAATAAATAAACAGCAGAATGAAACAATTAAAGACTTAGTTTGCATCTGTAATGAGTCATATAAATTATTAATTCAACCTTCTATGGCTCAAATCTTGTCATATTATCAAAAAATAACCAAAATTTTTCCAGAAGTACAAATAATAATAATAATAATAATAATAAAATAATAATGATAATGAAATAAAAATACACATGCTAAATATTGACAGAACGATATATACAGAACGATAAATTGAAGATGGGTTAAGAAAAAAAAAAAAAATTGATCTGTGTCTGCTATGTAATTATGTTAATTTTTAAAGTTTTTGCTCTTTGCATTTGCACCTTTATTACAACATAGGTGTGCATTTTGTGTTTGATTTGAAGATTGGTCAAACAATACAGATACACATGGCAATATATTTGAGCTAAAACAGTATCCCAATGATGTAGTATTTTTAAATGTCTTAAAATTCATAACTGGTTAGGTCAAACGATATGTTGGGCAGGTAAAACTGTGTTCTCGGGCTAGACTTGAAATTTTCATTATAATGTTGAATCGAGTCTATTGCTAATTGCTAACACATAAAGGCCTGCTAAAACTAAAACTATGCATGTAAACCTGTAAATCTAAACAAAACAAGTGCATACACAGCCCATGTAGAAATGAATAGTTCTTCTCTTCTACAACTACTCAAACTAGCCCAGTAAAGTCCTCTCCATATTAAGCGCTCAGAGGCCACATTAGGGAAACAGCCGTTAGCTCTTTGATGGACGTGTAAACAGTCAGACAGACCAGCACAGATTTTGGGCCCAGGTTGCCTCCAGTATCTGCCAAGAATGCAGGAGTTGGACCGGGGCTTCTGTGAGCTGTCCTTAGTGCTCAAGTGTGGATGAGAACACGCCCTTGAAGCTTGTGGAGGTCATAGTATACAATTATTAAGCCTTCTATCAGCAAACATTTCACAGCCAAACTCATTACTGTTGTTTCACACACTTTGCATCACTCCCATCGCTCAATATCTGATATAAATCTCCATGCTTTGTGCCGTCACTTTAAATTAGCTGTCTGATGGATTTGTTTCTGTTTTCTTATGAAGATCTAATATTTCACAGTGGAGAGCAGATTCTGACAGTGCAGGCAGCCTCTTCCTCCTCTTCCTCCTCTTCTCATCCTAAGCCCTGCTCACTCAGCCGTGGTATTTTTAGATTCAGTCCGCCTAGACGCTTCTCACGACTGCTCAGGTTTCTGCCGACATAAATATACAGGCAAAAAAAGTGTATATTTTGTCACTTTTTAACATGACGTGGGTTACATAATAAGTGCTCGGTATACAAACACAGCGGGTTCTTGGGAGACGGGGAAAGAGCTTGTAAATAGCGCAATGTGGATCTGACAACGCTACAATGTTTAGGTGGAATCAAATATCAAGGGAGCTGTCTCCTGCTGGCTTTGTACATAAACTAAGCATGTCAACACCGCAATGCTTACTCACTGAAATCTCCATAGTGTTCTCCACAATAGATTTCACAATAGATTTCTCCAGCAACTGTGCTTCTTGGGAACATGGATTTAAAGTGCATAAGACAGGCTCTCACACTGTTCTAAATATTTGTTTGGCGGGATGGTACAGGCCTGTCACGATAACAAATTTTAAAGCACCATATATAGGGAGGAGGCCCCGGAAAAGACACCTTGGAGTCCCACCGGAGGAGCTGGGGGAAGTGTCTGGGATGAGGGAAGTTTGGGAGTCCCTGCTTTGACTCCTGCTCCAGTGACCTGGCCCTGGATGAGCAGAAGAAAATGGATTGCTATAGAGAAATATTGCAATAAACTTTAATATTTAGACTAATTTATGCCACTGTCACAAAGCAGGACAATCCTAATAAATGGCAGGATGAACCAATAATTAGCCATAGAAGTTATTTATTCTACCCTATACAGCTCAAATCTTATCATATTACATAAAAATCACAGAAATCTCCCCAATATAGCAAAGAAAAAGAACACACGATAAAAACTGAGCCCTGAAATACAGGCCTACACATGAGGTACATATTTATCTTAATGTTACATTAGCAAAGCGGCAGTTTGTGAGGAAAAGTTGGGGAAATTGTTTTAAATGACAAGAAGTAGTGCTGAGTTCTAAGGAATCCCTCTGTCTACGTCAACAACACTCGTTTTCTGACAGTTTAAATATGAGTTTGACCATGGGCCATTGTTTGCAGCTAACAGTCATAAAAATAGCCCACCAAAACTCTCAAACTAGAACTATACAAGGTTGGATGAGATTAGTGAAATGAGACCTCATATGGACTTAGTTTTAGTAATGTACAAAGCATTTACCCCTGAACCAGAACAGGGCAGTTGTGAGGGCTAATAATGCCTTGGTGCAGGTCTGTAAAAATGTTATGGACATGTGTATTTAGTCTAGTTTGTATAGGACACGAGTACTCCCACATGTAGCTCCTCTGAGTGAAACAGTAACCATCTTCCAATTTGAGTGGGCTCTAAACACACATTAACCCATTTTGTTAACTACACTTGTAACCAGGCAACTAGATCCACTAGCCTAGAGAGGAGACAGTTTCACTTAACTTTGTTTCATCCATTTTATGCAAATCACTTATGCAATATGAGCCTAATAGTTATGAACACTGACTGCTCAATTCCAGGCAGATTATCTTTCATGGCATCAGTAAGTGAGCAGAGATGAAGTACTTGTGGGAGGTTCTTGGTCTTGATCAATACCTAACAAGTGTTTGAGACAGAGACACTGGCTGTGCACTCAAAATCTGATAAATATCTGATTTTTGGAGTTATAAGATTATTTAAATTAAATGCTTTGTTATGACCCCTGCTCCAAGCTAAATTTCTCCATGAGGCAAAAATAACCAAAACCTGAACCTAAAACCTGAACATTTCTTTGTGATCATGGTCCCTTTGATTACCCACATCAGATTTGGCAGTTTACATGTCATTGAAGTAATCTTAAAGGCCCAGAAATCAGATAATAATTCGAGTTTGGTAGGCACGTGGTGTGAACAAGGCCAGAGGTGGACCTGTTGATACCGATGGGAAGCAAAGACCATATCTTCACCTTTCTTATCTCCGACGTACACAGTCCTATACATATGGAATTAAACACAAAATTAGATCCAACAAGACAAGATGAGAATTCGAACAAATAAATGGTGTGATTCAGTTCTGCCATTGCGGGACTGCTTTTTAAAACTATGGATTTTCTCAGTGCTCACAGGTTGTTATAAAGATTACAAAATATATCACCCAAGCACATTCATGCATCGCTTACTGCATAACTCCTCACGTTAACTACAGCGCACTGACATCATAAACACATTGTAACACATGGGGTGAGTGGACTTCATAGCTGCGGCTTGACCCTCCCATCCACAGTGCTATATATTCACTATATTGAGTGGTGAGGGATGGAGCGATTACATGTGTGAGAGCTGAAGGTCACCTGAGAAGAGGGAGACAGGAGCCGAGCCGAGCCGAGCATGTGTGCGCTGTGTGCGAGGCCTCATGCTGACTTATGCTCACATTACACTGTACATCACTGATAGAAGGTCACATGCTCCACTTTACCACTGCAGTCACACGTGCACAAGGACCAGCTGATTTGTAGCGTTTGTAAATAAATGCATAGGAAAGCAATGTCAAACCCAGATGCAGAGAAAAGGGAAGTACTGTGTTTTGAGTCCAGCTACAGTTGTTTTGCTATAGGCTACATAGACCCCTTCTGACCATGCCACATAATCTGATCTGGTTGTAGGGGTTCTGCCACCTTCTCGTCTCCATCACAGACTATGTAAGAAAGTGTGACATCATAGCATTCAAATACAGTCAAATGAAGCTTATCAAGACTAGCAGTTATAAGAGTGAATTTGGAGCCAAGTTCTGCATTTGGAATTCTGCCCACGAGTATCATAGCAACCAAAGAGCCAATCCAGAGCGAGGCTGTTAAAAGTAATGCCCCTTCCCTTAGCAACACTGTCAATACCAGGATCATGTAGAGCAGGTTAATACGAACATTTTAAGACCAAAATGACGAGGCTCACTGCAGTAGTTACAGAGACGGGTGAATTAAAGCCACAGTCGATGGAGCTGGAAGCGCGCCCATGCTCACTTTCTAATTGGAACGCGGCAGTTAGCAGGTTCTCTCCATAAGATGTAAGATGTTATACTGCTTTTCTCCTGGAATGTTCCGTAGTACAGCATTAAACATAACCATCATAACATGTGTTGTATTGCCAAATAATATGAAGAAAAATATGCATTCTTACTGTGGGAGTACTTGGCCTAGCATGTTTAAGATTTGCATAAGTAAGGGGAGGTGCAAACGCCAAATATCGTACTTACAAACTTTAATTCACATCAAAGTTTATTCGCTGACTTGAGGTGGATTTAAGCGCATAATGGTTAAACAGTTAAAGCACATTTTGGAAGGTCTTTAAAAAGAAGTTACCGTAACTACATTATCATAGTTTACATATTCATACTTTGGCATCACCTTTTTTCATTCTCTCTGAGGTCACCACGGCAACTCATTTGCATTCTACATGCTGTGGCTCATTTAGTCATTTGCATATTGATTTGACAAAAGGTTGTACACCAGATGCCCAACTATACTTTGATAAGTACCTCTAACCATTTTATGCTGCAACTAAAATGCACCATTCAGAGTAGCTTGAAGTCAACTTTGCCTTATTAAATTAAACTGCTTTATAAAGACGCAGTAAACGCTAAATACAACAACAGCACTGTATAAACGTTTGTGAAAATGGAGAGGGGAGGGGATGGGGCTTGTATTGAAATAGCCTCTGGAATAAAGCGGTGCATTGAGAGCCAGTGCCGCCTTAAAGTTCCTTCTGTATTTCAGGCGTGTCTGTGTGTGTAACCATTGTGAGCTGAGGGGTCATAATCGTATTTTTAGATAGCTGTGTGTTTCCCCTTGCCAACTGACATTTAGCACAAAACATTTCCGTGACTCCGGGGCATCTGGCCTTTGTAATGCGTATATTCAAGTGTACGTCACAGCAGACAGAATCAGGTTCACACGAGCGTGCAGCATGTGGAATGTCAAATAAGAATATGCATACAGGTCAGAGGGGAGACGGCTTCATAAGGGGTTTGGCTGTGATGTGTTTTGGGATGTAGTTTGACAAGTGCAGAGCGTCTCGTGTCAAAAGTAATACATGAAGAAAACGTCTCCCAGCACCTGTGCATCTTGTCCTATGTCCCATTTCACACAATCTGTTCAGCTGCGCTTTCCACACATTTGCCAACAGCTGCCCACAGGAACAAGCTTCAGTTTTGCATAAAGTTTGACTGACATCCTCCGCCTGGTAACTTGGAAATGTATCAAGAGTTATATTAAGTGGGACAAGTAAAAGAGCCAAGCAAGACACTTTAAAATGTTTTGAGAAGATTCATTTGTTGTGTCTCAGGTTTTTAATTGTTTTATTACAGGTAAAATTTGTCAAGAAGTCACAATGTTTATATGCACAACAAAAATCTGGTTTCTTTCTCATTGTTTGCAGTTGTGCAGGTTTTGAAAAAAATAGGTTTTAGGAGCATTCCAAGTTGGACCAAAGGTTTACTTCCTAGCCAAAGGGGGAAATCAGAGCGGGTTAGGTTTAGCTGTCACCATCATCTCTAACACGTAAACTTCAGGAATGGATGTGGAAGGATGTGCTTTACTTAACAGACAATCAATTCAAAATATCTGAATTAACATTGAAGGAGTGGTAAATAGTCACATTTTTATACAGCACTTTTCCATCTTCAAGGCTCTCAAAGTGCTTTACAACAAGGAACCACTCACCCATTCACACACACATTCACGCAGACACTGGGGGTGAGGTAGGTTAACAACAACAACAGCATTCATCTGTGGGAGCTGGAATCACAGCGCCAACCTGTGGCTCAGTGGATCTGAGCACTAAGTCAATGATTTTTAAAGTTCGAGATTAGGATTTGAACTGTCAAACATTACCAACTGAGCTACTCTCGCTGTAGCTTTAGACAAACAGAGACATGAAAATTAATGCACTTGTCTGACAGATGGAGCACGAGGAGGTGAGAATACTTTCTGAGGAGGTTAATTGCTTGCCTTGAAGGGAGCTTTCCTCGTGTTGATAAGCCAGAAGCACGGCCCAAATCACTGTGCATTTATTCATTTATAAATCTGCTGAACTACACTTGGGAGAAGACACACATATCCAGTCTTGGAAACCTGATATTTGCAGTGTAAGCGTTCAATCTCTGGGATAAAATAGGACTAGTTTGGGCTCCTTACATTCACACAGGCTTTGATGCATTATGTAGGAATCCTCTCTTTTCTGCTCTCAGCACAAAAGCCCCTTACATCATCACACCGGTGCACAACCTCAGCCCTAAATAGAGTCTCTTTTTACAAAACACAGACATGGAAAACAGATGAGGCAGACAGAGAAACGTGCTGTAGAGCTAAACAGGAAAAAGGTCTACAATGGAATAATCACACCAGTTGTGAATAACTGTACCTCTCCTGAACTGTTCAGGAAATAGCAGATGGAAACAAGAGCTAGATTCTCCAATTGATAACACTGCACAGGAAATATCCAAAAATTAATGCAAAATGTTGAACCTGATCATTTCTATCATTTCAGCAATTTGAAGCACATTTGCAAACTGTAAGACTGGTTTTGCTTTGAGTAAAGAGGGTAAATACGCTATTGAGGAAACCGAGATATTTAAAAAACAAGGGCTGAAATAGCATTACATCAGAAGTATTCCATTTTCCTCTTGTCTCATTTCCTGGTATTATAATATAAAACTGTGACACGGTTTTGTTTCCTGTGCTGGCTTAAGTTTTGGATAGTGTTTTGAGATTTTTATAACATTGGAGTGATATTTATTTCACAAGTACACTTGAAGTTTAACAGTTTAGTTCAAAACAATCTCACAGTGGCACAGCAGAAAATCCCACAGAGCCTCCAGTGAAGTACATGCACATTATGGCCGTGAAATCAGCCCATTTTCTAAAGAGTCACAGAGCCAGGAAAGCTTTCAACAAAAGTTCAGACTTACACATCTGTTCCTACAACAACGGTCTGAATCAAAGACGCAATGGTTTAACAGACTTTACCTTGGATCGATTATTGTTTATATCATTTCTACGGTTGTCACAATACTATTATGGTCAGTCAAATGAGTAACGGTTGAAACAGTGTCCAGATGACCAATGCTGAAACCTTCTCCACTATGTAAGACTTCAGGACAAAAGAGGGAGAACACCGTCTCCTATTTACATTTATTCCCATCTTTTCAGTATTGAATCGAAGCTACAGTACTAGTTTTAGTATTGATTATCTGGGTATCATTTTTCTACAACCCTATTCTCTATTTTACATGCCTTTACCTGGCTTACCAAGTGTACAACAGGCCGGCTTTGATCAATATTTAATGTGTTTGAGTGAGAGCTGGAGAGTGCTTAGATGAATGTTAGATTAGCATGCCGTACATGGAAGGTGTTTGACTGAACAAGTGCAGATACTCCAGACAGGTGAAGTGATACATGCGCAATACAACTCTATTATTTATGTATTTATGTGTGGAAAAAGATTGACGGGCCACATTAAAAGGTGCTTATATGTAAGAATAAACGCTTCTAAAGAACTGGAAAAAGTGTAACTGCTCCCATGCTGTTTCTGTTGTTATCAAATAATAAAGTTATAAGACAGGCCAGTCGCTCAATAATGACATCATCTGTGGTTGTCCTGTGTCGTCAGCTGCTCCTTTCTGCTGTTACGTTATTGCTTCAGTCCTGATTCAGGTCTGGTAAAGGTCAGTCCTCCTGTTTAGTTCTTGTTTAGTCCTGGTTCAGCTCTGGGGCATTCCTGGTTCAAGCCTTACTAAACATGAATATCTCTGTAATTTTCAAAGTAAACACAATTAACACGTGCGCTAAACTCTGCATAATAGTGTGAGGGCTAAATAAATAAATATGTGTGTGTGTGTGTGTGTGTGTGTGTGGTACATAGCTTTATAAAGGAGAATACGAGTGAGATATGTATAGATAGCATGCCACTTCTTCCACCAATGGCTTTATTTAGCGTCCTGGTTTCCTACTTGCACGGCTCAGTGACTGGGGAGGATGTCAGCGAGCGGCAGCAGCACAAATGGAACCGAATGTGGGTTAAAAGGAAATGGAGTGAGATAATGGGACAATTGTATAGATGTGTAGATGTATGTCATTGCATTGTGTTTTTAAATGACATAGTAAAAAAAGCTCTTAATGTTTTAGTATGACATTGGAAGTGTGGTCCAAACTTAAGTGCAGTGCTAGCAGAAAACTGGATCTACAAACTAGACCAATAGTTTCAGTGAGTCAAATTCATGCTTTGTGCTTTGAAAATGTTGATTTTTCAAAATAACCTGCGTCTCTATTGCGGCTGGTACCAAAACGTTGCTTGGCTTCCCTGTTTTACTGTCAGTATATTACTTGCAAAACTAACAATTTTTTAGTATCAACACATCTGGTGCCCCTTTCACGCCTGAATAAATGTATACAGGATTGTCAGGGAGAGTTTCTATTGAAAAAAGTGACAAATGAAATTACAGTTTACAAAACCAAGGTGTTTCTATGGCATCATTATTCTTGCAGATATGAATACATTTTGTTATGCAATTGAACTTGAGGGCTAACTGTTCCCTGGACCTACTCACTGAATATTAAAGTGTTATTTTGTTGGGCTGCAGCTATCAGCAGCATCCCTTTGTTGTGCTCTGGTTCAGTGTGGTGTCACTTCAGATTTTCTCTCACATTTTGTGCTCAGCCTCTTTTGTCAGTGTACGGGCTCCTCTGTGCTGTGAGTGTGGCCTGCTCTTATTCTCCGCAGCGGTTGTTGGAGGATCATCTTTCCCAGAGAAGACAATAAAGCAGGGAGGGTTTAGAGGCACGAGGCAAAATCTCCAAAGTGTTGGAAAAGCCACGAGGATGACTTTACCCAGGATGCAAAGGTCTCCCATAAAAAAGTAGAACATCTTTAAATCATATGCCATCATACAACTGGGAATACTTTTACAAGCTTTGGTTTGCGCAAGTCGTTGCAATATTCTTTCACCTCTCACACTCGAAGCTATGTAGCCACAGCTGCCTTTGGGACAGATGGATAGAAGTATGACTGCCAATCTGCACTCCAACTACCACCATTTACATACAGACACTTAAGTACAAACAAGGTGGGTAAAGTCACAACAAAGGTATGCAATGACACGTGATGGAAAGAGTATTGAAAAAAATGTTCTTGAAAAAGTGCAGTTAAGTGGCAAAAAACATACTCACAAGTACAAGTACTGCTGCTAAATTTGTACTTAAGGAAAAGTGTAAACTAAGCATGAATACTAATACTAATTCTGGTAGTAGTAGTAGTAGTAGTAGTAGTAGTAGTAGTAGTAGTAGTAGTAGTAGTAGTAGTAGTAGTAGTAGTAGTAGTAGGTGGTGGTGGTTATGTGTATTATGTGTGTAATGGGTGAACGTCTCTTTGAATTGAGCAATTTCTGCCTTCTTGACTGCACAGCGCCAATGTATCTACAGTGTTTGTAACATTTATCCAGTCCATAAATAGAGTTTGTTCCTTGTTTTCCTGTAGAAAATGATTTTTGGCCCTGTGACACCATACCTGCATCCATCTGTTGTTTTTGTCCAAGTATCTGCTAATTGGGCACACACAGTCACCTGGCGCACAGTATGAAATACCCTCCTCATAGAAACTAGCTTTCTGATGACTTGAGTTAAGCTCTGAAACTCAAGTCAAAAACTGACCATTAGATTCACAGAGTAAGAGCATTTGAGACACAAACAAAACTAAACATAATCTAAAGATTATTACTGCACACAGACTGTAAGAGGCACTGAAACCCCAAACGTGCCTCATGACCTCAGCCCAAAGAAGAGCTCCTTAAGGGTTTTCAGCCTGTGCCTGACCTGACTCCTTACATAAGCCAAAGGAAGCTCAGAGGGAGAGCGGGCGATGGGGACGCTTCATACAACGACTAAAAATAGCATAAAGAGGGCAGACCTCCACCATGGACCTAGTTCACTGTGGTAAAAGCAGTGACTGGACACTGCTGGAGTTGAGGAAAAATGGGAAAAACATTTGCAGTGGTAAATCTTAGCTGTATTGAAGCCTTGCTGTGACAGATAACAATTTTGTCCTTAATTCATAACTGGAAGCAAGGATAATACACAGGTCAGTGAGAAACATTCATATTTTTAACAAATGAAAGCTGTTTTTTGCACCATGTAGTAAATGAGTCAAATTTGTTTTTCGCCCCATAGTGCATTTTATAAAAACAGCACATTCTGACAAAATCAAGCCTGTGTGCTGTATGCATCTAATGATTACGTATTTTATTGATTGTAAACCCAGAAGAAAGAGCTGAAAGCAGAAAACTGATTCAGTGACTGGTGGTCCAACCCTGCTTCATTTTGAAAATGAATGCATGTGAATGCTATGGATGTGCCAAAAGGGTTTGATTGATTTAAATATCTCGTTTTGTGGTTCATGTTCATAGTTTGAGCAAACAAAAATACACAAATAAAAACAGCTAGGAAAAAAATGACTGATTCAGTTGTTTCTGTTGAACAAAATTCAGCGCAAATCTGTATCAAAATCAATGCATTTGAAGCTTTATGAGATCTCAAAATCTGCACAAAATACTCTTACTTTTTTTTTTTTAAACAGGTACTTTAATACTTAGTATTAGTAGATTTTTTCATGTGATACTTTTACTTATTATTTTTTTGCTCTAGTATCTGTACTTTTACTTCAGTTACAAACTTGAGTACTTCTTCCACCACTGACTAGAAGTCATAACAAAATTTCTAGAAGTTGGGTATCAATGGATCCAGCTTCTTGCTACAGGTGATACCTGTTTCACCACTCAAAAGATTTGCTATGACAATGATCCTAACTTTGGATAATTCTGAAACCCATAGATGAGTACCTAGACTACTGTATTTGAGCTACTTTTGATCATGAGTGCACACTTTCAAATATAACAAACACACGCTAACAGAATACAAACTTACCTATTCTTATAAACTATTGAAGGAGAGACTGAGAATCTGTACACAGTATTGGGATAAGAGTAACCCAGCTGGATTGTTTGTTTCTGACCACACCACTGTCTGTATGAGTCTGGCTTTCTTCCCCCTGAGGAAAGGAAGCGAGGAGAGACAGAACACCTGCTGGAGTGCATCACACAAGATCGGAAAAAGCAATTTACAAACCATCTGCGAAGCCATCTCAGAATAAAAACTGCATATATCAGACTCATTTAGCCCCTTTACACAAATCTGCCGTTATGTAATGATTGAGTGGAGCATCTCTAGAGTGAAATATACTGGAAGACAGTCTGTCATCTTTAGTCCCCTGCCTCGCCATCATCCCTGGGCGAGTGCGAGTGGGCGTTTGAAGTCATCTGACAGCTTAAATTCACTTCACCCTGAAAACAAAACAAGTGCCACAAATCCTGGGGTACAATTATGCGCCTGTCACCATTGTCCTCTTAATTATGATCATTATCCTCCTCGTGCGTGTGTCCGAGAGCGGCGTCAGCTCCGGGCTAAATTCTCATTGGGATAAACTACGGGAATTACTTGTGATTTGGAAAGGTTTAAGAAATACATCCAAACGGGACGTGTCAGAATATTGCAAAAGGACACAGAGAGGAATAGAAGAAGCACTGTGAATCAGGAGACTGTATCATCAATGTGTGGGAATGCCCAGCCCAAAACACTGACAAAATGAAAATTAAGAATGTTTTTTTGGGCAGTGGGAGAAATCCGGAAAAGAAGCAACCGGCAGACTTATTTCCATGAGCAATAGAAACTGTCTAAAAAGGATTACAGCCAATACATCAAAGAAACACCCAAAACAGTGTAGCAAACTCCAGCCGATGAAAAGATTGCAACACCCAGCTAGACAGACAAGAGATAGTAACATTTCATTTCATTTGACACTGGCATTTTAATAAAAGGTTTTGAAAGAAAGAAATAAGACACATCTTGACATGAGGTAGAAGTATCATTTAGGTTCAGTTCAGTTCAATTTTATTTATATAGCGCATTTAAATACAACTTCAGCTGAAAACACCAATAAAACAATATATCCTGTCTAGCTTGTATTAAATGCCAGGGAGAAGAGGTGGTTTTCAGTCTACTCTTAAACTGACAGGTAGAGGGCACTGATCCATAGTCTGGGCTGTCACACAAAAGGCTCTGTCACCTCTGGTCTTGAGCCTGGCTTTGGGCACAGCCAGAAGGAGCTGGTCTAACCTCAGGGCTCTGTGTGGAGTGTAGAGCTGCAGTAACTTTCTCACATAAAGAGGACCCATAATGTGCAGCTAGTTTAATCCAGTTGGTGCATAGGTTTTAGCATCATGGTCAGGTAGAGGTCCATATAACAAGATGAGATTTGACCAATATTATACAGTAATAAATATGAAACCAGAGCACATTAATCTCCTCCATACAATGCTCAAAGCTATTCCATCGTTAGTCATTACAATACATTACATTACGTACAAACTATAATAGGATTTTCTTTGCTTTGAATCTTCACCATTAATTTTAAATGCATTGAAAAGCCCCTTCCCCAGTATATAGCCGGACTTTTCCTTTCTCCTGCCTCTGATCTGAGTGTACTCTGTGAACCACGAGCACAGCCAATTAGTCTGCTCCCTGATATAGCACTGGTCCCCTCTGTCTGTAATATTCCCATTCATTGTCTATACATTGTGGTTCTTATATACTGATTTTCTTATTCATTACCATTCAAGTTCACCAGACCCTATGTTTAGGCTTTGTTTAGTTGTTTTATCTCTTCTTGCAGTTTTCCCATACATTATTCCTGTAGTGAAAGCGAATGAGCTATCTGCATGTCAACACCGGGGTCCTGCCAGCGACACCTGTTCGGCCAGGTGGGCTCAGCTTGACAACCAGGGAATAAAAGAGAGCGGAAAAAAGACAACGGGATGATGGGATAATAAGAAAAATAAATGAAGTTGCAGAAACCTGGATTTGTACCAAAAAACTGTCCATTTTTGCTACAGGGACGGAATGAATACATTGGTATACCTAGAGGAGCTGTGTATGTTTGTGCATGAGTTACGCAACAACAAAATCACTGTTTCTACTTTACACCTGCAGTTATTCTTAGACAGGAAGCATCGTATGTAGCTTTAGAAACACATATACAGTCTGTGATCTTCTGGTTCTTCTTTGAGGAGTGCTCAATATTTAAAATGTAGGATCAGTTTGAATTATCTAAAGGGCCCATATTACACCATTTTCTGATCTATGTTATAATGCTTCCTCGTCAAAAACATACCTGGAGTCGTGTTTTATTTTTTTCCACACATATTTAACACACTAACCCTAAAACCCTGGAAGTGCTCCATCCAATTTCAGCCCTGGAATTGCCAATCTGTACTGAACTAAAGGTAAAAGGTAGCGGTTAACTTGAAAATAATAAGAAAATGTATCAGTCTTTAGACACATTTGAAATACACTGACCTATGATGCAGCAAAAGTCTAGATGCTATGATCATTTCTCATATAAACTATCGCATTTCCAGTGGGTCTCAAGCAAACGAGACAATATTAAAAACACTAAAATCTCTGTATAGTGAGGCAGTAAAAGTGCTAGACAAGAAACCACTAAAGCATCATCATTGTGAATTCCTTAAGTATAAAATGTTAAACTTTGAGAATTTGATTGTGTTTTCGGATGTGCGATTAATACACAAAATTTTAAACAATGCTGCACCTCCAACAGTTAAGAGGTTTGTCCAGCTTTGCTCTGAGCAGACCACCAGAACATCCAGGTCCACAAGTCACAGTGTCTGCAGACTCCCCAGATGTAGCTCAGCCTTTGCACAGACAGCGTTCTCATACAAGGGCAGTAAAGAATGAAACAAGCTCCCAGACTGAAACTCTCCTCTGACCTGAGGGACTTCTCGTACAACGTTAGAAAAGTCCTTTTAGAGTCAGCTTTGTCAACACTGATTTGCATGCGGTAGCTTCTGTGGTAATTTTTGACATAATATGTGAGTAATTTTACATGTGGAAATGTGGAGTGTGATGTTTTTAAATGAAAGACTGGGAGAATGCAGGTTTGATTGTAAATGGATGCATATTTAGATATATTTTGATTGCTTGAAACCTACCTGGGGACTGCAGATGGAAACTAGTTTTAGCTAAATCTGGTGGAAAGCACTCTTCTTTTCTTTTATGAGATTAATGTGTTTGCACATGGTCCTTGGTAAAATAAACTAATAAAATAAAATAAAACAAAATAAATAAAACTAAAACTACCACTTCATGACATCACAAGGTGGAACAGAACATTTTGAGCTTTGAAGATGTAGATAGACTATTAATAAAGGCTTACTCCATGTGTGAATGAAACAAAACACAACTCTAGGTATGTTTTTTCAGGAGGTAATAACATTATAACAGGACTTAAAGCTCACAAGGGTCCATTTTGTGTAATATAGAACCTTTAAACAGTTTGATAATGCAAGATCAATACTGTCTTTATTGTAATACTGTTTACGACCAGCTATGTACCACTGTTCCTATGCAAAGTCTAATGTACTCTAAAAAAATGTTTTAATCCGTCATTGCCTAAACAAAACTACTACCTTTTTTCCTGACAAAATTCAACACTGGATTCAGTAGATAAAGTAAAGAAGCCATAAGGAAATGGAGATGTTGAATACATTTAAGATTCCATTTAGTATTTTTTTTGTCCCATTCAAAATTGGAGTCAATGGAGCTTAATATAATCCATTCTCTCCTTGTGACTGGAGCACACATTCTGTCATGGTTCAGGCCAGACTCATCCTCTGAGACAATTAGCAGCAGTTTTCCGAGGCAGACCCTTCCTCAGTCAAATCAAAGAGAGCGTGACCTCCATTTAAATGCTCCTCTGCCTCTGTGTTTACATGCTTCACGCCAGTGTTTGATTCCACTAATTAGACAGTTTCCGCCATCTTGTCATTACATATGCATGTGTATACACAGATGTTTGCTGAATACACAAACCTGGGAATACTTGACAAACAGTGTATCACTGTGTTAGTTTCAACTGAGACTAGCACAACTTGATTTTGATACTAAGGGGAAAATACTCAATGCCCAATAAACCATCCATAGAATGTAATTTTTTAATATAAAATAGAATGCATTTTCAAGATTAACATGAGGTCTTATACTAGTTCAGACAAAGCTAAGGCCAAAACTATTCAGGAAAGGGCCAGTTTTGTCTCATTTATGTGTTTTTTCTGTCAGTGTGACCTGCTCAAATTAAGTCTAAGCTATTTTATTCAAGAAACAATTTCGTTTTTAATGACAGTAAATAGTACACTTAAAAGTTACCCAACAGCACCAAAAGGTCACAGAAACTGCACGTACTTAGAATTACAAATTACCAGTCAAAGAACTCCACACAACGATAGTAAAACTCCCTTTAGCACTTTTTAACTGAATAAGTAGGCTCATAAAACACTCCAACACTCCAAGACAGTTTCCATTTGGGACTTAAATATTTCCATTCAACTTCTTTGCAGAAGAGCTTCAGCCCTGAGAGACAGCGCGCGTACCATATTTGAATAGTCCAGACCCCACTCATTAAAACAGCACAAAAGACTAATCACATCTGAGGAGCATTGATTTACATGCAATTAAAGTTTCATGTGGATCCGATAAACCAGGCTAAGGAGGGAAGGACGGGTGAAGGGAAAGAGGAGGTCTGTGGAAAAGAGGAGGAGGAGGAGGTGGAGTGGGAGTGGGAGGGTGGAGGAGGCTGCAGAAGTGATGACACAGCACATCCATCTCTGTGGCAGGTACCGGCTGTGGCTGCTTTACAGAGGACAAAAACTAGGAGCTAGGAGAGGAGCTAGGAGAGGAGCTAGGACAGGACAGATGAAGTGAGGTGCAGCAGAGCGATAACACATAAGCAAACATTTACAAAGCACTTCACACTTCTCCGACCAAAATATGTCTGCGTTACAAAGGCTTAAGTTTTAATGCTGCTCCTGAAATAGGGACTCGAGCTATTTTTAGTTTTATGCAAGATTCAGTAACTTATGAGCAAAACATAATGCTAATCAGCATTAAATTGCTATGGCAACAGTCCTAATTTCTCATTCTGAAATCCATAGAAAGAAAAACCTAGAGATTTCAGGAACTACGACTGTCAAGACATTACAATATTGGAAGATTTTTGGGATTACAAAAAACATACAGCCAAATACAGTAACTGATTAGATAGTATTAGTTGTGATTGATGGACAGCTTAAGTTGTGTAAGCTTATGGTGAGTAACTCCATAATCATACCCAGCAGCTTCTTGATATTTTCTCCATAGTGTTCTGCTGTGAGAGGCTATAATGTGATGAATGCGTTCTGACAAGGAACAAATCAGTTTGAAGCATGCAGCCCTAACTATAAGATATACTACCCCTCGTAACACTGAAGAACCTTGTGTTACGTCTGACTAAAAGACAGTTCAATGTTGTGAGTGGATGAAGAATAATTAATGAGTAACGTTCATAGACTGTATATATAAATGGACATAGCTAAACTGCCAGCTTCCGCATTCGAAATAGGAAGCGAGCATGGGTGCGCTTCCGGCTCCATTGACTCTGGCTCCAGTTCACTTTCTATTAAAAAACTGTCGCCCCTCTCTTCATAACTGCTGCTGTCAGACTCGCCATTTTAGTCTTAAAATGTTTGCATTAATCCACACTACGTGACCCTGGTGTTTTTATGTGGCTGTTTTGTCCATAAATCAAGATATGGACATTAATGGCAGACCTTCTGTCCCCAAGGTCTCTCCCGCTAGTGTTAGCAACAGGTTTGATTGACAGCATTGCTAAGCGCCCCCACTCCCTGCTAAACCAGCTGTGCGGGCAGGAAGGGGCGTTCTTTTCAACAGTCTCGCTCCGGATTTGCTCTTTAGTTGTGGTCAGAATTCCAAATATGGAAGTCGGCTATAACAGCTAGCCTCAATTAGCTTCTTTCGACTAGAACTAAATGCTATAGGTGAGGCCACACTTACTTAGTCCACTTTTTTATACAGTCTATAGTTATGTTCAAGATAAAAGTTAATTATTTCTTGCTTAGGATTTATAAAAGTGTCAAACATGTATTTATTCTATTGCATGTGTACAGTATTGCTTGAAAATATGTATGCATGTATTCTCACTCTGAGTGGGGTCCTGCCTCCACAGATCTGACCTGGTGGCATTACCTGCTTGTCTTCATGAGGGCTGAAAAGGTTAATACCATCCTGTGAAACATTGTGGTGGATCCTCGACCAGAAAAGTATAGTACTATAACTCATCACAACTACACCAGTTCCAGACAAAAGGGGTCGGTATAGGACAAAATCATACTTTTGGACAGATTATTGATAGAATGTCAAATCCAATGGTTTAGAGGTTCAGTATTCATCAAGACTATTAGACTGATGCTTGGTGTGGTACTCTCCAGGTATATTCATCACACACAGGGGGCGACAGTAGGTCAGTTGGTAGTGTTTGTCCACTGATTTAAAGTTTGTCAGTTCGAATCCCACTCTCTACAATTTCAGGTCCCACAGATGAATGCTGCTGTTTTGTCACTGGGCTCTTGAATCACCTTGCCCCCAGTGTCAGCGTATACTTTTGTATGAGTGTGTGTGAATGGGTGAGTGGTTCCTTGATGCAAAGTGCTTTGAGTGCCTTGAAGGTGGAAATGTATGACCATTTCTCACACCACCTAAAAACTAACATATGTGATCAGTAGGTGCATGATAGAACAGAATGCTAACTGTTAAAAACATTAAGTCACCTAACCCAAGAAAGCAACACTGCCAGTGAGTTGGTGAATTACATCCCGATGGAAAAAGCCGGGGATGCTGCAATAATAATGGCTGTAATAAAAGCAGTCTCATTTGCCCAGATGTGATCCTCTCCTCCTCAATAAAAGTGCATGTGTATTCCCACTGAGCCACCGTGAGTCAAAATGAGTCATATCATCTTATCAATCACCCACTACAGCACAACCTCCTACTGACGAAGATATGTGCGGAGTTGGAGAGCAGTCCCACACAGTCAGTATTCACAATCTACTGCTATCAGATGTTACCTGTATAACCCGCCCACAAACAACAGTGCATCATTATAACATAAATCCACCTCAGATAACCGAACAGTACAGTCTCAATACAAGGATTTTATGAAAGGTAAATGAAAGAGCCTGTAAATGGGCACATGATCACATTTATGTAGTGCTTTTCTAGCTTCCCAGGTACTCAAAGCATTTTACTTCATGGAACCATTCACCCATTCACATGCACCAGTGTGCACAGGCACTGGGGTGGAGGGGGGTTCAGTGTCTTGCCCAAAGACACAAGGGGCAGTATTCATCAGTAGGAGCTGGAATCGCCCCACCAACCTGCATGTCAGTGGATTTAACCACCCTACAAATGATGTTTTTTTCTGTCAAGATTTATGTCAAGATTTCTATGTGGGATTTGAACCACCAACCTTTGGATCAGAGGACAACGACCACTCTACCACTTGAGCAGCTGCAGCCTGTAGTTCCCACCTCAACCATACTTTACTACTAAATGTAATCTTTACAGTATTATAATCTCGTTATCTAAAGGTGCACTATATAACTTTTCTAGTGGAGGGTCACGCCACCTGCTTGTCTCCATGGAGATTGTGGATGGAATGTGAATAGAATGTTCCACAGTATGGCATTAAATGTATATGCAAGGAGCCACCAGGTCAAATCTGTAGAGAGACAACCCTGCTTGTAGTAAGAATTCATGCTATTCAAGTTTTTTTTTGTTTTTTTTTACTAAATAAATGCAAGATAGACAAACACATTTAATGTCATATCGTGTGGCATGCCAGGCAAAGCAATAACATCTCCATGGCTGGTCCCCTACCAGAAAAGTTTCATACTGGACCTTTAAATGCACTTAAAGACAGCAGTGTTAGATGCCATAATGGGAAAATGGGCTGACTCAATCATGGCAGATGTTTGGCTTGTCAATCAATGCATACACCACTGCTTCTATAGATCTTCAGCTGGCAGCCCTCCAGGGAATATGTAAACACAGTCACCCAGGAAAACACTCTCTCTCCCCCATCACAAACAACATTATGCAAAAGGATGCTCACTTCCACATTTTCAGCAGTATAGTCAAAGTTCAATGGGTACATCAAGCCAAGCAACAATGGTAACAATGGTGCATGTGCAGTGACTTACAAGAGTTCCTTTGGCTCCCGTCGGCTGCTCCAGGAGAGGTGGACATCCCGGCAAAGGAAGCTTTAGCAGCAAAAAGGGAGGGACAGCTGTAGACAAGGCTTGGTAATACTATGCTACCAAAGTCACCACGGCAGCACCAGACCTCCAGCGCACATCCTTTGCTCTGCGCATATGCACTCCTCCGTGTGGGTGAGAGATAGGAGGCTCACTGGGGCATGGCTGAGAGGATCCAAAGGCGCTATGTTGCGGAGAGAAGTCTATAAACAGCCTGTCCGTATGTTGTGTAGCTGGGCTCCGCAAGTGCAAGTGTGTAGCCTGTTAAGGATGACTGGGGAGAGAGAGAGGATAGAAAGAAGAGTGGAGCGTACCATTGAGGGAGGGGAGGGGTAGTGTGGGAGAGAGAGGGAGGAAATGGGTGCACATGGTATGAGCAGATTGGCCTAAAGCTATGGCAATACTACATATGCACATGCTTCTCGTGACTCAGTGTTTGAATATGAAGGGGTGACATTTAAAAGGAAATGTTATGTCAGACCGGCATCCAAACAGCAGAGAGGCACCAATAAGATGAGACAAAGGGAACGCACACAGTAATGTTTGAGCGCCTGAGGGAGGGGTATGATAATGGGCTCATTAGCATGATGCTGCGAGGAGCGGCACACTACCACCTTGGCCTGTCTCCTCTAGTGTCCTTCAGTTATTCCTCCCTTTGTTTTCTTTCCTCAGAGAGTCATACTACATAGAGCAACTCAAAGTCAGCAGTATTTTTTCTATGGGTTCAATGGGTTTACTGACAAAGTCTTGAGTCAAAAAGTGAAATGCATTTCAAGTATCAAGCCACAAGTCATAGTTAGATAAAAGAGATCAAATGATGAAAGGTATCCCGAGTAAAACATACCAAATCAGCATGAAACACAACAGGTACAAGCCAAAAAATAAAAGATAAAAAGAAACAAAAAATGTATGTAGAGGGAGGAGATCTCGATTCAAGTCACACCATGCTTCCATTGTAGGGAGTATTATAACCTAACTGTAATGTAGGCGGGCTATTAGCAATTACATTTCAGTGAGACAGAAGACCGCAGCACTGGTGTGATCCACAAATTTTCTTGCAAATTTTCTTTTGTTTCAATCATTGCACTTGCGACTGCAATGATTGAAACCTGGGGAGCAGCGTCTCCTCCAGCAGAACATATTGTAATGGTCTCAGGCACATTTTATCCTGTCCCAAAACTCTATAAAACCTCCATAAACTCAAATAAAGCCATACATCAAAACAACTTATTACAAATACATACATAAACCCTAAAACCACCTCCAAATATATTTTAAAACCCTCAAACCTTTTAAAATGCTCTAACATGTCTTCCCTGCACATTCCATGCCTTGGTCCTGCTCTGGAAGGTTTTCACCAAGGAACCTTTTGACACCTGGACACAAGGACAAGAAGGAAAGTGGACATGCTTAAAACACTATTCACTAAAACACTGCAAATTATGTCACATGCAAGCACAGACACACACGCACACACACACACTCATACATACTCACACTTAAAAACATCCTTAAACAAGTACTATTATATCGCACATAGCCAATTACATTAATTAGCTATTTTAATTCTTGCCTTCTTTTCCCTCCAGGACACACAGCTTCAGTTTAAGTGCTGATTAGCCTCTGAATCTAAAATTTGTTATATAAACATTTTAAAATCCTCTGTGTGCAACTGTATTATTTTTTTTTAAAAGTCAAATAATGTTTAAAATGCTATGCGCTATTAAAGTGTAATTTAAAGTGCATATAGTGAAGGGTGTAAGGTGCCAAGTGGGTTACTAGTTTGTTACACTGACGAAAGCCAGGCAGTGTGGCCTGAGCTGCTGGTGTCCTTGGGATAGATAGTAGTGCACTTTCTTTATCAACTATGGGCCATAGGCAGGAGACATAGGCGAATACACCTACTAGATCCAGTCACTCGGTTGCAAGACAGAAACAGAATTTCAAAAGTAGCAGTATGCTTATATTTGCTTGGCATTAAAAAGGAATAAATACCACAAAAGAATACCCCAGAAAGAATGCTCTGCTGTAAATAGTTTTGTAATTAAACAGGAGACATTGTGAAACATTAAGTCACAGCCCCATACATTGGATTTGTGCCCGTGCCTATTAGTCCATTTTGTTGTTGTGACAAGAGAAGCCATTTCTGATTCCAATTATGGTTATCACAACTGACACAAACAAGACACACATTTCTGAGTCATAAAAACACTATTCTTACAAAAATGTCCCTGGGAAGAGGAAGTTTAAGACATCTGCAGTCTGTTGTTAAAAACTGCTAGATGGGAAAACCTATTCACATGTGGAACAAAACCACAATAGGTGTGATTCATTTGAAACCTTAAACCTGCAGTCCAATTTCGACCCTGGGCCTGTCCTCGTGATAAATGGCAGCTCTTTGTGCCTTGGTGGGAACATTATCAGAATAAATAAGATCCAAGTGCAGCAGTAGTATACACATCAACAGTGTTTGGATTCATCTATACAACATGGAGTCATGGAGATATGTGCTAAGTAGCTCTTTAAAGTGTGACTAGTTCAACCAATAAACCTTTGGATGGAGCTCTGGAATAAGTTAAGCATTCCTTACCTAGTCAATATAACAATGCTATTTTGAATCTTAGAAAAATCAATATGTGTGCTTGTTCTCTGAAGTATTTAATAGACTGTGACGAGAATGAAATAGCATGTATTTGAAGTGAGACTTGTAATTGTATACTTCATAAAGATTGAATTTAAATAGGTAGTTCTGTCTCTGTAGCCTGTTGCAGTATTCCATTCATACCTAGGACTAAAGAATCTTGAAGGATACTTTTTTTGGGCCATACAACCTTATTGAATTAACATCTAGATCACGTAGAAATCAGGCCACAACCTTTTGAGTTTTCTTACCCCTATAGAAGCAAGGAAAGACGTAATCTTGACTGTTAAAACTCTCTCTCTTTACTTCTATTATAAATCACATTACATTGTCTACTCTGAAAATATATCAGACTATACTAAGGGCCACTATGCGCATCATTCTGCCCACTTGCAATATTGTTTTGAACAGTAACAAAAAACTTCCCCAGCGCTATACAGTAGTCTCCAGCATCTTTTATAACCCTGTATTTTCATTTGCTGAATATTTTTCCACTCCACTTGAAACATCACTACACCACCAAAGCTTACCAACAAACAGACAGCCCCTGCACTGACTAAAGCACTCTATTCTGAGAGAGTGGATGGACGATAATGAGAAAGACACAAAAATACAGTTGCCTTGGAAACTGACATTCTGCAATAAACTTTTATGTAATCTATCCAGAGTCGTGCCAAACACTGAATGCTATTGGTAAACTTTTCGAGTAAAAATGGGAATAATTCTTTTCGATTTGGTCACATATTGAGGAACGCAACAGAGAGGTCTAAGTAGTCTCCAGTGGGACTCTGACCTTATCCACTCCATACTGAATCCATGCCAATGTTTAAATCTGCAAACTACTTTCTTTTGTCTTTCACAGAGATAGAAAATTGAACTGTGATCTTTGACATAGCCTCTGCCAATTTTAAAATACATTATGACAATATTAACATGATCTACAAACACTGTTTTCTAGGCTTTGGCAAATAAAACATTCACAAAAGTTGGTTGGTACAGCTTGCCTTGTTCACCTTTGTATATTCAACTTTGTAAACTAATACATTTCCTTTACTTACTATTAATTAACCAACCAAACAATGCCATTACATTACTTGGAGACATCTCGTCATGCTGGTCTTAAAAGAGTACCATTTCCTTCATTCACAGATCTATTCTATACACAACTAGCTCATCAGTAATAGTTTTTGCAGCTGGTTTGTGTGGGTGACATCGGGCACTAAAATGGCTTATAATTGCAGGATATATACAGTTTGTGTATCACTAATTTAATCTGCAGAACTATTACGGGTCAAAATGCACTGCTTCGTTTATCACCGTGGAGGTCTTCATTTGAAAATATGATCATGCAGATTAGATACAGCCTCGTAGTTGATGTATGAATGTGCTAAACTAGCGGTATCATCTATCTTTGTGTTGGAGTGTGGGCAAAGTAACTCCACATCGAAAGTCTTTGCTGTGATCTGATGAAGGCCAACTCGCATTAAAGTGGGAAGTGGTTGCTAGGCGACTCTACACCTCAGGCCCTTCCCTTTATGTTGCCTTTTCCCTATTGGCTCAGACTTCATTCATCACCGCTGTCTTATGGTGGTTCAAAGTATCCTATATCTTAATGGTATTTGGGGTGAGATGTAGGACTTACTGTAAAGGCCAGGACCAAAGGGAACCAAATAAGGGTAGCTTGAAACTGCAGAGTAAGTAATGATAACCACAAAAAGAAAATATTATAATAAATGTAAATTAGTATTACATATGTTCAATGAAAATGCACACATATGTATAGAGATAGTACTTTCTGCTGCTTCTCTCCACATATGCGCTACTACTAAAGTTACTACTACTATAAATACTATATCTACTACTGCTGCCAACACAAGAGATGCAACATTTTGTGATTTTTTATTTTTCTGTAATTTTTTCAAAAGATTAGCGCGGTAACTTTGCAATTTCTGTTTTTAAATTAGGATTCAGATCATAGAGCACATTTTAAAGACATCCAGAGACAAAGATACAATGAAAGACACATATTGTTTGTAGAGGAAATTATTTTACTTAAACTAAATTTGCAGTCTTTGTGATTTGATAATTGCAGTCATGAAAACGTGATTACATTTTTTCTTGCAGTCATACCCATTAGTCACTTTGAAATATTTATAAATCAGTTTAATCAATTTTTCAAGAACATTATGCTGGAAATAAGTGAAAAAGCAGTGTGCCATCTTACAAGGTTTGGAAACCAATCCAGCTATCCGCCTACCTTCTAAGCAAAAGAATAACACATATTAGCATGTGCCATGAGCGCTGTCAGCAGAGCAGATGGAGCCGTCACACTTGTCTGTCATTTACAAATCTCAAAGTTGGGGGGAAAAAAGTGTTGGAGGGAACTGTGCAGTCAAGCCCATGATATGCCATATGTTAAGTTTCAACTACTGCCCTCTGGTGGTAAAGAACGAGTAATTACACTTCAAAATATGACCATGAACTGTGTACCATGAATTACATGCATGATCCAACAGTACTTCACTGTGAACGAAACAACCTTCATTCCAAGCAAAACAAAAATCTTACATCATAAAATCAGACTGCAGTTTATTTTCTATTACTATAATTTTAGTGGGATAGGAGGGGCATGTCATTCATAAAAAATATATCTATGTCTCTATATAAAATACACCTTAAAATCAACCAATTTTCAAGTGTGTGGTTTGTTGGTGGCATTTAACTTTGCTCTGCCCACTCAACACTCCCCACGCTGCCTGCTGCACAATCCTGCTTCGCTCTATAACTTAAGCCAGTTCTGCTTACCCATATTCACCCATAATGCATTTAAATGACTCTGAATGTACAATGTGCCTCTTAATTTGCACCCAAGTTCTTAAAGGATTCAATTTTTAAACATAACAACATGAAGGTGGGGAGTATTATGCAAAATCTTTTTCAACTTTCTACCATGTTATAGTGTTGTTCCCTCATCAAAAACATGTCTGAAGAGGTCATCCATGCATGTTCGAGTATTTTAGCAATCTTAGCTGTAAGATTCTGTGCCATGCTCGACCCACAAGCCTACGTCACCCACGCTTCTACATGACAATTGTCCATAAATATACAAAAGCATGGTACAAACCCGTACAAAGCAACTTCACAAACTTGGTCCAATGTGCAATAGTTTTGAGTGGGATGCATGCTGATTGTGTTGTGATAGTGTTCTGAAGGGGGAGTGACTTAGCATAGGGAGCAAAGGGAGGGGAGATTCGGAACTTCAAAAATGAAAGTGAAACTTATAAAACATGCAAATACTGTATGTTCAATTGTAGTATTTTCAAAACAATTAAAGGTAACATAATCCTCTAAATATGTTATGTGTTCACAGTTAGTACCCCGCAGAAGTAAAATACACCCCTCTTTAAACACAATCTGATATATTCTAGATAAATCTATGATAGGTCTCCATTTGTTAACCCCTCTCCTCATGCACATGCTTGAACATAGCTTTGTAAAAGTCAGACAATAGTGCACAGATGTGGAAAGAATACCAAATAGGAACTCATTGGCTTTTCCCTGCTTGGCATTCAGACACAGTAACCCTTGCTTTGTCAAAAGGGGAATCGAATAAATGGCCCTAACAACTCAGTGCAAATGTATGATTTGTTTTACAGATAAATCAATAATGTAATACTTACTAAATGACTTGGTATAAATATGGTACAGAGATAATTGTTCATTTAAATGAATACGGTATGCAGAGTAAGATGAAGATGTGATGTTCATTTAAAACTGAAATAATGGAACCAGGTTTAATGCTTTGAAAGAGCACCATTCCCTGACTTCTTTCCATTACTGCAAATTGCACTTATTGAATTCAGTTATTTTCTGTTCCCATCCAAGCAGACAGTGCATTAAAGCGTTCAAGGGAGTCCCACAGCAATAAGAGATAAAATATGACTTCACATCATGACAGATTGTTCACCAGTGTCTCATGGACCAGGGCACATCTGAAATGCAAGTATTTTATCTCTATACTTTAAGAAGCCAAAACTGCTACTTCAGCTAGACACAAAAAGGATCAAATCACATTATTTTATGGAACAATTAGAGTTACACCCAAAAGACACAAAAGAGAAAAGACCATGTTTATTTAAACAGGCCACTGTTGCCATCTGGTGGTTGAATGTGTAGGTGTAAAATGCTCAATTCATTACAGTGGAATAAGAGTAAAAATAACAAAGAGCCTTGTGTTTTCGATATTGAGTAGCATTAGTGAGTAAAAAATACTTATGTCTCTTCTTTGTTATTGTCTTTGCTGATATCCAAAGCATATTCTTTTTTATTATTATTAATTTTGTCTAATTTCACAGAGCAGTTATAATTTTAACTGATATAAAACAAACTCAAGTTGCCTACAGTAGTCCAGTAACCCGTTCAGTGGAATGATAAAGAATTTGAGTCTCAGTCCCAGATGAGGGCAGTGTAGCTTCAGAAAAGCTCTTCACACTTTCTCATTCCAGCGGTTTCCCTTCTCACATAAAGTCCACATTTCAGGGGAAGAGACGTGCAACTTGTATTTGAAATACAGTAATGGAAAATGGTTGTTGATTGACAACACTGACTCCCCAAGCACATTTTAATGAATATGCTCCCAAACTACCAAATGTTTCAGTTTAGACTTAAACCACAGGGACACAGGTCTCATATCATCATCACAATCTGCGATCAAATACACTGGCGTTCATTTTGTTATGTTTTATTATTTTAGACTATGCAAGTATCATGTGTATTAATTATGGTAAGCAACATAAACCAGTGCAGTGAACGATTGTGTAGAGAGCGAGCCGCTACAAATGCAATACCTTATTAATATAATGCTGAGGACACATTACATAGTCTTCATAGTAAATCCTGCATGTTCCAAATTAAACTTTCACGTCTGACTTGCTTAGTTTGCTTAAAGCTCGTAAATAAAACATGACACAGCCTCTGTCTAATGGGTTGTGTGAATCCTTATAAGAAAACAGAGCAGAGGAGGCTTGTGTGTTTGTGTGACCCAGAAACGGGGTCCTGATTCAAATCCATAGTGAAGTGTAGTCCACATCTGCCACAGAGGACTATGCCCAGGTCTGTGTGCTGTGTGGGACAAGTCTGAGTGTAAAAATAACCAATCTATCGTTCTATCCAGTCATCTGCAGTTCAAATGAGCACTATGCAGACACCTATTGTCTCCTTTTGAGATTACTGCTTTACCTGAGATGTTCCACAATATGGCATTAAAAGTACAGGGTCACTGACAGTTGAAAAAAATTCATAGCTTTCTAAATATTTTTATTTTATTTTTTCAGAGCATTTAGAACTACCCTTCCAACATTAATATGAGCAAATATAGCACCGAGGAACGAACCCTCATTGTACAGTGGTACTTTGAGCCACATGGGTCAAATTCAGAAACCCAGCTGCCAACCCAGTTACTGTCAACATTTTAAAACTAGAGATGCCCCAAGAGTAAATGCCATTAAAGGAATAATAAGTGGTTTTCAAAGACAGGGGGCAGTATGTGATCTCCCGAGACCTGACTAGTCCCAATTTCTTCCTGTGGGGCTATCGTAAAGAAAATGTGTTTGTGAATAAACCTCAGACAATAAACGACTTAAAACGTAATATCGATGATCAAATAAGAGCCATAAGCCCAGAAATGCTTTCAAATGTTATGCAAAGTGTGTTGGATCAGGCTATTCAGCGCCAGACCGAAAATGGTGGACACTTAAAAAACATTATTTTTAAAAATTAGGTCATTTTTACTTCCCCTAGTTTAAGTAATGATAAGTTCAAGTGTAAGTGAACAATTATAACCGTATATATTGCCAAAAACCTCAGAAGGTTCAGTTTACCTACTGCTAAAATTTGGTGAGTATAACTGAAGAATTATAGGAGCTATTGAAGATTTAAAAGTGTCACTGACTTTTGGGCCACCCTGTATCTATCTCCATGGAGACATCATCATGCTACCCAACCAAGTACAGCATATCTGTGGAGGGGCAACCCTGCTCACAGTAACAAGTAGAAAGTTATTTTTAAGTAATAAAAAACTATAATTGAAAAACGCAAGATAGTGATGCTGACATACAGAAAAATTCACATATAGGACAGACGTAGAACATAACACACAGAAACATCTACATGTAAACACACTACCTCCATAATGTGTGCATCTAAACACTATCAGTAATGCAGCCGTCAGTGTGAATCTCATGGACCATATTTATCCAATTCATCACTAATTGTTCTGGAATTAGCTCGGCTTTCTCGCTCTCGTTTGCAGCACAACAATGGTGGCCCATATGGGACTCTGTTTTACACAATGAGAGGAGATTGATGTGGGGCTGATGCAGATTTGAAGTGCTCAGAGATTTGATATCACACAGGCCTGTGGGAAGTAGGGCTGGCAGCTGTTCTGTGGATGTGAGCCAGTCTGGAGCGAGGCCAGGGCATCAGGAGCACAGCCACAACACATCACACAGTCCAAGGTTAAGACAACAATATTGATCTGGGCTATTTCTGATTAGTCTGAATTAGAAGCACCCACACTTATACTTGAACCACGGATGTTTTAGGTCAATAGTAACAAAATAGTAGTTAGTACTTAGTTTTCTTCTTCCCACTCCTTTTCAAACTTAAATAAGAAAAAATATGTGAAATGTGCATTAAGTGTGTTTATTAATCTGCTCAAAAAAAAAAACAACCCAACAAAACATCTAATCAAAACAATAAGACATCATTATAACCCACAACAACACAAGTTATAAACATCTAGGAATAAACATTAATCTCCACTTATTATAATGATTAAAATAGCTCTACCATGCTCTACGGGACACCTAGAAATATTCATATAATCAAGACAATCTACTCTTAGCTAATTATAAGATTTCTCTCCATAGTATTACCAGCTGGAGTTAAACTTGTTTTTTACACTACTTTCACTTCTGCTGCTCTAATTCCCCTGCTGCCTCGGCTCTTGTGCAGAATCTTTGTGTGTCTGTCCCCAGGCGAGGTGAAAGCATTGGCCCTGTTCTGCTCATATCCAGACGTCTGTACTCATTTTTTCCATTTGCCCATCAGCCAACACTACACCGCCCTCTTATCCAGAGCTGATAGTGGAGACTGAGATCTGGGACTCGGGTAAAGGCAGGAGACAGTGAGTGCACATAACATGGTGATAGGACAGCTTGAGGGATACACTGTGATTCTGACACCTACGGCCGAGAGCTAAAGCATTCCACTAGCTTTCTGTGAAATAACCCACGACTCCAAGTATGCATCCCAGCAGTATAAGCACATAACTTAAAGCTGCACTGTATGTTCCACAGTATTGTGTTATACTTTATAAATTCATTCATGCTTTGAAAAATGTGCACTGTACTCTTAGTATGCTCGGCCCTCCACAGACCTCACTTGTAACCTGGCCTGATTACCTGCTTGCCTTCATGGAGATAGTTTTTATTTTAATGACATGCTGTGGAAAATTCAGACAGCCAGAAAAAGTTATAACAAAAGGTCATATGCTTCCTAACAAGCCTGTATTATGCACATAGGGAAATCTGACCTCTACATTTGAGCCATCCTTCTCCGAGAGAGTTTACATGTGCTTGAGTGTCTTGGTTATGACCCTCATCCCGGTTATGAGCCTTATCCTGGTTATGAGCCCTATCGTGGTTATGAGCCTTGTCCCGGTTATGAGTCTTATCCTGGTTATGAGCCATATCGTGGTTATGAGCCTTGTCCCGGTTATGAGCCTTATCCTGATTATGAGCCTTATCTTGGTTATGATCCTTATCCCGGTTATGAGCCTTATCCTGGTTATGAGCCTTATCTTGGTTATGATCCTTATTCTGGTTATGAGCCTTATCCGGATTATGAGCCTTATCCTGGTTATGAGCCTTATCCCGGTTATGAGCCTTATCCTGGTTATGAGCCTTATCTGGTTATGATCCTTATCCTGGTTATGAGCCTTATCCCGTGTTATGAGCCTTATCCTGGTTATGAGCCTTATCCCGGTTATGAGCCTTATCCCGGTTATGAGCCCTATCCCAGTTATGAGCCTTATCTCAGTTATGAGCCTTATCCCGGTTATGAGCCCTATCCCGGTTATGAGCCTTATCCTGGTTATGAGCCTTATCCCGGTTATGAGCCTTATCCCTTATGAGCCTGGTTATGAGCCTTATCTCAGTATGAGCCTATCCCGGTTATGAGTCCTATCCCGGTTATGAGCCTTATCCTGGTTATGAGCCTTATCTCAGTTATGACAGTATTTTGGATATGATGTTTACACGAGCGCAGTCTCCTGGATATTTAAGAGTGGTAACTATGGCAACCACGACACAGATATGGCAAGGAGCTAAACATGACAATTACTTTGTTAACTTATAGCTTTCTAACAAAAAATGAACTAGATATACATTAAAATACGAACATAAGACTGTGGAGTACTGTCAGAGCATCAGTAAAAGATGCTTTTAAGTTGAAAAATACAGTAGACCCTGAAATACAAAAACCCTGATCAGCAACACAAACAATGTTGAAAATGACTTTACTGAACTGTAGTCAACGATAGGAGCAGTGGGCCTAGGAACTCATTTCCAGATCTTGATGCTAAACAAAAAACTGCAATGCAAACTCCACACAGAAAGACCCGGACAACATGAGAGTCGAAGCGGAGCGTAAAATGTTAAAATGCAATAAAAACATTAATAAAAAACTTGAACAAGTGAAAAAAGCAAACCAGAAATCAAATGCACTTCTACCTTCATCATAATTCAATGTGCCCCAGGCTGCACTTTGACAGAGGCCTTAAAAAACAACAAAAGTCCAGTCCATCAAGTCATTATGTTTCTATTCATGATCAATAGAACATCATCAACACACTGAGCCCCTACTGGAAAATGTAACACATTTACTTTGATTTGGAAAATGAATTTAAATGATTAATAAACCAAATAAAAACACAAAATGTCACAACTTAAATTAAACCGAATTAAACCATCAACAAACAGCTTGAGGATTTTGAAAGGATTTAGCTAATCGCACACAGGAAAATATGTTATAACAGATGCAATTTATTAAATCATTTCATGTTAGTTAATAGTGTACTTTTTTATAGCCCAGATTATGACATAAATAAGTCATCACAGAGAGTATCTGAACAGAACTGAATCTAATATTAAACCATTCATTCCATACTAGCCTGGGTACATGCTTATTAGCTGCACTGCTGCTCCACTAAAGCTCCCCCCATACAGAGGTTATGTAGGTCACATGTTTATAATTAGACCATGCATGAAGATACATTTACCAGGATTAATATTTATAAGCGGTCTGTATTTGGAGCAGAGATTTTGTTACATAAATCATACCGATCATAGGGAATTACTGTTCACTTCCTGAGTAAAGCGAACATGGGCGAGGATGCAAGAATAAGCAAAGAGAGGGCTACTGTTACTGCCATGCCAGTGCAGTTACTACAGGAGAAAGTCAAAGATGTGCGTGGGAGGCAAGTCTAACACCATTTTATTAACAATGTAATGATAATCTTGCGAAGGTACAAAGTAGAAAAGCTATCCAGTTTATCTGTCCAGATCAGATACCAATATTACAACTAGGATTGCAAAGGTTAATCTCAATAATCATGACTATTCAGTTTTGACAATTGTAATGATTAACTGAACCATATACTTTGCAATACATGACAAAAGATCTTTTATAACAAAGTCTGCAGCAGTATTCAATCAAAATGTGCAAAATGAATAAAGTAATTGCAGATTCCCATCAATACGACACTTCATTTGTACAGATTTTGTACTTAGGAGCCTTCAGTCAGCATAAGTTTGAAGATTTATCAAAGAAAACTGAGAAAAATAATTGTTAGCTACAGCCCCAATGGCAACTTTTTTGAAACATCACCTAAATATGTTTCTTTCCCCCACATGATAACATCCTTTTGTTGCTGATTCAGATTCTACGTAGACAGGCCATGTCTTCCAGGTGTGCAGCGCAGCCTAAAAAGTCCCCTGTTGTGTTAACTGTGAGAAACGCCTGTGTGCCCAGAATGAAGGAGCTGTCAGTGCAGGAGCTGGGACACTGTGAGCTAAGCATTACACATTACACACCGCACTGAGACTCACACAAAGCAGACACATCCATCTACATAGTGTCAACCTCCCTGTGGCTCCCTGTCTCTACTCCACGGATTCAAATCCTACTTTTCCCTCATAATTGGATGGATTTATTAAAGTTTTCGAGCAAAATCCAAGAACTACAGATACAGATAAATTTAACCATGAAGTAAGACTACGCTGACGTCGAGAAAACGCATATGACAGTTTTAGTGAAGAGAAATCTGCATTAGATAGAATATATTTTATCTCTAAAAGCGCCCATAGACAAGCCCAGAGGAAATAAGAATATAGTGTTGGAATGTGTATCTAGAATGTCAGAAAGTCATCTGGGGAAGTTTGTCTCCGCTCTGTCTCCCCCTGTGTTTTAAATACTCATCGCCTGTCACTCAGAACTTCAATCAGACTAATCATTTCCACAGTTAATTACATCTGTCCCCCGCAGAGCTGCACCGACAGGCTCTGAATTCAAATGCGAGTGGAGCTACACCTGTGACAAATGTGCCAGATGGAACGTGTACACAGCTGTTTGGGAAGACTTATTTTTAAATATATCTTTTCTGAGGGAGAGCACAGCACTTGTTTGTCTCCGCTGAGATGTTATTGCTTTGATAAGAACGTTTCACGGTGTGGCATTAGACAAATCTCCGTGGATGTCTGTGTAATCCCTCAGTCACCCAGGCATGATAAATAGCAAAAAATTCTGTCAACTGGACAAAAGTTTTAGAGTGAAGAAGTTTCGTGGCTCATCCAAGTGTCTTCTTCAGTTCTAGTCTGGATATTAGGCAGTGTCCACCGGCAATCTGACCACAATTGAAATATCCACTTGGGTGAGCGGCAAAATGTCTTCACTCTAAAACCTTTGTCCAGTTGTGATTGAATTTTTCTTTTGCTATAAATCTCCATGGAAACCAGACGGTGACGCTATCAGGAAATGTTATAGGTCGGGACTTTGTGAGAGATTTAACACCAATAAAGAAAAAAAATAGATAGAAGTTTAACACCATACTGTATAAGTTTTCAGGTATGGATGGGACAATATGAGAATTTAGACTCATGATTATTGTGACCAAATAATCGCGATTAACGATATTATCGCCATAATTATTAATTTGTCAACGATCGGGGCCTACTTTACAACTCTACAGGAATGTACATGTACTTCTGTGTCACCCACGCAAACAATGTACACATCAAATGAAAGCTACAGCGCTCGTCTTTTCGTATATGCAAACAATTTTCACCTGTATCACCACAGTGCTGACAAGAAAGACGTTTTTACAGAAAAGCCAAAAATGCGGATTTGGACTTCCTTCCTCTGTGCTAAACACACGTCTTAGCTTCTGATTGACACCAGTGTTGTCCAATAAGGTGGAGGTTGTGGGTCACTGGAGCCACAAACAGCGAATCAGTGCTACAGATGACTGAAAGTTTACGCCCCACTCTCCCTCGTGTAGAATCAACCAATCACATCACACACGTTCAGTGACATTTTCTCCTTACAGCCAATGAGCAGCAGAGCACGTGTGTGACATGCCGAACTTTTACCTTACAGAGCATGTGTAATCCGCGCGCATTCTATGCGCTGTTGTTTTGCTTCTAAACATGATGAAACGGACAAAACGGACAAAAAAAAGGAAGTCTGCAATCGAGGACACTGTGGATGTTTGTACAAGTTAAACTAGGGGCATCTCTGACTCGGAGCGGTTCGTGTCAAAGAGTGAAGATGACTGTGGACTCAGGAGGAGAGGAGCTTATTTTGCGCGATGATCACGATTATCAGAAAATTGCCACGGACGATTAATCGCGATTAACAATATTATCGTCTATCGTCCCATCCCTCGTTTCAGGCAAAGTAATACAACCATCACCATGGAGACAAGCAGCTAGCCAACCCTCGTTAGAAAAATTACATGTAGTACCTTTGGGAATAGATGGATTTCTATAATGTTGCATAATATTCCTACCCCTAAAAAAATAACCTCTATAACTAGCATGCAATTAGAAAAAGACAAGTTATATGTAAGTTATTAGAAATAGTTAAGTTATATTCAAGAGAAAAGTTACATTATGTAGGGACAGCTGGAGTGCGATAATGTTGTATAGTATCCCTAACCCAATGTGAAAAACTAGAAATAGTTAAGTTATATTAATGCATAACAAGCTTGGCTCTAAAACGGTATCAATTCCCTTGTTTACCATACGTAAATATCCAGATGAATTATTAATTTTAGGAAATCTTTGAAGCAAAAATGGTACCGTATCAAGGCTTTGATTTCTGCCGTAAGTCAATAATTGGATTTTAACAATTGCGCTTTAACCTTTTATTTTCAGAGCTTTTGAAAAATTCATAGGACAGAAAATGGCAGTGGATCGATACTAAGTTAACTTTTAGCTCAACCCTCGCAACAAATCAAAAAAGATATTATAGCCGCCTGTGGAATATAGTGAATTGTCCGTCAAAGGGCTGTGCTGTGACACAAACACCCAGCAGAAAGTTCATTTCATTTTACAGAAAGTTTTCGAGCAGATGTATTGTATAGCAACAACCTTTTTTCTGTTGCCCTTCTCGAGGCAGTGTTTTCTCCTGGGGCGGTGTTCATAATAATGTGCTCTGAACTGTTCACTGAGGCGGGAGACTAGCGCAGTGGGGCAGATGTGGACGTGTTCAAACAGCCCTCGCTGCATGCTCCATGGATGTCAGAGCAGGCATTTACATGTGCAGGCACGACTACCATCCTATAGGTACTCTGACAGACTTGCTATATAGTTTACTCAAGGGGAAACGCGTATTGGCTATTAACATGTATAGTCATATAATGTTTACTTTGTGCTTGCTCATGCTGTGATACAAACAGGGAACAATCGTTGGACTGGACATTACTCTAAAATCTCTATAGTATTGTGTTGTTTCTGTTGTGGTGGTATAATAACTTTTTACATGGTGAATGATACTTTTAGGGGTCACCATAAAAAACACAGTGGTGCTTTCCACGTTTAGGACCAGCAATGTATGAAAATAAACTTGCTCGGAAATATGCCCATCATGAATAAAATTTTGAAGTGTGATATATTGATTCGGCAAATATCACGATAAACAATAATACTGAATTGATTTCATACCACTTTCACAATAACCTTGGAAAATTTTGAACATTGCATTAAATTACTGATATAAGTTCATTGAACACTGAAATATCCACGTTTTCAATTTTAACCCTTTATTCCCTAATTTAGGCTTGCTAATTTATCCAAAAAGATAATAAAACATACTTCTAGACATTCTGAAAGCTATTACTAAAAAGATTAACAAAAAACTTTTTTTTTTCCAACAGCTGGTTTGCTGAGAAGACAGTTTGTTTGGGTAGCTCAACAAAACAGTATGTGGTCAACCATCTTGTCACAACCACTCTGACTCATTTTAGTTCAATATTCATCCACTAGGTATCTCTATGCAGGGGCCAGAAGTGGCACTGTGGGCTTTTTGAATTTTTTGAATTGAAATTTGACTTTTTTTTTGTTGTTGTTGTTGTTTGTTCATTTTGGGTAGCCGCAATTAACTGCGGCCAAATTTGACCCTGTTGGTTCTCCAGGGCTAAAGTAGTTAGTTCTAGCATCTGTAATGTGTTATGTAAGTTAAATATTGGACCATCTACCAACTCAAATGTCATCATGAAGGCCTAATTCTATGTAAAAATAAGAAAAATGACCCCACTAATGCAAAGACAAGGTGCATGTGATCTACTTCTAGTATATACTGAAGAATAAGTTGATATAATAATTATCAGGGCAGGCATACTTGGAAAAAAACATTTGAACCTAATAATAATACATTGTGCCTTCTCTAAACGTGGTATGGGTTTGACTTACAAGGGCTGAATCGGTGACAAACCAAATTATGTAAATAAATCACTACAGGCTAAACCACCATACTGAGCACACACACCAGACACAGTGCATTTATTCCTGATATCTGCGCAGCCCTAGGAGACGAATAAATAAATATAATGTGTTTTGTTATTTCTTTGAAGTACAATAACTCAATATAGGTCATACGAATCACTAATTACAGCTCCTAATGAGGCGCCAAGATGAAAGAGGAAATGCAGTTCTCATTTCAGTAATTTACGGCTCAATGGATAATCTGAGACTGCACAGAAAGTCTTTGCATTTTGTTATTTTAATAGATTCTTTTTTCAAACCAAGGTTCACTTTGCTTTCATGCCTGAGTTTCGACTGCTCACTAGCGGTCTCCCTCAGAGTGATCACGTGATGTTGGTGTAACCGGTCATCCCGGTTTAAAGTTCCATGGGCATGTTTCCGTATTTTGATTGGTTCCTTAATCCAGCTGAGTGGACACGTCACATGACCAACCACTCTGAAGAAGAGCATGAGTGAGCAGTCAAAACTGTCAGGTATAAAAACAAACTAAACCTTGGTCTGAAAAAAAAAAAAAAATATATATATATATATATATCAAAATAAATGAACAGAAGACCAGATGAACCACATTGAGTTAAGTCTATGCACATTTAACCTCTTTGCACCTCCTTTGCACATCCTCAGTGCTGCTGTTTTACTCAACAGAATCCAACAAATCAATGTCTCAAACAGACACCAGTGATTCCTCATAAAAGGTCAGATCTCCTCTATTTGTATGTGTTGGTATATTTGTTCATGAACACTACGCAGGCATAATCTATCAGCATGTTCTTCGTACTTCACCGAAAAACAATGTGCATGCTGCACACCAATGCACACAACAGTCTACAAACCCCAATGCATCATTTCAAGGAAGCACTGTGTCCCCTTTGCCATTGAGAGCAGCAGACCCTGGCTTAGGGCGAATCTATATTTAAGGCAAGCGCAGTGGAAATGTGAAAACTGAGAGAATCAAATATAATAGAGATGTGATATAATCTACTATTTGTGGGTAGGGCCTTCCCTCTGGCAGTTAAACCTAAAGTCTAATAATAATGACAAGTCAAAATGCTGAGGTGTTACTGTGTGGCTCTGCTCCTTCTAAACACCATCAAATGTCCCGTGGTGATGAGTGCACTGTGTGTCTTGTGCTGGGTGTGCAGTCCTCACTTCATTACATAACCCTCTCAGCTGCAGCCAGAGGAACTTACGAACACTCGCATGGGGCTAAACTCCTTATGGCTCTGGGGGAGAAAAGACAAACACCTTTGGCTGATGTCGCCTGAATGCTTCTGTACAGAAGAGGCGACTAAAAGATAATCATTACAAAACTTTCCTTAAGAAGATATACTAAAGAATACTAATAATAGAAGGTAGTTAAGTTTAATGCAACCCTGTGTAACTTTAAAAAAACAATAAGATCTCCATGACGACAAGTAGGTTTTTCCACCAGTAAAGCTACATAGTGCACCTTTAGCTATTGTTTATCTTTTCTAGAGTGATGTCTTTTTTTCGACTGGTAAATACAAGTCAGTTAATATTTACCATAAGACATCATACACAACAGGCATTGCTGTTTACTTTTTTATACCAAGCTCCTTTCAAGAGAAGTGGAAACTATGGGATTGACATTTTGGTCAAGATCTTAGCTCTTGATCCATGAACCCGGGAATGTTTTGGTGATGTAATAACATAGTGAGAGATGTGTAAAGGTAAAAGTACATGTGCTAGTCTTTACAGAATATGATCATTTGTAGTAATGGTCAAAGACTGTTAGCTGTAATCCTGAAGGCAATGCATTTCTGTCATGTTTTAATTGGCATTAAAAATTATAATGTAATCTTTTTTTTGTATTTTATACATTAAAATAAGCATATTTTTCTACAAAATAATTTATTATGTTTATGTCATCTTACATTGAATCTGCCTTTCCTCCCACACATGGATTTGGTCATGTAGAAAATGCTTTGTGAGATGAATAAAGGCAGAAAAACAAACATTATCATAAACTGTGCTGTAGCTCAGGCTGTTCTGAGAATAGCATGTCAAATTAGTTAGCTCCACTCACTGCATTTGTTTCTACATCAGCACACAGCGGTTTTTCGAATGCTATCATGCTAAACCAATCATACTGATTATTCACCCAAATCTAGGCCATGTCTAATCAACAGAGCCCGCTATGATTGGGTCATTATTTGAACCATGTCCTCCTGCTGCAGGGGCACATGTAAAGTGCAGATATCCATCTCTCTGTCACAAGAAAGGCACATCAGTCCATCAGTGTTCGGGACAGCCACACTCCTGCCGCTAGCTCCCGACTCCTCTCCGTCAGTTTCCACTCAGCCTGATAACGCAAGTCCTGCTCTTCTTCGCCATGGTCTATCAGCTCCACTGTCAAACACATGTCTCTCTCCAGGATCATTGAAGCCAGCAGCATGTTTGACACCTGTCTGTCTCGGGGTAATCTCGGAGAGGAGCGGGACATTCCCCTGCGGGACAGAGGACCTCTTTTAACCTCTCTGTTCTTTGCTTCCTCTTCCTCCTTTTTTACCAATGTCGCGTTGATGTCCTCTGATGAAGTAGATATAGTAGAAGAGCTCTGGTTGGCTGAATCCAAACTGTCACTTGAGAATGACTTCTGTGATTGGTCGCAGTCCTTTTGGTAAGCCAGTTTCCCGGTACTTCTGTCCAGTCGGTTGAGAGACAAACATGGAGGCCACCTGATGGACAGACACCTGGTGACAGTGAGCCAGAGGTCGTGTGGCCTGAACAGACCTGATCTCTGAGGCAGTGTCTCACAGACCTCCTGCGCCAGTGGGGGGGAGCTCTGTGTCGCTGGCTGCAGCTCAGGGACTGGTGCTCTGCTGGAGCTCTGTGGTGCTTGGGTTTGGACTCCTGTCTGTGACTGGGCTTGTGGGTCCTCTTCAAAGCTGAAAGAGCAATTGAAGCCCTGGCTTCTCTTCATACGCCTCACTGACAGCATGTCAGAGTCAGACCACGTTTCCGCGGCTGATGAACTTGATCCGTGTTGTGAAGAGTCCTCATCATCTGGTCGCTGTTTCCCTTCTGAGTCAGTTGAGCTGCTTGCCCTTTGGCCTTGGTTCATATTTCTAAATACATTTAAAAAACTGTATCGTCATAAACATACCAAAACACCACCAGAAGAACTATCCATGTGCTTGGCCCTTCCATAGTGTGTGCTCTGAATGGCACAGCGGCGGTAGCGCTGGGCAGTGATGACGCTCTGATGTCATGCAAACGTGCACACATAAACAAACCCTGTGTGGCGATGTGTTCACGCTCCAGTCGAGTTAGCGGTGACTTGCCTTAAAGGGAAGTGATGTCACAACGCATGATGTCATAGCGCCCCTCAGACCAGAGTCTGCCCGAGCTCTGTGTTTGTGCAATAGCTCAGACGGGCAGATGCCCTACCCTCAAATTTGGCCTAGATATGCATTAGAGGGGCCTTAATGTGAGTAAATTTCATATTTTGCTGTTGTGGCTTTTTCATAATACTATATAATAATGTTCATTTGAAATCACAGAAAAATTAATTAATTAAATATTATATATATATATATTAAATAGGATATAAACACCCCAAGACCTTAGTTTCTATGAAATGTATGCGGCTAAAATTCCAGAGGGTGTGAGATCGGCACCTGCTGGCATATTAATCACTCAAACTGTTTTTATCATAATAAAAACAATGGCATAACTGCTTTTTGGGAACTAAAACATTGATTTAACAAAACACACCCTAGATACTGTATATTTGTACAGCACTGTATGTGTGTGTTTCTCCGCTGTACCTGATGTACGTGGTGTCCATGCAGTACATCTGGTACAGTTGCTCTATCTAATGGTACACTGGTCCCCCCACTGCCACGACGACAGTCCATGTTAGGTCACTCACTCCCTCTCCCAGGATGCCATTTATGGATATCCAGCTGCACAGAGGAACATGACTTTTAGTTTGTTCTTTGTTACATCATCTCAGACCAGAAGGACATTGGCTAATCCACTCAGCAGGCTGCACGACTCTCACACATGGACTACAGTCAGGGAACAGCAGCTGTAAATACCACCTACACAACGGATGAGCACAGCAGCACCAAAAACACAAAACAATAACAAACTACTGAAGGAAAACAGGGGGTTTACATCACCTGGTCATTTAAAAATACATTTTTAAAACTTAAACATTTAGGTCTAAATTCTCTTACCTTGAAGCTGCATCACTAAACTATTTTAACCTCCTAGGACACAAACTTGCATGGCATGCTTTATTCATTTCTCTTTGTTATTTGGGCTGATTGGGACCTGATGAGTGCAAAAAAACAAAGAATTATCTTTTTACTTTATGAGAGAAATGATGTCCACATATGAGGACATTCGTTCTACGTTTTAATCCTTATGACAGAACACAAAGTCACATTTGGATAATGATTTACAAAAACTATGAACACAGCAATATTTTTCCTGAGTAAAAACAAAATGAGAAACAACAATTGTGCCTCTTGAAACAATGTGTCTCATTTGAAGTGCTGCTAACAGGTGCAGGAAGACATATGCCTTTAACAAAGTCCAACTTGAACATAAGCTATAATGTGTTATACTCTTCTGTCACCTTTAAGTGACAGTATAATGACCTCATATGTGGACACCAGGACCTTGTAGAGAAAAAAAAAAAGTATTGCGGCCTAGACAAACCAAAATGTGTTGTCCATATATGGTCCTAGGAGGCTACACACTATTTGTTGACTAATTGTCCTCAGTAGTTCATTACTCAACCCCTGGTGTTGTATATTCCTGTGCTTCACATCACGCTGTATCTTATTGAATGATGTGGTCCAGAGTGAGGAGGTGCACAAACCTTGGCGAGCTGCACAGGCCATAACTGTAAAATGTCCCCTGGCAGATGAATACTTGGCTGGGCTTCGTGCCTCTCTCCTCATGTGGGTGAAGATGTCTGCACTTGTGCCTCATCCTGCAAAACCCTACAACCTGCTGAATAATGCAGTGAGTTATTTCTAAGCGGTGGAAGAGAAATTCTCTTTAACATAGATGTCTGAGAGGGTGGAGTGTTCTGAGTAAGTCGCCTATGGATACAAAACTTATTTAACAAACTGACACTATTTGGTAGCCAAAGAAATTGCCAGGGTACAATATTAAATACAATATTATTATTATTATTATTATTATTACATTATTACTATTATTACTGTTTACTTTTTAAAACCAAGCTCCTTTCAAGGGAAGTGGAAACTATGGGATTGACATTTTGGCAAGATTTTAGCCAATGAACATAATTTACTATATATTTTCAATGCAGAAAGACACTCTACAGATACACGATGAGAAACTGACATGAAATATAGATAAGACCTGGAAAGAGGACAGAACAGAGCGAAAGGCCTTCCTGTTATCTATTTTGGAGAGCATCTGCATTATTTACAATAGCGAGCCAGGGAACTGTACATGGGCCATTAACTCACCGGGGCTGTGCAGAAAACTCGATAAAAAGAAGTCTTATTCAGCGAGAGCAGGTGAGTTCAACGGCATTTTCTGACAAATGCGCTAGACGGCCACACGAGGGCGCACTTAACCACTCTGCACGCGCTGTAAACCACTATGGGGACCGCTGCATGTGAGACGACTTGTGATTGGCTGAATGTTTCCAGCAGCCTTTGCGAACGCGTTTCTGATTGGCCAGCACAAAGTGGGCGGGCGCAGTGGTGGAGTCTCATTGATATAGCCTACAGCTGGTGGCTCCAGACTATAAGCTTGCCACACGGAGTGAGAGAAAGGTCTGAGAAAGTGACGGAAGATTCATGTAGGGGGCTTTTTAGAGGAAGACTGGACAGGTTTGATCGTTTTGAAGAGTGGCACACCAAAGAAATAGACAGGCCAAAATGCTTTGCCACGTTACTCGTCCGGATTCAGTAGTGATGGAAGTGGAAGTTGATGCGAAGGCGAACGGAGAAGACTGTCTCAATAAGGTAAGACAACACACTTCTTTACACTTCCTATTTTGTTGCAGCCTTAAGCAGCACAGAGTCATTTTGTAGCATTTGTGTTATAGCCTATGTTTGTTTTAAGTTGTTCTTTCTTGGGCTATTACTTTTTAAAGTTCAGGTGTAATTTGTAGGTTAATTTGAGTCCCTTCCATAGCAGGTCCTTTAGGCTTCCGTAGCATATTTCAGCTTTCATTACAAAGAAACAAAATGTCCCTTCTGCAAGTGCGCGCTCCTACAGTCCGTTCATTCATTAAAAATTAAAGTTTAAGTGTTGCAAATCATTTTTTCTCGTGATCTGACTCCGTTTTTCTTCTCTGGGGACTCGTGGGTAATAGTCTCTTCCTACCTGCACGGCTTAGTCATGTGCAAATGCTCTTCTCACAGGTTACTCCAGTTCATTCTTGTTCCTGCTTCTAAAGTGTGGGGGGAAACGTGCACACGCGCTTAGGCACTGTTCAAACTTCCTCTCTTTCTGATCACTTGCCAAGAGTTGTTTTCATCCAACTGTAAATCCACTTTGTATGCATGGCTTATTTCCAAACTTGCCCTGGGTATGAATGGGCTTTTTTATTCCCATCATGCCGCTGGAGATTCCCGTAGCAGACGTTCAGCAGCAGTCCTTACGTAATAAGTCCCGGGCCGACTGCTGTGGAGGGGGCGTGGGAGAGCTGAACCCCTTTACGCCCTTCACTGAGGCTCCAAGTCCTCTTCCAATGGGAGATTATTGATGGGGCTCTATCGGCATGTGAACGAGACCAGAGGGATTCCAAGGGTACAAAGTGCTTTAAACTGTACTGAACCCCAACTTCAAATGATGTGCGCTGACAGACACTAGGTCAATGACTCTTACCTGCTTTATGTTACATAAGAGTCTTCACCAGTCTCACTCAGAAGAAAAATGTCAAGGTGAAAAAGTGTTGGGCCCAGTGATATAAAAAAAAAAAAAATTTTAATCAAAAGCTGTTTTCATATATTAATTGATTGCATTTTTAATTTCATTTAGTGTTATTAAAATAATAAACTTGCACTATTAATTCCTTAAATATAAACAAATACAGACTTTTAATAAGTGTGATTTAACTCAAGAAAACAGTCAATTTCCTTCCTCCAAAACACATTACTGACCAGAGGATTAGTTCTAAGTGTACTGAGATGGGGGACCATACACCCACATCTATCGTAGCCCTAACGCGTCATGCCCCCATCACATTCTTGCGTTGTTGCAGTCATGAATGTACTAAACTCCTCTGTCCTTTTGTCCAGGTTTGCAGAAAGTTGGGCATAATTGAAGCGGACTATTTCGGGCTGCAGTTCACAGGCAGCAAAGGCGAGAATCTGTGGCTAAATCTGAGGAACCGCATCTGTCAGCAAATGGACAATGTGACCCCGTGTCGACTCCGGCTCAGAGTCAAGTTCTTTGTAGAGCCTCATCTCATCCTCCAGGAGCAGACGAGGTAGGTTTACCATTCAACCAGGTGCTCTGCCACACATAAGACCCAGTTGAAGTCTGTGTCCTGACTTGTAGCAGCTGAAATGATGCCCACTGCCAGAGAAAAATAGACAGACATTTTTGTGGCCTGTGAACCGCAGCAGAAAGCACGTGCTACAGAACAACAAAGCCATAGTTTGCCAGGGCCTAATCTCATCACTTTGTTCCTGGTTGAGCAGATATGCCCTTTAGTAACCTCTGTGGTGGCTCCTTCCTGGGTTACTATAGGTCATTCTAGAAAGAAACATCCAAGCAGGAAATGTGATCTAGCTGCGCTGAGGCTATGGGCTCTTTGTGACTCTCCCTGGGGACTTCAGTGACACATCCAGGACCTCTGCCACTGCTCCATTCAGCTCTAAATAACTTCTGTTGTGCTGATTGTTTCAATCGTGAGACATTTTCACTTGGTACAAAAGATGCAGACAGCCTGGTTTTACATGTTGAGTCACACAGAAGCTGTTTTCCATATAGTTTTCATTTACCTACAGTACTGTGCTTAAGTCTTACAAGTTAGATAATGTTTAAAGTAAGTGGTATCAATGGACTAAAACACACTGAGCTGCCAGAAAACTGCTGTCTTTCAGTTTTAAATATACGTCTAGAAGTGAAAAATGTAACATTTTTAGAGAGTTGACCCATTTGCAATTGTTGTTACTTTTTATATTTTTGTACTGTACAATTTTTGTATGGAGTAGGGCATTTTATTTTGTGCCTTCATCTGATTTATATAGTGGTGATGTTGGCAGCTTTGCTTTTCTATTAATAGCATTCGCAATCTTCAATTGTGGAATGATTTTTTTTTTTTTTTATTAATATAATAGACGCACATCAGATGGCGCAACAAACCATAAAGAGCACTAGAAAACAAAAACATTATTTTACTTTCAAATATATTTTCAAATTTTTATAGATTGTCCCAAATGGTCTGAGGCCCAGCACTTCCCGACATTGCCATGTTGTATTGTTGAATAGGCAGTTTGAGTCAAGATATATTTTTTAATTAACTGTTGTTTCCTATACTTCTTTCCTTCACTGGCCCATATTTTACTGCCAGTGTGAAAGAAAAGTGAAAGGTTGTGGGGGGTGTCATGGAGGAGGGCACTTGGCTGTCTGACCTCCCTGAGATTAGCAGGGGTTATCAACAGATGGCAGGCGGCAGGCCTGCGCTGGAAGGGCGAGGGTCACTGGGGATGTTATAATAAAGGTGAGATAAAGCTGTAATATGACAGAGAAGGGTAAACCAGGTGGTTTTAAAAAAAAAAAAATACTCACAACAACTTCAAGTAAACAAAGTGTTCAGATTATTTCTCACTTATGGGCCAGAAAACAGACGGTAGGGTGCAAATGATTTGTCTTGATAAATTATTCATTGATTTCTTCACTTGAGGTTTTCATTTACCAGTGCTGTAATGACGACCAAACAGGCAGAGAGTCCCCTTTCTCTCACTGCACGAGTTGTTACCTTTGACCTAGTTTCGGGACCACAGCTTCAGAGGGGCTTGTTCACGCTCACACTAGCAGTCACGCTTGTTTTGTTCATTTGTACTGGGCTTTACATTTTCTCTTTCTTCATCAAATGTTTTCTATCCCACAAGGACTCTGCTCCTAAATCTTAGTACTCATCTCCACCCAGTTGTTCCTGGCACATTTAATTCACGTGTATCACGTACTCATTGTATCTAACCCATATGTTTGACTTGGCAAATGGTGCAAGTTGGAACAAATCTTGCAGCAGAATATGGAAAGCGCGGAGCAGTGGGTGGGCCTATACATGAATTACATAACCACCACTGCTGGACTCGGAGCGCCTTACGTAAGGAGTGCCACGTAAAGCCCGGGTCAGCGTTTGTTTCACACATACATGCAGATTATTTAGTACATTGTGTCGGCATTATGTACTCAGCCCTGCACTGACTTTTACTTTTGTTTTGTAAAACAAGTCAGACATGCTGATTAAAACATCTAATTGGCATTCGTTAGCACGCCTGTCATGTTCTTATTTGTTCTTTCCCGTTTTTGTAGAAAAACACTGGGGAAGTGTCACCCAGCGGCCCCAACAACAGCCTGTTATCCGCACCATTAGGCCCATTTGCTCTGAGTTAAATATGTGAATGTTTCCCTTCATTAGTTTCACTGTTTAACATTCTGATCAGGACAGAGCTGTACCCTCCCAGGGCACCGCTATCAGCCCGGCTTCATCAGGGTCACTCTCATTAACCCTTTGCACAACTCGCTCTTTATTCTCCCACTTCAAAATCCAAATGCCTTTACTCTACAGGAACAGGCCTTATATTCTTTTACTTCTTGAGTTAAACACTCTATGGCCTCTGAATTCTCATTGTTTAATAAAATGTCATGATGGCTTTGTTCAGATCTGTGAGCTTGACTGAAAAGTGTTACTGGCAGACTAGTGTTGGGTTGAAATACTTCTTGCTCTCCGTTCTCATCAGTTCTCATCAGTGCTTAATTACTGCTCTGACAGTCACTCTCTTGCTTCTGTCTTGTGCAATTACAGGCAGACTAATTCCTGCTGGTTTTAAGGAGTCGAGACAAATCTTCTTTTAGTGGCTGCATTGGGAGCGTGTCTGGGCCCTGCAGCACAATAGTCACTTGTCCGCAACTGAACAGGACATCTATTACTAATGGACATGTGCAGGGTTGGAAACAAATGGAGCAAATCTGTCAAAATGGAAACTAATGACTCTGACATCTTCTCTTTAAATTTTGAGGAGCGTGTTTAAAGACACATTTTGTTGTTAATTTTCCATGGATTCAGCCGGACAAACCCTAGACAGCATTTATCTCTGAATTGTTTTTCATCACACAGAACACAAGACACAAAACCAGGCACTTTGCAGGCAATTTCTGCTTTGTTTAATCGAAGCACAAAGCCGAGCTGCAAGCAACCACCTATTTTTAGCACTGTTGCGTCTTTCCTTGCACTAAGTTGGAAAGATTATAAAAGTTGTATGTGTAGTCATATTTATTCCATCATGCATACCCTTAGAATAATACTGCGGAGGTTACTATAGTGCATTGACTGAGAGTAACCTCCCACCACTGCTTCTGGCAAGAGTTATTTGAGTAGCTTACAAACCGCATTGTTCAGCGCGCAGGCCAAACTCCTCTGCTGATTGGCCAGTGCAAGCAACAGTCTCCAGGCCTAGGCATTGAGTTTCAGTTTGCAAGGGACTTTTTGTTCCTTTTAGTGGTGGCCTAGTTGACAACTTCTCATTTAAAGAAAAAGATATGCCACAGTGAGAAACTGCCACAATAGTATTTATCAGTGAGTGAGGGAGTTTGGTGGACTTGATTACTTTAATGTTACCTGCATGTATAGCAAAAGTACAATCCTGTAATGGGTATTTGTGTCATTGAAACTTATGGAAAATTGACTAAGAACAGGTCTAATTTGCTAGAAAATGTGTTATATTCTTACTTCTGTTTTGGTTCTTTTTTTACAAAGAAAGCTTCATGAATATTATATTTGAAAGAATAAAAAAATCTAATTTCAAAGTTGGAGTAATTTATCAGCCTCTGTCTAAAAATAGGCCATTACTGGCAGAGTCCAGGCTTGATTTAATTGAATTACTTCAACCAGACTGACATTCCTGGACCTCTGCAGCTGACCCCCTTCTCTGACTCGCTCCTCTTTGTTCTGTCTCTGAATGACTGACATAAACAGAGTGCATTATGACTAGCTCTTTGGTTGTTATTGGTCAGTAAATGTGTGAAGGACGAAGTGAGATGAGTTGTAAACAGCGTAAAATGGGCCAAGACACTTAAGTTGTTGCTGATAGTCGTGGATCGTGTGACTCACATGTGGGTTAGAAAAATAAAGACTAAAGACCTTGAACGGCCCCTACTTATGGAAATGTGTTTGGGTAGAACTTGTATTTTTAAAAAACACAAGTTGGTATGTGCATCTTCCTAAGCATATTTTTCAACAATGCTAGACTGATAACATAATGCTGTATTAATGCATTAATCTTTAACCTGCCTTTTATTTTTTGCAAAAAATAATTTGAAAAAATAAATTAATAAAATGTATGTATATGGCCCAATTGAAGATTTAAAATGATCTTTTGGCATTTTAAAAAATATTTTTGTGCAGGTACCTTGACCTCTGCGCAGTATGGCTTTCCCTACATATTTCCAAGTAAATGTTATTTGTCCTTGTTGTTTTTTTTAAGCTAAACTAATCCTAAAGGGGGAGAAGCTGTCTAAAACAAGACCCCTGTGAAAGGTTTACTAAACAGCTGCTTTTGTGAGTGGCAGCTGTGGCAGTCATTTGACATCCTCTACATCTCCAAACTATGAACTCTAGTAACCTCTGTCGGCGCTAACCTGTTCCACTGCACATTCTAATAGGTGTTTTGTTTTTTTTTCACAAACAGAGGCTGGAATTACGCCTTAAGTCTGGCTAATGACAACAGTCAACATATTATTGCACTATGTTTCATGTGACTGAACAGTCAGACATCATTAGGCCCGAGCCGGAGACAACGTCCCGGCGAGGGACTCATTAAAACCGCGTCCGAAACGGGGAAAAATGGCAAAAATCAAGTGGTAAACACACGCCCCGACATGCCAGTGAGTGGTGTCAAAAATTAGAACTCGCCAAGCTCTAATTGTCACCGAAGACCGCGAAAAAAAATAACGAAAGACGACTCGATAGCGCCACCTCAAACTCTGATTTTCATTGGGCCTATGGGAGCCCGACTCGGAAAAAAGTCGACTGAAAAAATCTGAGACTCGCATCAAAAAAATAGAACATGTCGGGACATGACAAAAATGATATTGTGGCCCCGCCCCCTAAAATGTACAGGAAGTCGGCCATATTGGATCAAACCCGGTGATGACAAAAGCGCACACCCTCACATTCAGGACATCTCCTCGCACAGTTTTCATCACAAACACTTCAAATTTGGCCAAAACCCACTAAACCCATGTGAGATTAAGATCATCAATTATATTTGAAATATGACTTTGGGTGTGGTCATGGGAAATTTATACAAAATTGCAATTTTTGGAATATTTTCGATAAAATATGTCTCTCGTTCACACATTTTTTGTTGGGGAAAACGCTAATACAGCGTTTATGCACATTTGTGAGCTGAACACAATGATATGCAAATCATGGCTTTATCTCACAAAATGACTCTCTAGCGCCCTCTTCAAATTTCATTTTCAAAAATTCATAGAAGACAATCGATTTGTCGTGGACTTCTGAAAAAATCACAGGGGCCTTATTTGTGATGGGGCACAATGTGAGAAAGTCACATGACTGTAGCTTTTATGGTTTAGGAGAAAAATAATGGGTCGAAAATCAGTTTCCATTATTATTATTCTTCTTCTTCTTATTATTATTATTATTTTGGTCGCGACTTCAAATCCATTTTTGACCCCTGAACGTTAACGAAAAGTCAATTTTATTGGACCCAAAATTCAAGACTGGTGAAAAATTAATTATTTTCATGGTCAAAAAAATTACACTTTCAAAATGACTCAATAGCGCCACCTCAAAAAAAATCAAAATACATTACGGCAATGACAGACCTTTTTCATCGTAGACAAATGAAATTTGGTAGAACCATAAAACATGTCAAGACAAGTAAAAAATTATATTATGACCCCACCCTAAACCCTACAGGGAGTCGGCCATTGTGGGCGGAACCCCATTTTTCTGAAATTTTAAACGTTCGTGTTTGGATTTTTTACGCCGTGGATTTACATTCAAGAAACTTGGAAATTGGTCAAAATAAAACTAGACCCATGTGGGATTACAGCCGACTCATTTGGATTTTTCTAAGTCATAAAATGTGGGTGTGGTCAGCTTGCAAAGAAGAAAGCCCTTTTTTGAAGTTTTAAATTGCGTGTAACTCAGACATGCAATGTCTTATTTCCCGGCATTAATATACATTTTGTTCAAAATCTTCATCTGAATTCATAGATATACAATTTACATAAGTCAGATTTTACATTGCTCCACAGCGCCCCCTTGAACTTTTGAATGGGACCAAAAAAATTACTTTGTCGTAAACATTGGAAATTTGGCATGAAGATGTGGCTTGACATAATGAACAAAAAAGTCAATGAGAACATACCTCTATTTGTAACTATGTTACCGTGGTAACCGTGGAAATGGTCAGAAATGTGTCATTGAAATGAATGGGGTTCAGAGTACTGAACATTGTTGTCAACTAAAATAGATGCTCTGCACTAATCCAACTATGACCCAAAATTCAAGGTTGGTGAAAAAATTGGTATTTCAATGTGAAAAAAAATTAATCTTGTAAAATGACTCAGTAGCGCCACCTCAAAGTTCAAAATACATTACGGCAATGACAGACCTTTTTCATCTTAGACAAATGAAATTTAGTAGACTCATAGAACATGTCAAGACAAGTAAAAAATTATATTATGACCCCCACCCTAAACCCGACAGGAAGTCGGCCATTGTGGACGGAACCCCATTTTTTTGACATTTTAACTCTCACGTTGGATTTTTTACGCAATGGATTTTCATTCAACAAACTTGCAAATTGGTCAAAATAAACTAGACCCATGTGGGATGAAAGGCGACTCACTTGGATTTTTCTAAGTCATAAAATGTGGGTGTGGCCAACATGCGAAGAAAAAATGGCGTTTTTTCAAGTATTAAATTGTACGTAACTCAAACATGCAGCGTCTTGTTAACCGGCATTAATATACCTTTTGGTCACAATGTTTATCTGAATGTAATGATATACAGTTTACATAGATGAGACAATCCATTGCGCCCCCTGGAAATTTTAATGGGACCCAAAAAATTTTACTTTGTCAAAAACTTTTGAAATTTGGCATGGACATCCCTATCCCCATCCTGAACAAAAAAGCCAATGAGAACATACCTCTATTTGCAAGTGTGTTGGCATGGCAACGACCGACATTTCTCATTGAAATACATGGGTTTTGGTTAACTGGGATAAAAAAATGTACTTTGGCATTGACCATTGAAATTTGGTACACATATTCCACTCATCACACTGAACCAAAAAGCCAATGAAGACATACCTCTATTTCGAACCGTGTGCAGGCGTGAAAATGTCATAAATGCTCTCATGGAATGAATGAATGGAGTAGTTTACTCAGTCGCTGTTTTTGGTGGGAGGGGCGATGTAAGCAGGAACGAGAGGCGGGAACGAGAGGCGCGAACTCCGCGGTGGCACGAACTCCGCGGTGGCGCGAACTCCGCGGTGGCGCGAACTCCGCGGTGGCGCGAACTCCGCGGTGGCATGAACCCCGCGGTCGCAAGGGTGGCGAGGGCCTTTATCACTGCTTGCAGTTTTAATTATTATTATGATTGTTAGAATCTAAAGTAAAACCTTTTTAATCATTTCATTATAACCGTGCTCATAAAATGGTACGGTAAGATGGTATGTAGTAAGAAAGTATTTCAAGCATTTATTTACTTATATTTTGTAAGTATAAAACTACATATGTTTTGTGTTTTACTTTAGCCACAAATTTGTTAACGTTGTGCTAGTCCTAAGCTCGGGAAAATGGATGGAGCGGGGGGGCATGCATTATTAATCCTAATCAAATTCTTGGAAGCTGATTGTTTTCAACCCCAGATGAAAAATTAAATGGAAATGCGGCAATACTTAATTAAATCCTTGTTAAATAGTAAACTGGTGTAACCTGCAGTGCCCTACAGTAACCCTCTTCAGTCGACCTGTAGTTACCTAGCATTTAAGTCAGCCCCATTGTTTGCGTCAGGCAGGTATCTAACCAGCACGGCCGCATCAGATAACGCCTGCTGGGCCCGACACAATGGAGCAGCCTGTGTGCGTGCTCGCTCATCGGAGGGAATGGGGATGTTAACACCATATCAAAGCGCTGTTTGTTATGCCTGGGGCCAGTCAGTTGTTATGGTCCAGAGCTTTGTTGGGGTGGAGATCGTGTGCCTCACAGCTGCACATTTCTGCTTCTGTTGATCATTTTTGGAGGTGTTTTCAGTGTGCGTTTGGGAGGAATGTCTTGTTGTTGGACAGTTGTTCCTCACTTACAGAATGATGCATGTGCATGCACCAGGTGTGGCCTGCTCCCACCAGAGTTTGACGCTGAGTCCTATGAGGACCATCACGTCATCTCTGACTGGCTCTCCTGTTCCCTGTGCTGTGATAAGACATCACTCCAAGAAGCAGCACAAGATAGTGTATGGTGGAAAATGTTAGATCGGTTGAAGGATGATAAACAGGAAAAAGAAGTAGTTCAGGACTAAATGTAATTTCTGATGAGCTACAAATTCCCATTGAAGAAATGATGGAAATTATAATAAAAATGGATGGAGATAGGAAAAAAATACGTATAGAAGTTGGTGCTTTTGCCCACATACAAAGATGGCACTGTATCGTTGCTCTTCATCAAGTCCAGAATTGACCATTTGTCCTTAGTACTAATGTCCAAATTGAATGACATCACTTCTAAAAGTAGGTTTCTCTTTCAGTTGCTCTTCAAATGAACCATTGCCTCTAGGGAGCTCTTTGTTAAAAGAAAATAACAACCCCAGATTCACTCTGGCACATCAGGGTGCGGCAAGCCAAAATATTCACAGCAAAAATCCAGGCTGGAAACTTTTGGGCTGTACCAGAAACACAGTGTGAAATCCTATCTGACTGTTGTTGTGGTAGGAGGAAAAACAGGCTGACAATGTGGTACAGTAAAAAAGCTGCTGAACAGGTTTATCACTGCAGTAACAAGTAGCTCTTCAATCTTCTTAGAGGTTAGTGGGCCAGAGGTCACCCCACAGAAGGATCTACTGGGGTTATTACAGTTCATCCGTGTTGGGGATGGAAAGAGGGTGGGAGTTATTTATTCTGTTGACTTCTTTAGCAGAAGATGACAAATGACAAAGGCATTTTGTGAGTTGTTTGTTGTAAACATACTTCCTGATTCTTATATATTTTGGCTTGGAAAAAAAGACCAGATGCTCTTCCTGACATAGCCCAGGCTAGTCTGGTCACACCTGCTTGTAACATTTGTATTGAAGCAACATAATTCATTGTGGAAGTTGCACTTTAAGTGAATTTCACTTGTGCTTGACTTAGAATAGAAAAACAGAAGTGTCTTTTACTGGCTTCAAATTATGTTATAGTGCTAAAAAGGTGCTGGTTTTAAAAAAGCAATAAGACCTTATGCGCTGGGTGTCTCTTTCTATACTATTACTTTGTCTTTACAATTCCTGCGTCTTCCTGACCAGCTGTGTCCTTTGTCCACAGACACCTCTTCTTCATGCACGTGAAGGAGGACCTCCACAATGGGCATCTCCGAATGGGCAGTGACCAGGCTGTGGAGCTGAGTGCGCTGCTCGCTCAGGCAGAGTTTGGGGACTACAACCAGAACACGGCTCAGTACTGGTACTCGGAGCTGTGTGGAGAGGAGCCTAGCCAGGATACAATGGACAGGTACAGTCTAATGTGATAACTGTTCTGCTGCTACACTAGGGCTGGGCAATGTGGCAAAACATCTAATGGATCAATCAGTTTTATGAACGTAACCGCGACAGACTTTTAAGCATTGCCATTTAACACAAACATGTTGTTCAAAGTCAGAACTCTGTCCGTAACAGCAAATGGTTTAGAGCAGAGGATTTGCTGTAGACCCCACTAATTAAAAAAGACCCAAGCATATCATTGGGGATTGGAATAGACTGAAACTTGATCTAGATTAAAAGTCGATTAATTGCACAGCTCTGTAATGCACTTATTTAAAGTCAGTAGGTCATTTTTATTGCATAAAGTCAATTTCACTTAATCTTTTATTTGATACTGATGGCCTTATATTCTTTTACATAATGGATTAACTATTAGTAACACCAGTACTTCTTATTGGCACTACTGTACAGTGTGTACAGTCGCTGTACTTTTGGTGAACCTTATGTAATGGTCCTATTATTACATTATCTGTATGACCCGCTGACCTGTTTTACGTCAGCTCTGTTCTCCCAGGAGTCATTAGTGGACTCTGTAAAGATGGACTGATAACTAAATACAAGCTATTCTGAAGAAATGGTTTAAGGATGAAGATGGACATCCATAATGGAGAGTGCTTGTGTCAAAAAGCATTAAGAAGCTATAGCCATGTGTTTGTTTGCATATTTGTTTACAAGGATAATTATCTCCAATCATAATGAGTGCAGTATTTAAACAGAGAAGCCATTATTGGACCAGTTCACAGCTTGTAAAGGTGGAGCTGAGACTGTGGCTGACTGCGGTCCAAGATTTACAGATTTCATTCTCCTGTTTTTGTTGCACAACACCAATGAAATTTATGCATTCACATAAAGCCTGTTAACTGATAAATGATTTGTATGTATGTAAAAGTTTTATCACTCAACAATAATATGCACTTCAAGGCAGAAAAACGCAAAGCTATGCTAGTATTGCATTTCTGATTTGTTGTAGAATGATCTAAGAGTTGTACAAAGTAACCTAGAATGTAACGTGACTCTGCCCTTCGTGTGTTTGCAGTATTGTGGCCCGACACAAAGGCCTGGAGGGGCTGAGCCAAGCATCTGTGGAGTACCAGGCGTTGCAGCTCATCGCCTCTCTGGAGCACTATGGGGTGGAGTGGCACTGGGCCCGGGATGCCAACGGACAGAGGCTAGCCATAGGGGTTGGGCCTGAGGGCATCGCCATCTGCAAAGAGGACTTCACCTTAGAGAACAGGTACAGGCCCTAGAAGTAAAGGGTGTAGTATTGATAATAATTGATAAATGATCTATCCAGGTTTCATGTCTAATTAAAATGTAACTGTCTCCTAGAATAAGCTACCCCCTCATCCAGATTGCCACGCAGTCGGGGAAAAGTGTTTATCTGACAGTTACCAAGGATACCAGTGACAGTATGGTGCTCCTGTTCAAACTGATCAGCAACAGAGCAGCCAGCGGACTGTACAGGGCCATCACAGAGACGCATGCTTTTTACAGGTGAGGCCAGGGCTCCAGTAGCTTTATCTACTGTACTACTTGCCAATCATTGACTAGTGTACCCTGAATGAGAGCATGTTTACAGTGACCGTAAATGATTGGTAGCTGAACTCTTTCTAAAGTAGGTTAACATATAAAAAGAGTTTTAAAAGTTGTGCTATTTTACAACACAAAAGACCGTGAACAAAACATGCCCATAACCTGAGTGCACTGAAAAATACAGTGACACACTTCAGTTGGGACAATTCAAAAGGCTGAGCTATGAAATTGCTTCACTAACAATGGAGCGAGGTACAAAAGACAGGCTGGCCTTTTAAGGTTTTTAGCTGGGAGTTTGCAGATTTTTTGTACTCTGATGAGCATAGCGATCAAAACAGTAAATGATAAATTATAAACATTTGTTGTTTTTAAAATGATCTTTTTGATTTTCTTTTAAAGGTGTGACACCGTAACCAATGCTGTCATGATGCAGTACAGCAGAGATTTTAAGGGACATCTTGCCTCTCTTTTTCTCAATGAAAACATCAACTTGGGAAAGAAATATGTTTTTGACATTCGCCGCACTGCCAAGGAAGTGTACGACCATGCCCGGCGGACGCTATACAACTCGGGCGTGGTGGACCTGGTGTCCCGGAACAACAGTGGGGAGCGCTCCTCGCCCTCACGATCTCCGACCCGAGATCCGCAGCTGGAGGAGGGGCTGGACTGTGGCAGCTGCCAGCAAAGTCGCGAGCTCCAGGAAAGGCTGCAGAAACTGCGAGAGGCACTGCTCTGCATGCTCTGCTGTGAGGAAGAGATCGATGCTGCCTTCTGCCCCTGTGGACATATGGTGTGCTGCCAGACATGTGCCAGCCAGCTCCAGGTGAGCAGCCTACATCATTTACAAAAACTTCGCCAAATCTATGCAGTTATGAATACAAGAGCAATTGTTTTATATATACAGATGTTTTGTGCTTCTCGTTAGCTCTTTATTGCACCCAAAGCTGTGCTGAAACTCAGCTGGCCTCACTGGCCTCTCTTAATCAGCTAAATGAGCTCCATCTTTGAACAGATGGTGCAAGTGTTATTAAGGGATTATGGCAGCCAGCAGATCCTGCCCCATGACTGAATAGAAAACGTGACTTGGCTAATAGTCGCTAATGAAGTAGAGAAAAAGTTTTGATTTAGACTTTGTTCTCCTCTGACCTTCACTCATGATGCCAGCAGTTACTAATATCTGTTGTGTTCGTCAGCACCTTTCAAAGGCCAAAAGCCCAAGTGACTCAAGAATAGTTCAGTACTGTTTCAGCACTATATACTGTATTGGCTGTTGTAGCATGGTGTGTTCAATGATAAAAATACCCATTGTCTCTGTCCACAGTTGTGTCCTGTGTGCCGTTCAGATGTGGAACACGTCCAGCATGTATACCTGCCCACATGCACAAGTCTGCTCAGCCTCACCCTGACAGACAACCACCAACACCGCAGCAACATCCCAACTCCTATCTGTAGAGACATGGCCTCTCCTCACAGTTGCCCTGACTATGAGCACAAGATCTTCCACATGTGAAGAGCTCTCCTCATGTCTATGGACTATGGACTAGCTAACGCAAAAGTCAGAAAGATCTATTAGTGACACAACCACTCCATCTGATCTGTGCTCCTGTCTGAACACCTATCCGTTCAAAATGTTGTCAAATTCATGTTTGTTCTAAACACTTCCCTGCTGCAGTTAGTTTTAAATTAGTTTCTTATATTTTGTTAAATTATTGTATCAGTTGACCTGATCAGTTTTGTTTTTTTGTGTTCTATATCAGGCCCATGGCCACTCAACTCCTATATTTTATACTGTACATATCCTTTATCACTTTTAATGCTGCCATTTTAAAGCTCGTCACAACTGCATTTTACTGTGTGTCTAGTGAGATGCTTTTTATATTTAATTTCTTGTGTGTTATTTTATCCACATTTCCATGCCAATGAGGGGGAATTCAAAGGGAGGCAGCTCTGCCTGTGTGGTGCACTGCATACTAATGACACTCACTGAAATATGGTCCAGGGCTGTGACCTGGAGGTCCCAAAAGGTCTTTGTACCGATACAACTGTGACCATAAAGCCAAACCAGTATGTGGCTCACACTCCACTTCAAATCAAAGACTACACTGCACATTCTGTCAGGATCATGCCAACACAAAGTTAGAAATAAGTGACCACGATTGTTGTAAAATGGGTCTTGGTCATGCAGTGGCTGTCTTCTTTGTAGACCTCCAGTTATTCCTCTCTGGGGTGTAATTGTGAGTTGTTTGGATAATTGAAAGGGTACTAGGAGATCTATCTGTGCAATACTGCTTTTGAAAAGCTTTTCATTTTGTTTTATTTAATTAAAAAAAAATATATTTAAAAAAAAAAAAACAACATTGTCACTTTACCAAGGAAGTTTTCCTTGTGTCTGTAGGAGTTGGCCTTAATGTAGCAGAAATGCCGTGTCTATCCTAAACTTCTGCAGACTTTGTGTGAAAAGGAAAACTCTCTTGCTGACTCAGTCACTGCAGGGGAACTTTGATTATTTTATCACATTGTACAAGTAGCAGTTTGTTTCTGTTTTCTGAAGCAAAAGCCACTATTCTGTCAATGCGAGTAACTCTTAGAAATGAATTCTTTTGTATTTTAACAAAGGAGAAAGTATTAATAAAGGTTTTTTTTTAAATTCTAACTTGCATTTTTGTGTTCCACTGTTACTCTGCACATGCATTTGGTGATAAACAATGTAAGAAAAATCGTCAAAAACAACTAACTTTAGCTGTTGGTCCTTCAGACTAATGGAGTTTGAAGCTGTGCTCCAGGTGGATTGCTCTGAAAGGTCAACATGTCGATTGTCATGGTGGGCCTGGAGAGCGGAGATGGACGTAGCACAGTGAGGTCATGTGTCTGTGAACAAGGACTGACGGGCTCCACTGGTCTGTGATTCAAAAGGCTAAAACGAGGGCCATTGATCAGACTGTACTTGTTCTGTCTCCATCCCTCTTGACGGCATTAAACTAACTCCAAGGACGTGGAAAGAGTCGTTTTGAAGTCGACCGTGCAAAACACCACCTGCACCCAGTTAGACATTACAGTTAAAGTTTAACATGCCAAAATAAAAAGGTTATAAAGTGGAACATTGGCTGTACAAAGTGTAGCATTACAGTTTTAGGAGGTCAGTTATTGTCACTTGTATGTGTACCACTGCTGTTAGACAGTCTTACAGTCATAATCCTGACCCACAACACATAAAAACATTGTGTTCAATTTGGCAATAAAGATAAGCTCCAAATGTCAAATACAAAAAAACACTTTGGAAAAACACAGACAGTGGAAAGAAACTATTTTGGATTTACAAAATAATCAGATAATTTGCACATTTAAAAACAATTTCTTTTAACTTTATTTTTTTTGGACTGAGATGTGATTCAGTGAGTGGAAATGTAATTTGACTTCAGACATCTAGGCCTAGTACGTGTGATAACAGTACTTCAGTAGTTTTGGGAGCTGAAAAGTTGTGCACTTGAGTAGAAACATTTTGTAGTACTTTTATCCACCTTTGCTTATAATTCATGAGCAATTCTCAAACAACAACAACTTAACTTTTTTCTGCCATTGGACTAATTTTGCACATTCAAAATGGAGTTTTGTGACATTTATTTTCTAACATAAATATTGTACTCTTATAGTATTCTGCCAAGATGGTGCCAGTTTTTCTACTAAACTGCCTCATATTAATCTACGGTCACATGTTGGAAGCTAATGTTGCATTCTTCACACCCCTCCCTTAAACATCTGCTGCGTGCATGTATGACTAACTTTGAAACGCTATTTTTATGTCACGTGCTGAACCCTGGTGACAAGAAAGGGGACAGGACCTCTTAAAATGTTACAAAATTTCACTGTAGATGCTAAATTCTTCAAGATCATTTCTTTTTCTTCTTCATTTTATACAGGGGAACCCAATGAGAGCACTTGGGCTGTCTTTTTTTATGGGCGCCCTGTTTAAAATACAAAATACAAATACAATACAGACACAAAAACATACAAAAGAGTGTACACGTCTATATAAAACATTAAAAACAGGTGGAGGTCTGTACATAAAAGTTCAGATTATTAAATTGCAATTGTGCCACAAAAATATCCAGTTTTACTTTTCCTTGGAGTGTGTTCCATAAACATCTTTATCTGGCTTTCAGTTTCTGTTATTAAGCACTTTTCACCATTCATAGAACAGAACACTTTGATTTGAATAGTTTGTTGCTATGGCAGTGGAGGTCATTTCTCATCACCCGAAACTCATGGATATGAACCTTAATATTGTGATCACTGGCCATTTATTTATTTTAATTCATCATGGGTTGGATTTATCTCATAGCTGTAGTGTGTTAGTAATGTTTTTAAAAGTGCAGCTCTTGGGATGCAGTGGTCCAAGTACCAATGGTCAGAAACAGTCTGCAGGCTACAAACAAACAGGTAATGCTATAACTTATCATACTTAAGTCTCTTGAATTGCATTTGACCTAGTTCTCTGAAGAAGTAGCTTGTTTAAAGAATTTCTCCACTCATCACTCTCTTACCGGAAAATATGTCACTACTCTCTTATCTCGCAGAGGCTTAAAGTAGGTCTAAGTCCCTGAGACTCTCCCATCATCACCTATCACAAGAAAAACAAGTAGAATTTGTAAGAAGCGTCGTTTCAAGTAATGCCAAGGACTAGAGATCAAAGACTGGAACCAGCTTCGCCCTCCCACTACCACGCTGCGTACATCTGCTGCTTTATGTGACAGAAGGAGGTTTGCCCCCTGAGCAAATGTTAGTGGCATCTAGTGGAATCCGTTTTGTGCCCCTGCTACACACCCAGGATATTCCCAGTATGTTTTAGATCAGAGTAAACAGTCTATTTAAACTGTTTGGGCTGTGTCATAGACGGCACCTTAACACATAGCTGCTGGGTTATGTCGTGTCTGTCATACTTTATCCATAAATCACATAAGCAAGAACCAGAACCATCTTATTGTTAGTCAGGTCACAAGCTTAGATAGATGAGGAGAAAGGACATACTTTGAAAAATGAAATTTTTTCATTTCCAGAAACCTCTACTTTAGACCAAGCCCTTTAACATCCAGGTCTACATAAGAGTTTAGTCAATAGGTTGCATTCATGCTACATTACAACACTGGAGAATCAATAGGCCGATCTTTTCCCACAGATTTCAGTTTTTGTCCTGGTTTATGATTAATATCTCTGTAATTACTGGGCCTACCCACAAGAAACTGAATCTGGAACAAACTTCAGTGCCTTCTCATAAATGAACAAAAGGGAAAGTGTTTTTTCCACAGTAATTTTGAAACTGATGCCATTATTTAACACCAAATGTGACTGTTGACAGCTGAAAGATTTAGGGATTGCCTCTACAGACTTACCACTCTCTTCTGCCTCTCTTTTAAAGTACATTTTATGATGATTATTTACGTTTTGGTTTGTTTGTACTGTGATTTTAATGTCTTCCGTATTCTGTAAAGCGCTTTCAGTTACTTTGTGTGCAAATTGTGCTGTACCAATAAACCTGCCTTGCCTTGACTCACCATAATAATATTATGGCACTAACAAATAATGATTAGGTTCAATAATAGAGTTCCTGCAGGCCCTTCATATCAAATGTATTGAGAAAAAGCAAGGTACTGGATTTACAGAGGGAAAAAAAACAGAAAACACTGAAAGATAACGTCACACTTTCACTTTGACCTTTCACCCACATATGTGTGATAAAGACTCACACCTGAGCCCAGCTGTGTGTGCACCTCTCCATCTGACCCGGGATGGCTCATTTCACCTCTGTCTGTCTCTTATCTTGAGTGTTTTTATGGTTGCACCGAATCAGCTGCTTTTATCAGTTTTGTTACGTGGAGGACAGAGTGATAGGCCACTAGGCAACTATTCATTTCGCTGACACATTGATATTATTCTCGTGTCTTAGTGCAGCTTCTTGTTCTCAAATTCAAGGTGCCACTGGTGATGGCTGCCAGGGTGTAATGAGCCCTAATGGCTTTACAATGAAGAGCAAAGTTTATTCATCAAAAGGAGCGAGCAGTTGCCAGGAGACAGCTCTGTCCTGTCCATGAGCGCGTCTCTGAAGCGCGTCTGGTCTCTGTGTCTGTGCTGACACCTACTGGCTCAACTGGGTAACGCACCACAAACGTCAACTCCTGAGAAACGGCCTACCCTCTTTCATTACTACTATTTTATTATTATATTACTACTGTTTTATTATTATATTATACATTTATATTAAAGAAAAACCTTTAATAAAAAAAGATGACATAAGCCTAATTGGATCCCCAAGTCTACAGTCCATGAGATTGCAGAATAGTGCTATTTTTACTATATAGCACACAGTCACTATTTTTAGCCCTTGTACATGTTGCAGGAGTGTGTTCAGAGCAGCCCTCTCTCTTTCTCATTAGTAGACCTTTTATTGATCCACTTGATGACTGTGGTGCCTCTCTGGTGATGTGTGCTCCTGCAGTAATGCCCAGAGTGGACAGCAGGTGTGCTCTTTCACACTGCAGCACACTGCAGCAGTGACAGCCTGGCGGCTCTGCCAGCCTGGACACTGCTGCTGCTGCCACTCTGCTCAGGAAAGAGGAGAGGGGGGAGAGAGGAGTCCAGGCCCAAATACAGTTATGGGGGCCGGGGCTAGGCAGGGCCCCCCTTTGGTATAAATACGCTGGCCATCTGGAGGTTCGGGTTTGGTGGTTGTGGTTTGGGACCACTGACCACTGTTGCTGTTGCTGCTGTGCTCAGGGGAGTCTCCTCTGCATCTTCTTCATCCTGGTCTTCATCATTCTTCTGGAGCGCAGAGATGCCTCGTGTGGATGCAGACCTCAAACTGGACTTCAAAGATGTGCTGTTCAGACCCAAGAGGAGCAGCCTTAAGAGTCGCTCAGAGGTCAGAGCTAAAGTACTTTGTTTAATACTGCTGATTCACCACAGCAGCCTCTAGGACACAGAGGTACTCAGTCTCCTTTGAAGAGAGACGTGACTGGAATGACAGACACACACATGCAGTGTAGGTAAGAGAGGAGACTGAACAGAGAATTTGTATTAATTCACTAGGATTCTTTCATTTGTAGTACTCCTGTGGTACTCCTTGTAGCTGGTGGAACATACTGTAATGGTGGGATGACCTTCCTAAAGGGGACAGGTGACATGACTAGGCCAAAGGTTTTCATCACAAACTGACGACAAGTGTGTCACCAGCACACACAGTGGATTATAATGTATGGTTCTGTTAATGTCTGCACCGTCAGGACCACCTAAAGGACCATTACAATTTATTGCTCTAACTCTTTGTAAACAAGTTATCTCTGGATCAAGGACAACAGTTACAGGCCAAGATATCAGAGCTGAGTGGAGTTGATGGCAGTTTGGAGAGCAACATGAGACAACATGGGAGCGTTCTCAGAAACCTGTTTAAAAATAGAGCAGTGTGGTACAGTGGGGCAGAGCACATTCCACAGACAACAGATATCTACACAATGTTATATTTATTTAAAACACTGATAAGACTTGAATGGAAAGAACACACTGTTATCATACACTCAGCCAATGAGGTAACTAACATACCAACATGACAAGTAGTCTAGACTTCTTATCTAAGGATCTGCTGTAGTGATTATTATTATATCACTATGTGATGATTATGGTATTTATCATATTTACATTCAGAATTTTAATGCTGCAAATCTTTATGACATTTGTAAATTAACAATGAATATAAAATGTTCTTCTAGTAAACTTTCCATGGTTAACTTATGTGCAAATGTTGCTTTTCTGCTTAGTCAGAAGAGAATGTTAATATTGAGTCATTTTATGGAGAGGATGAAAGTGCATGACTGGAAACTTCTTTCCCTGACACCTAATAAAACCATCCTTCACAAACTCAGGTGTAGTGCAATTTTAGAAAAACAATCAGGCAACTAATGCTAAATCTACCCTTTGGTGGGATGTAAACAGATCTGTATTTCATGGTTATAATGATGTAAAAGATAAATGTGAGCTAGTACTGTGTATGCTCATTAACTAGGGCTGGGGGATGTGTGTGTATCAAACATTTTTTCCTCATGTTGAACCATCACAATTTTCAATTCACTTTTATTTTGTCTTATTGGCCTTCAGTATTCATTTTCCTGAACATAAAGATAAACTTAATCATTGCCATTTTACACAAAAAACTATCAAAATTTTGTCCTCTAAAGTCTGAACTTTGCTGCTCTAAATCTGTGCTTTTACTGACAGAGGATTGGCTCTAGACCTCAGTCAAAAAGAACCAAGCATAACGCTGACAGTTAGAAATGACAAATAAATAATGCTTTTAATCTTTTTACTTCAATTCCAGGTGGACCTCACAAGGACCTACACATTCCGTAACTCAAAACAGACGTACACTGGAATCCCCATAATTGCCGCTAATATGGACACAACCGGGACTTTTGAGATGGCTCAGGTTCTCAGCAAAGTGAGTCTAAAATAACATAAAAATAACAGGATGGACTATTTTTGCCTACAGATTAGGGAAACCATCAATTCTAATGTATTGCTGTTATCTGTGATCTTCCTGTCTGTCTCTCCTGTCTCCAGCACACACTTTTCACAGCTATTCATAAACACTACTCGGTAGAAGACTGGAAAAACTTTGCTGAAAAAAACCCTGAATGTATTGAGGTAAATACTTTGCAGTTAATGAAATTGTCTTATACTTTTTTGTAATATTTCACCCATATACTTACATATACTTTTCCTTAGCATGTGGCAGCCAGCTCTGGCAGTGGAAAAGCAGACTTAGAAAAGCTTTGTGCCATCCTGGAAACTGTTCCCGCGATCAAATACATCTGTCTGGATGTGGCCAATGGCTACTCCGAGTACTTTGTAGAGTTTGTGAGAACCGTCAGAGATAAGTTTCCCAAACACACCATCATGGTAAGAAACGTTCCTGTTCATGCACGTTCTTGTTTTGTACATTATACTTTATTTGAGATGTGATTGTTGTAGTGTGTTTTCAGGCTGGTAACGTGGTGACAGGAGAAATGGTGGAGGAGCTGATCCTAACTGGGGCAGACATTATCAAAGTAGGAATTGGACCAGGTATATATTCATGAAAGTACTACTGAAGTAAGACATTATACATTTAAATACATTAAACTATGGCAACTAGGTCATTTTTGTGGAGAAGTGTCCGCCACCAGCTTGTCTTCATGTAGATGTTATTACCACTAGAAAGGTTACATAGTGCCTCTTTAACTTGTATTTAATGTAAACTGCAGGTTCGGTATGCACAACAAGGATAAAGACAGGAGTGGGCTACCCTCAGCTCAGTGCAGTCATCGAGTGTGCAGACTCAGCTCACGGTCTCAAAGGACACATCATTTCTGTAAGCTGTTGTTACTCTGAATGCACATCATCATCTGCTGTTAACTTAAATACCTCTGTGTCCACCAGGGGGAGCCATTGTCTATTTCAGGCGTGTACACATTTACTAAGACATAACAAACAACATTTTCTTTTCTCTGTTAAGGATGGAGGTTGCAGTTGTCCTGGAGATGTAGCTAAAGCATTTGGTGAGTAATATTTTGCTATAAACATATCTTTATTGTTGTCATATACAGAATTGATGTTCTCTTCATGGATTTCACGGTGGTGAGAGGCTTGCTATATTATCATTATTATCATTTAACAATTCAAATCGCTGTATTATATCTTTTAAATTGGCAAGAGTCCTCAAAATGACTAACACAGAAAACTGAAACCCTCTAATAATGATTGTGTGTTATGTGCATCTGTATTTCAGGGGCAGGGGCAGACTTTGTGATGATGGGGGGAATGCTGGCAGGACATGACCAGTGTTCCGGAGAAGTCATTGAGAAGGACGGAAAGAAATTCAAAATGTTCTACGGCATGAGCTCGGACACAGCCATGAAGAAATATGTGGGAGGGGTCGCAGAATACAGGTGAGCAAAAGAAACAACAGTTAGCACAGTGTGATCAAGCACAGCAGTATAACCACCTGCCTGTATGTTTGTGAGTTACACTGACCTTCCAATACTTGTGCTCATAATTTTAGCTTGATTGGTGTACATTACCATATACTGGTAGTTTATTTGTCTGACCAACCAGTCTTTCCTACTTTCTGTTTGAACGCCTTTGTAAAGTATTGTTATTAAAATGTATCTGACCTGTAACTTTTGATTTATTTTATCAAGTTTTATTTTTCTTCAACACTTTAACCTAAAATACATTTCTAGTACATGGTTTACACGCTTTCACTCCCTTTTTTCCACAAAACTACATAAGAAAATAGTAAAAGAAAAATTTGATTCTGTCAACTGGACAAAAAGTTATTTGAGTGAAAATGTTTGGATGCTCATCCAAGCTGCTTCTTCAGTCCTGGTCAGGTTGCTGTGGGACACTGCCTTTTGGCCTTTTTGTCCAGTTGACAAAACAGAATTTTTCTTTTACTAAGGCTCATACCTGGATGACTGAGGGACTGCATTATCCCTTGTCTCTTGTCTTTACCTGCAGAGCGTCAGAGGGCAGAACAGTGCAGGTCCCGTACAAAGGCGACGTGGAGAACACCATCCGGGACGTGTTGGGAGGCCTGCGCTCCACCTGCACATATGTGGGAGCAGCCAAACTCAAGGAGCTCAGCCGAAGGACCACTTTCATCCGTGTCACGCAACAGTCTAGCCAAATGTTCACCTAATGGGCCCAGCATGCCTTATACATGAACATATTATGCATTGTAATGATATTAAAGTCTGAATGTGGAGTTAAAATAAAGGTATTTTAGGGCCAGATGGTCAATCTCAGGAAATTCACTGTCAGAAGTTGCCTGGTCTGCTTGTCTCTTGTCCCACTTTGTAATTTAATTTAAAGCTGAAAAAAATGTCAGAGGCTTGGTCTAAAAATTATAAGATGTTTGTGGTTAAAAATAAGCCATTAACATTACCATAATCCATGACAAAGAAAACACCTGAACTGTATGAGGTAAAGTGACAGTGCTGCTATCTGTTCAACTGCTGGAAATATGGAACTCAATATGCAAGAACCAGTGGACTTCAGAGTTTCACTGGAAAAAATGTTGCAATAAATGCATGCAGGATCTGCTGCTAATGTGACGTGTTGAGTCTTCTGTGGTTCATTTAACTGTATGTTGACTACTTTTGGTTTATGTTTTAGAAAATGACCATCATAATTGGATGGAGCCAATATAAATAAATGGGCAACTCAGTTTATTTATTTTTTAATGCTTTTTTATTTATGCTTTTGTGATGAGGTAATGTGGGCAAAAAAGGGTCTAAAGGCAGATTAGCCTTCTGTACCACTTTTTCCTATATTTCTTTAACAGCTTATCTGCGAGAAAAGTGTTCTGGTCCTCCAGCTCGGCGCAACATTCCTGTGTCTTCTTCAAGTGCAGCTCAAGTGCGTTAGTCGTCACTTCCTGCAGGGTGCGCTGTTCCTCGGCCTTCTTCAGATCCTGTTCAAGTGCACTACTTCTTTCCTCCTGCAGGGTGCACTGTTCTCTGGTCTTTTTCAGCTCGAGCTCAAGTGCATTGCACTCCTCCTCCTGCAGGCAGCGCTGTTCATTTTCCTTCTTCAGGTCTTGTTCAAGCGCATTACACTTTTCTTCCTGCAGGGAGCACTGTTTCTGGGCCATTTTCATCTTCAGCTCAAGCACAATACTCTGTTTGATCAGTAGTGAGCGCTGTACATTTTCCTTCTTCAGGTCCCGCACAAGTGCAGTACTCCATTCGTGCTGCAGGGTGCACTGTTCTCTGGCCTGTTTCAGCTCGAGCTCAAGCGCACTGCACTTTTCTTCCTGCAGGGAGCACTGTTTTTGGGCCATTTTCATCTTCAGCTCAAGCACAATACTCTTTTTCACCAGGGTGGCTTGTTCCGCTGCCCCCCTCTGCTCCAGCTTCTCACACTGGGTTAAAATGGCCGAATTCTGGCGCTCTAGGTCGGCACTTTTGCGTTTCTCCAGCTCCACCTCCTGCTTTAGGTTTTGGTTTAGGATTTCCACATCTTCAAGTTTGGCCTGAATATGTTGTAACTGCAGGTTAATTTTGATTTCCCGGTTCATGGATGTGTCTATGGCCTCCTCCAAATCATGAACCCGTTTTTCCTTGTCCTGCAGTTGTTGCACCATTAGCACTTTTTGCTGAGCGCTCTCTTGCAGCTTTAGGTCCTTGTTCTTGAGACTGTTTTACAAATGCAGACATCTGTTGTTTAATGTCTGCCAGTGCAGTCTCAAATTTCTCAATGAGAGCTGCATTTATTGTCTCTTTTTGTTGAACGATCGACTTGTAACCCTCAGCTTGCTTCCACAGTGACAGCTTCGTTTTGTCGACAGTGTGTCTTAGCTGATCATTCTCCTCTTTTGCGAGTTTGATCACTTTAGTAGACTCCTCCCTCTCTTTTTCTCTTAGAGTCTTAAGCTCATCCAGCTCTTTCACTAGACCTTCCTCTCTAGTTTTGGCTTCTTCAGCTTTTGACGCCATCTCCAGTTTCAACAAAACTAGAGTCATCCCCATCTCGTCTGCTTCTTTCTGCCTCTGTTGGCTGTCAGATCCAAGAGAGCCTTCCTCGTGGAGTTTTCGAAGTTGTTCGAGCTCCTTCACAAGATGTTCTTCTCTGGCTCGGGCTTCTGCGGCTTTTGAGGCCATTTCCAGTTTAGACATAAGCAGAATCATTCCCATCGAGTCCTCTGCTTTTTGTCTTCTCTGTTGTTCTTGGACGACCTGCTGTTTTAGCCGCTCTATCTCCTGCTCCATGGTTTCACCAGTTGGTGTTGTTTGCGGCAGGTTTTCCGTGAAGCCCAAATGCTCAAACTGCTCCTTTTCCAACTCCTCCACAGTTATAAAGGTTTTGACCGCCTTTTGGACTGTGGTCTGGTCCAAATTTTCTGGCATGGGGGATGTTTCTGCCAGCTCCTTCTCGAGGTTGAAGTCCTCGGTATAGAGGTATTTGTCCTCTTCTGGAGTAAAATCGGCCCAGTTTTTCGTCGACATTATTGTCTCTGTGTTCGCTCTGCTCGGTTCGATCGCTGCTTCTCGGTGCAAGTGCTGATGTGAAATGAGCTTGATAAAGACCTGTGCTCCTCTTGTAAACTTCAGAATAGAATCCTCCGTGTCATCGAAAAAAACAGAATATTGATGATGTCACGCGATGACATGTACAGGTTGCTATGGCAACATCTCTGATATAATTACAGATTTTTCATCAATTCATGTCAGTTACCATCGGTTAAATCAAATAATAATAAAGTAAAAGTAAAGTATATAGTAAAAAATGGCTCATATCTTTCACACTAACTAATCCATGGCAATTTAAAAGAAAACACGATATATGATAAACTAAATGGGCAATTTAGTTTTGAAACAAATATCCAAACATTAAATTCACAAATGTTGAGAATTTAGTTAAGAGTTGGGTTCACAAATGTACTCAATAATATCTCATGGCTCATACTACTGATATTACTGTGAGAAATGATTTCACTTGAGTTCATGTGTGCTGACAGTCACAGACCCAGACCAGTCTCCATCCCACAGGAAACTCAATGTTGTACCTGTCTAAGTGTAAAAGTTCATTATCTTATGGGTGTGAAACAAAAGTCACTCTGCTTTGAAATGTATGTAGCATTGTTATTTTGATATAAATACGCAGAGCTCAAATGCTTGGGGGACTTAGACGGGAACTTAAACTGGGACAGACTGTGGCCAGGGCAGGCCCGGGCCATGTCCTGTCTGTATTTGTTGTAACAAAGAATAAACATTATTTTCTGTATTTCAAAACTCACGAGCTTACTTTTCATTGACAATTGTAATTTTTTCCCACAACATCATGTAATATGCTCAGTAATTACAGGTATTAAACATAGGGCAAATTCAAAAGCCGTCTCTCCTAAATACTGTAATCTTGTGTTAAATGAAGGCTGTACAATTTATGAATGATGGCTGTATTTGTCCAAATAGTTAACAATTCTGTCTTGTAATTTAGATGACTATTTTATCAAAGAAAACACACTCATTTACTCCAGATATGTCAAGGTTTCATTTTGTTTTCAAAGAGGTGCATTTGTACAGATGTCAAATACATACACCAACAGGGATTCTCCAATGCTCTAAAGCAAAGGGGTGGTGAGACACAGGGACTTGGTGAGTACAATATAGTACAAACACATTGGCTAGGAGCTGCTGTGAGCGCCTCCTGCTGGCCACACTGTCTCTGCTCCCATGTCGCTCAGTCCAGTCCAGTGTCGCAGGTGAGCAGAAGAACAAGTCCGCAGCACAGCCTTCGGAGCTGAGTGTTCACAACAAGGAACCCATCCACGTGAGCACATCCGAAACATAAGTCCCACCCATTCTGTGGCAGTGGGCGGGGTCAAAGGTCACAATGGCTGTCCTCCGCTGAAGTGTTTTTTCGCCTTGCAGAGTGGCAGGCCCAAAGTTTAAAGTTCACTGAAGAGCGATCCAAGCCTTCTCCAGCATAATACAGAGTATTATAATAATAATTTATAGTTATTGTCAATAATGTCATTAGTTAATCATATCAAATTATATGTAAGAAATTTACATATCTTATAACCCATATCAAACAGCCCACCATGTAAATTGATTGGGGTGACACTAAACAGTTAAGTGAGCCTCTACAAGTTCTTCTTTCTGCCTGAGTTGGTTATCCAGCGCTATGGACATTTAACAAGAAAAACAAAGAAAGAAAAAAAGGAATCCTGATCAAATTCTGTTCACTTTTAAAACAACAAAGTGCCAAAAGAACACATCCTTTTTGCAAAAAGTAAAGTACAAACATCAAGAGCACACATGCTTTTTTCGGATCAAAAAGTCACAAGCTCACACGCCACATTCATTTATTTGTCAAGTTTGTGCAAGAAGCCAATTTTATAAAAGAACATTAGCAGTGTTTCCTACAGTGAGGAAGCTTGTCTATAACTCAACAATGACACATTCGACATAGTTTTCAGTCCCCTGACATTATAATGAGTGCTACAAGGAGACTAAAAACCAGATAGAAAGCTTCTGCACCAAAAAGTAATGCAAACATAGAAGGAGGTTTGCGTGTGCACCGATATTATACTGCAAAGCCAAACTGTGCCAATTCACTCCAAATTTCAAAGGTGAACCAGATTGTATATAGCGGCACAGCATGATTTCGTGCTATAGGTGGAGTAAATATCCCACAAACCTGACTAAAGAATAGGGATGCATTCCATGAGAAATTCCTAAAAAAGAACCAAGGAACCACCCAACACCTTGGCCCGTTGGACCCAAGAACGCGCCAAGTGAGATGGAGCTCAGACAGAGAAACACACGGTTACAGGGCAGGTGATGTGCAAAACGTTACAACTGAAACATCCCTCTCCATAATCACCCCCTTTTTTCATTCTCTGTCTGTTTTTGAATGAATGTTACCCCTAGGCAGGGTATCAGTCAGAGACACCAAAGCCCGCCCTAGGATTTTTAGAAAGTGCTGAAATTATCAAGTCTTTTACAACTACTTACATGTGCATCTCTGTTGGTTTATTGATATATATTTTTTGTCTTTTTACATATTTTTACTTTTTTATAAAAAGTGGTCCCCACAAGCAATGAGGTTATTTTTTTCTGTGTGCAATACCTTGAACCTTTTGAGGGTCATGGTTTTGAGCACACAGATGATTATAGAAGAAAACACGCACTATGGATCACAATCATACATAGTTAGGTTGATGCACACACACACAGACCTAAGGGGGGTAAGGAGGGTAAGGGGATAAGGGGCTGGGAGGTGGAAAGAGGGCAGGGGGGTAGACAAACATCACATGACGACTCCGGACAAGCCATTTCAGGGATTAGACACTGGAGTCTGCTACATACACTTGGCACGGCAAGAGGAGGGGGACAAAAATGATAATATTGCACATTGTCTCGAACATTTTTGGGTAAAGAGTGGTAGGGACATATCTAAAAATAAAATAACTTAAAAATCTAAAAGGTGTATTCCCATAGACAGTTAAAATAGAGGACACAGAGGCTACACTATTTTTGAGAGCAAATTATGACAATATAAATGGCTAGTTCTGAATGTTAATAATTTACAGAGTGGACATGTATTTTTTCAAAGTATAGACATTTTCAGATAGAAACACTTACTCTTCTTTTGAGAGTTGGTTTGTTTTTATGTACAGAACGACATTTTTTGGGGTGGTGGCCAATTGGAGCCTGGCTAAAACAATGCTGTAGACAACTATTTTAACTGTCTACGCTCCTTCGCTTCCTCCAGCTGATTGCTTGTATAGTCTCTTATTGAGGATGTGGTAGGTGAGTGGTGGGGATGGACAGAAAAGTCAGTCAGGTAGCTAACGGTTGTCTTTTGAGGGTTTCATTGATTGCTTGGCCTTTAGCAGAAGGTGCTTTCTCGAGGCTGGCTATACGCGCGGGTACCTGAAGAAAAAAACTTAAAGATTGACGAGGTTACTACGCAGAGGCACACTTTAGCGACACACGGAGTTCAGCGGGTTGTGTGATTGTAGTTACTGCATATATATGACTCCCTGAAATACTACTACTACTTCTACTACTACTACTACTGCAATTCCCAAATGATTTATGATGCAAGCTCATATATGTATTCTGGGGAGATTTTGGTTATCTTGCAAAAAGAGATTATTGTTCAATGTTTATTGCAGATAACTTGAGTGGAATGTGCCTGAATAATATGAAAATATTGCTTTGGCTAGTTCTTAAACTATTTTGAATTTGATGATAAAATGGTTGGGGAGTTTTGTTTCTAAATGTTTTTTCTTGTTAGTGAGGTGGGGGGGGGGCACAAAGGTGGACAACCGAGTGGACAACATACACTAATTTACTTACTGCTCAATGGGACAAGAAAAAAAGATACAAAAACGCGGTGACACAAAACCCTGTTGCATTACAAAAATAAAGCGAAATCAATGAGACTCTAAACAGACTCACTCATCTGGTATAGGGTGCAAAACTTCCCATTTCTAAAAGCAAACCTCCAACATGAAAAAAACTCAGCCACTCACGGCGCTGTTATTGTCATCTCCAGCTTCATGCAGCAACTTGTTGTAAACCATATACCACACCAGATGCACTTGGCACTGAACAACATACTGTCACTCACTGTATCCCTGACCATTTCTATCAAAAACTATTTCAATTTCAATTATGCATGAGCCTTCGAATAGATTTTTTGTACACGCTATGTTTTTTATTCCTTTTTTATGAGATAGGGGAGCGATTGTATTTTCAAATATGGCTTTTCAGTTGCATTGCTTTGTGAAGAAAACACGTTATTCTGATCCTAATTTACTTTGTAATTACTGCTGCTAACTAAGGTCATTGAGAAGCCATTCACTCATCACTGTTACCACTATTTCCTATGACTTACATTTGAAGGCAGTATTAGACAAAACTTCCAACTCCCACTGCATCCTGGGGGAAAAACACCTTAGGTTACATCATCTCTTGCGCTCTAAAGAGGCTCCAAATAAAAGCTCACCTTTCATTTAAGATAAACCTCTGACCTAGTCTTGTGCAAAACCAAACCTACGAGCCTGATGAGGTAACTGCTACATCTTAGCAAATCAGGGTTTAGTTGGCCAAAAGCACAAGTGGCTCCTGTCCCAAACTGGACCCTACCCTCAAACATAGACAGATTTTGCTTTCAAAGTCAGATTGTTATGTTTTACTTAATAATTCCCCTTACAAATTATACACACAAAATCTGCTTTCTTTCTCCAATGTATCACTGGTCTAGGCCTCCATTCAGGACAGGGCCATTAAAAAAAAAGTTACTACTGAACTCCATCCTCCCGACAATGTGCAAACTGCATGATTCTCTTAAGTAAAAGACTCTACATAGAAACACTGGACATTTAGAATTAAATGTTTATATTCTTTTAAAAGTACATACTCCCAGCCACACAGACAGATGCACTACAGAGAGGACGACGTCTTTTTAGCACTTCCTGTTAGTGCCTCCTGTTAGCATTGTCAGTCTGCTAGTGTCTTTTATGTTATTATTGGATGGTGTATCTGTGGTTACACTGTGTATAGACAGACACCAACAGGCACAACTACATCATGCCGCCCTTCAGTTCTAGTGGCCTAAAACATATTATTCTATCAATCGGGTGTCATTATAGTATTATACACTCATATCAGTTACCAAACTCTTTAATCACATTCCAATATGAGTTTCCTCTATTCAAACATTCTTAAATCCTTCGTCACTTTGTCAATAACAGTCGACTAAATGGGATTTTCCTCTTTCCGAATCCCTTTCTTTGTGATCCCTTGGCACTTCTGCTCACACATTTTCCCACATTCACCAAAAATGAGCCTTCAATTTTTTCTAAAGACTTTCCAAAGTGCTGTTGCTACTTTCCACCCTTGACGCACAACAAAGGAAAAAATCTAAAAACATACAGTACTGTGTGAATAAAGACATTAATAAGGTGTGGACTGCGCGGTGACCATGATAGGCAAGTAGTTTCTGTCTTGATTTCCCTTGCAGCCATTTTGATAAAAAAATACATTGTAGTAACATTGGTTATGATGACAGTGGTGCGTGCCATCCCAGTGTGTTGTGAGTATTCAGTTTAGATAACTCCTAGGTTCAATCTAGAACTATAAAGACCCCTGAATTTATAGTACTGACAATCATTTTAAAGAACTATGGTAAGGATAGAGTGAATAACATTTGTATTAACAGTCTTTTGTGTGGCACACTGGGACATACTGATGGTGGTACAAACATGCGCATGTATTACCATCATGGCCAGATAAATATAGAGGATAGAGTCAGGAAGGGCATTTGCTGTAAATAAGCCAATTCAGTATACAAATTGTAGCACACAAGGAGACACATGATTTGCATTGGAAAATCCAACTGGAAAAGATGTGATGCCCCTTGAGAAATAGCCATGATGTCTAATGTAATTAAACTAAAGCGTTTTGAGAGTTGCCCCAGTGCACCACACGCTACCAAGTAACCAATACTTATAAGAATTCCACCCACTGTTTATATAGAAATCTTCTAAACAAATTGTCTTACTGCTCACTGGATGTCAGAAAATGTAAAAAACCTAAACATGAAGAGGACATTTTTTCCTTTAAAAGTCTCCTTGCTGCAGAACACTCCTCACTTGCCAATGTTGGACCTCCCTTCAATGCTAACTTTGACTTGGTGAGGAATGAAGTTGGGTTTGGGCAGAGTAACAGGGGGCTCCTCCTCTGACCGCTCCACTGTGCGACCCTCCGGAGCGGACCACCTTCTCTTCCTGCTACCGGACTGCCTCCTGGAACCCTCCTCGCCTTGGCCTTGTTTCTCTCCAAATGGGACCTCTCCATTTTCGACATTCCCACTGCTTCCTCTCTGGTTAATTCCATTTTCCTTCTGGCCTGAGCGGTGGTTAGGGGGTTTGAGAGGCAGGGTGGCGAGTTCTATAGGTTTCTTTAAAGAGCCGTTCCTCACGTTTTTTAAGGTGAGAGAGATACAGACGTCGCCCACAGATAGTTTAGTGCAAGGCAATTCCAGGAGCTGAGTCGTCCGATCGGGGCAACAAGAAGACCAGCCCTGGCCAAAGACAAAGAAGGGGTACTCGGCCAAGACTTCCACATTCACCTACAAGACAGGGAAAAGACTCAGACTAGTATTTCACAAGCATTTACTGATTAAGTCATCCATTATGTTCACACTGTACTGTTTCAAAATAAATGAATGGGTATTGATTGGAAACAATGCAATGCAAGTAATATATGGATCCAAAACATTAGTCAAATTAAATACTAAAGCTGCTAACAGTCTTAATGCCTTTAAACTTTTCACACAACTTCTAACTTTTGTATAAATAGTAGTATATCCAAAACACTCATCTTCAAAGTAATTTAAAGCTGCACTATGTATGTAACCTTTCTAATGGAAGGTACTGGTTTGCTGTGAATGTTCTGCAGTAGGGCATTATACTCATCTATATCCATGGAGATGAGCAGGTAATGCCTTCAAGCCAAGTTACAGGAGAGGGGAGCCAGCTCACAGAATGCATGCTTTTCAGGGTATTTTGGGTAATAAAAACACCTAAAATTGAATAAATGCAAGAGTTTGAATACATGCAAAAGTTTAATGCCATACTGTGGAACATTCCAGGAAAAGCAACATCTCCACTGAGACAAGTAGGTGGCGAACACCCCAACAGAGAAGTTGTATAGTGCACCTTTAACATGAGTTCTTTTCAATTACAGTAGTCGCTGGAGCTTAACATATGAGAGTATAACAGTGTATGTAGCAAAAGACTGTACCATTACGTGTGTAGTGCGAGAACACTGTCAAGAACAATTCAAATCAATACTGAAAAGTCTTTGAAAGCAAGTGCCAAGCAATATTTTCCCTCCTGTATTATGTAATCTTCCATTTCATTTCTCTCCTGTTTCTCCTCTGAGGCTGACTCAAAGTTACAAGCGCCTCTCAGAAAGAGTAAGTGTAAGGCCACTGGGGGAGTATAAAAGAAAAGCTCAAGTCTTTGATGGCGTATCCCACAAAAGCTGACCAGCGTTCAAAGAGGGGCTGGAGGCGGATAGGCGCTGGAGATGTGTGGAGTGGGTGGACAAGATACAGCAAAGTCAGATGAGATGCATTAGCAGGACTTACACATGAGAACTCAAAGACACTGCTCGCAATATACGCATTTGCAATTCTTCAGATAATGTTAAATCTGTTCAAATGCATCTTTATAAGGAAACTTATAAAGTATATGGATACTGCCTAAGTCAATGCCTTCAACAAACAGTAGTTCTGAAAATATATATTTGAACTGAATGTACTTTGAGAGTGCAAGGTAAAGGTAAAGGGCGTCTGCATCTGGACGTGAATTCCAACCACCAATGAAGTGCAGTTGGTGGAGTGTCATCAAATTTCATAAGTTTATTAACGTACTTTTAAAAGTATAGTTCTCACCTGCGTCCGGTGCTCGCCCACAGCAAACTGCACCACAGCGAGGTTGGGGGAGGTGCGGCTGCCCTCAATGCGCTCCACGGTGGATGAGTCGATCTTGAGTTCGCTGCTGATCTCTGCGCTCTGGATGAAGTCCTCCGTCTTCAGGTCCTCGACACGCTTCAGCTCACCGTCTGCCAGCTGGATGATGGAGCCCTTGATGAAATACGGAGGCAGTATGTGGGGCAGAGAGGAGTTAGAGGCAGAGACAGGAGGGTCAGAGGAAGAGACCAGTCCTGGAGAGGCAGGGATGATGGGGAGATGAAGTTGTCCCTGGACCACAGCCCCAGCAGAAGCCTGGTATATGCCCGCGGGTGAGCATAGAGGGTCTGTCTTGGCGGGGAAGGGTGCAGCCTGGGTGGACGAGGCGACCTGGGACGTGTCCAGAGAAGTGACTGCCCCGCTCACAGGGATGATGACAGGCTGGGCACCAGGAATGAGCAAGTGTTGAGGGAGGCAGTGCTGAGTGCCCGCAATGTACCCGATGATTGGCTGCTGGGGGAAGGGCAGGCCCAGGGACAGTGGTTCTGTGGAGCTGTGTGTGGTCTGGATCACAGTCTGTGGGGGCTTCGGACTGTCCACACTGGGAGGGGGAGGGGCCGGGAACGTAAACGTGGACGTGCTGCTGGACGATGAAGGTGTCCTGATTGGTTTGCCTGAAACAATGCTACCTCTTTCCACATGTGAAGATGAATGCTTATCAGGGCTAATTCTGAGCAAATGGTGGTCGCTGTGGCTATTGGGCATAAGCATGCTAGATATTCTGAGCCCTGAGGGATCATGGGTAGTGTAGTCTGATGACAAAACACGCGAACGGGCTTCATACGAGTCCCGCAACTTATTCACAGACTTTGACTCAAACCGTCGGCCACGCTCCAGCTCTCCATTATGAAGCTCTCGAGTTCTAGATACCCCTTCATCTTTCCGAGGAGGCCCATCTGCATACTGCAGCAAAACTTGAGACATCCCATGCCCAAGTGCATGCTGGGAGTGCAGGGAATGCGGTGCATGGTGGTGTGCCGAAGGAGCTGTTCGGTGATGTAAGTGGTGTGGTGCAACAGAGTCTGTGGAGGGTGGGGGCATGGAGGTGCGGCTGGAGGAGCGCTCTGGTTTGGTGTGACTTGTCTCTGTGTGCGTGTGAGGGGGTCTCTCTGTGTGGGGGTGTCTCTGGGGCGGGGGCGGAGGAGGGGGGAATATCTGAGAGGGGATATAGCCCGGGTACGACGTGGTGTATGGGGAGGCAATGAACTGTAGGTTTGGAGGCAGCTGTGTGTAGTGGACTGTCCCTCCAGCGGTGCTTTGGGGAGATGTGTACAGTGTGGGGAGTGATGAAACTGGCCTGACTGAAGAAGAGGAGGGGTAAGAGTCTGTAGTGGAGGTGAGGGGCTTGTATTCTGACTGAGAGGTGCTACGGTTCACCCCTTCACTATTACCACCCATAAGCCATGGCAGGTTCTCTGAGCGAGGAACATCGCTAGGGGGCGCCATAGTGGGGGATGAGTGCCGCTCTGATGGTATTGTGCTAGAAGGAATCTCCCTCTTCTTTGGGGGCAAACATTCGTTACTTCTTTCCTGGTTGGACTTCATATTGATGTCAGCTCCACACAAAAGCCGGGTTCAGTTTCTTTCAATAGTCTTGCCTTAATTAGTTATCTGTCTTGCGTCTGTATTAGATCTGTTACACCAAAGAAAGCACAGTGACAGACTTAGATGAAGGGCCGTTGGTGATAGAGGGAGAGGCTGGTCTGGGTTGGTTGCTGGTTGCTGGGTGTTCCTTAGTGATTGTTGGGTGTGGTCTGAGTGTTGTGGAGGGAGAGCATCACGACGTCACACCTGCTGCTGTCGCCCTTAGCGACGGGCCGAGTGCGCCGCTCTTCATGAGGAATCATTTCCAACAGGAAGTGTGCCCACACATGGAGAAATCCTGCAACACACAGGCAAGCCGGATGTTAGGGAAATTAAAAATCTAGGATGTAGATTGATCCAAATTTAAACAGCCAAAAAAAGATATATAGTAATCCTACACCCAAACCAATCAACAAAGGAAAATTATGTTGAAAGTAGTTGAGAAAAGGCTCCAGATTATATAGCACCAGACAACATCTGTGTTACAGACATCTAGTTTACTACATTTTCAATATATGGTTTGTTGCTAGGTGAAAAAAAAAATCTGAGGCACTCCAATATGCTTAGTTATTTTTTTATTTCTTGTGTCTTCATCACGGCACATAACATTCACAGATGCATACTGATCGTATTTAAATGTACGAGACACATGACTATATGAGCATGTACCAATCTGAATACAGACCACAGCCTGTGGACTGGAGTGGTCCATGTTCATATATAATGCTCTGGTAGGGCATACATCTGCATGAAAATATTATACAACGTGAAGTAGGCCATAACTGAGACTGCAATTATGAAACAAGGCAACCCAGATATTACAGGCAAGGTAGGAGGTCTATTTCCTAGTTGAAAATGTTTCTTCGCATTGGCATTCAAGTCTAACACACTCCCCTATCCCAAGGTATGTACTACAACATTTACATTGTTGAACCATCTGTTCAAGAGAATCCCTGCTGCAGAATATGGAGTGCTTGGAGAGAACCCTATAAATTATGAACAAGCTCTGCCCCAACCCACTCCTCCGTGGTTAGACTCTCATAGACTTTCATTTGTGCTGACAGATTCTCTTTTCCCCAAGTTTACACACAAATACATCAAGTGGTACATCTATTTTTGAAGTTAAAGACTCCTTTGAAAGTGGGTCAAGTATTAGTTACTTCCTCACACACTATAAATGTACAGCAGAAGTGCAGAGTTTGCACAGCTCTAAAAAGGCAAAGGAATTCTGTGTTATTGTGTGAAATTCGAATAAAGGCTTTATGTGTGCTGTCCATCCAAGTCACTGGTTTAGATATGTGGCTTGTATGCAAATGTATTGAGAAAGAAATTTGCCTCCCAATGTAAGTGTACGTTTGTGTTATACAATATATGTAAACACCTTACTAGCACGCAGTTTATGCTCACAAAGACAGTATACAAGACAGTATAGATGCAACCATATAGTGTTACAGTCAGCAATGTTACTTACAGAATTTCATTTTGTAGTTATGACCAAAAGAGAGATTGTGGCCTAACTGTGTCTGAAAACAAAACAAAGCTGGCTTGAGTTAAAAAAAAAAAAAAGATTTATTGACCTGGCATTGGGTTTTCCAGTGTACTTTGTGGCAGTACCATGACAGATATTTGAACATAAATATGAGGCAAGAGGGTCTTCAGAGACATGGTGCATACAAGGCAACACAATCCAAATGCAGAGGAATACACGGCTGTCTACAAGCTGATAATAGAAGTGATAATAGACTCTTGGAGCTCTCTCAGATCCCAGACATGTCGGAGAACTGTCACATCAGAGCCTCTCCTTAAACCACGGAGGGCTCCTGCTGTCAGCGCTCACGGCTTTTATCTACAGGCACGCTTCTGACACCTCACTTTGTTATATGGAGAAATATTGTACTTACGAGGTGTAAAAGGATGCAGTCAGGCCAGTAATAACTTTTATAAAATGGTGAATGACAAATTATTTATGTAGAATGTCCTTGTACAGTCTTATTTTAGTAAGGGATCAGGAACCTTAGTCACTGTAGCACATCCTAGTTTGGCGCCCCCCTTTAATTTCTGTTTAAATGCAGGAAGGTCTGCAACCAGGCAAACACTGAATCAAACAAACATCAAATGTTTTGCCGATTCTGTGATCTGTGATGCAAGTATTGTTCAGAACAAAATATATAACTTATTTCACTTGCTCATTGATTTGACACACAAGTTGCTGCTGTTTCTCAATCCTTTGTGCTTTGTTCTTACTTTTTAACTCTTAGACGGCCGTGCTTGTTGTGACACGAACAGACCACATAGTTCTCTGATTGGTCAATCCACCTGTCAATCACCCGTCCCAGACTATGTGTCTATAAGTTTAGGAATTGTGTGTAGTCTTGGCTGGTCAGGCTACAGCAGACAGTTCTTGACAGTATATATGCTCTTTGCTGAGCTAAATGGAGACTGACTATAGGGCAATCCAATGCTTCTAGCATCCAATAAAACACAGATAAAAGTGAAGTGGTGAATCTGAATTGCTTTTACTGACAGAACAGAACAGTGAAGCCATGCTCCAGTGCCTAGTGTTAATGTAGGCTATACAGTACACAGATTTAATGGAATAGACTGCAAGTTCAAATTAGTTCAGTGAATTATCTCTATAAAGTATTCAAGATAGTAAAAGCTCTATGGGAATCACACCAACCCCTGACCTACATTAGCAGAAAAGAGCGTATTCCTTGCTTGACTGCCACACCGTGAGTGAAAAGCGATGTCACCTGAATCTTGCTGAGTTTGTAGTGTGTGTGGTGAAGAGACGCGGCAGATCGGATCACCTGAAACCCTACCTCTGTGCCCTCCATGTGCTTCAGTCTCTCACCACACTGTACAATGACTCACTTCTCCAAGACTAATCTCCAGAGACTGGCCAGGGACAATCACAGAATGCCATTACACCATTGTGCAGCCTCCTCCAAACACCCAGTATCAACTAACCCCTGTGTCGTTCAGAAAGAACTTACAGGAAAATGATGTAATGTCAAATGCTATTGTTTCTGTTACACTTTTACAGGTTAATCCCATGCTTTTTTTGGCAGATGAAGGTTTAGTGTTGTGTGAAAAGGTAATTTTCTGTAATGGGTAAGTTACGCAGTCTTCTCTCTGCACAAAGGGTCAGCCAAGGTCTCATAACATTGAACTACACCCACAGTACAGCTGCTTATCTTGTATAACCAATTTTTGCAATCAGAAAGAGTAAGTTTGAGTTACTAGTAGTAGTATTTTTGTATAATAGCTTTAGTACAATGGGTTTCCATTACATGACTTTTTCTATGTTACTGATGCCATTTTGAGGACTTTTGATCATTCAAGACACGCTATGAATTATTAATGGCTTTCTAGGCCTGTAGTAGACTAAAGACATTCTTGGTGGACTAAAGATATGTCCTGTCAATCACTTAGATGACTTAAAAGGGGGTGTGGCAAAACCATTATGTATCTCTGTGTATCTAACCCAAACTCACAAGACTATACCTGCAGGGGGGGTTCAGAAAAAAAGTGCTAGAAAATAATATATTTGTATAAAGACAGATTAAATATGTCAATCATGAGTTAAATCTGCGTTTTTACATATAAATACCAAAAAAACAACTCACTCATTAATTTCTCCCTTCTACTGTTCCATATCAATCTAAATGACATCATCTAATACAAATTTTGGTCAACTAAGGCACAGTCAACCGACTTAACAACTAAAGGACTACAGCCCTATTGCCTTAACAGTTAATTTTACATCACTTGAGACCAAAGGCTATTTTTAAAAGTTTACCAAAAAAGAGGAACAAACTTCCAACAAGCAATTCATCATACTATACTGAAGCAGTTATTCACTTAAGTTTAAACATCCAAGTAGCTATAGATTGTGAACAGTTAAAACGTGGACCAGCTCATGATGATAATACTGATCAAAGGGATAAGAGCAGCGTGCTGTATTCTGTCTCACTAAATATAGTCTGTGTTCTGTTGGATTACTCTCTCCCCTCTGTGTGGCACTTCCTCCTGTTTGGACCTGACTCAGGCCTCGTTTATTAGTCACCAGTGTATGTGCATACATAAGGCTGTGGGAGTCTGCTGTGTGAGCATGTGCACGTAACACAGAGGTCTCCCACTAAGCAACCTCAAATAAACTGCAAACAGTAGTAATAAAACCAAACCAACATGCTGTTTTGTTGATTTAAAAAATGTTCATTATGCTCACATGCCGAGATAGCAAGATAGATATGTTAAATGCCAAACTAATTTCAGGCAAAGCAGTAGCATCACTCTGAAGACAAGCAAGTGGCAGACCAGAGAAAAGTTACATGCTGCACCTTTAACCACAAAAGTGCAGAAATATTGCCTTATCACTTATCAGAGAAAAGTACATTGCTCTTCAAGTTTGTTTTCTTTTCATATTGTAATTTACTGACACTCAAGCATCCATTTAAATAGGTGAAGATGTTTTAAATAATGGGTGAAGAGAAAACACCACTTAGGCAGCACGACATGACTTGCACTTTCCCACCCCACCACATCGCTGTACTCGGGGCGCTTAGCATACAGGGGCGAGTGAGGGGCGAGGGAGGGTGCAGCAGACACACACATGGAGTGAGAGAGAAAGAAAGTGCAAACATTTCAGATGCAGAAACGACTGTGGGAAAACTAGGCCACTTTCAAATTTACATCAGGATTCAAGCAGACACTCTTGCTCCCGTTTTCATTCAGGTTTGTGTAGCGAGTACTCACCACTGCAGCACAAGTAACTCACTTCTAGTTTCCTCTTGTGTCTTTTCCATCCTTTGTTTACTTCCCTGTAAGAAGTCTGTCCGCTAAACTGTCTTTGAGTGGAAAATCCAAGCTCACAGCTCCCATACTGTATATCCCACAGTCCTGATAGTAAGTACTGCCTGTATAGTACTCAGGTGATCCTACATAGTACACACACACACGCCTTCAGGGAGGGAGTCCCGAATGCAGCGCTTTCGACAACGTGGATTATGCAACAGCCTGAATGCCAGCCAGTGCCCCTCCCTCTACCCCCCTCCCTCCTCCCCTCTCTCCCGCGCCACGCTCAAGCCAACTTCATCAGGTATTCATTCAAAAAACACACACACGCCAGCTGGCTCCACGCCCGGGCCGTGCTTACGAGCACAGAAAGGGTAGTGTGCAGTGAGTGGGATGGGCAGGAGGGAGGGAGAGGAGAGAGTGGCACATGGGAAATGCTTGTACGTTATTGTGAAGATGAAACTTTTGAGGTTTATTTGTGAGTTATACAAGAACGAGGTGAATGAATACTGATATACAAGCAAACGATTGTGAAACTGTGGTTAATCAGTTAAAGTTTAAGTTTTCTGTTAATATAGCTATTGGAAAACAACTTAAAAGGTTCTATGCATCTTTTTCTGGTGGTTGGTTGCCACCTGCTGCCTGTCTCCATGACGTCACTGCTTTTCCTGGAATGTTCCACAGTATGGCATTCAAGGTATCTAGCTCCAAAGAGATAAGCTGATGATGCCACCAGGCCAAGTTACAGATCAGATCTGTGGAGAGGCACATGCACTCACTCACTAAAACTGCATGATTTTCAAGGTATTAGCAATAAAAACAACCTTTAAGAAAATAAAAGCACAGATAGATATGTTTAATGCTGCACTGTTCAACATTCCAGACAAAGATATAACAATTCCACAGAGAACATTCCATAGTGAACCTCCAACTATAACAACTGTAAAATGTGAAACCAGTACTGACCCCAACACAAATTAGGATATTATTAATATTGTTTAGCTATAAATGCAGAAGTAACAAAACCAAATGAATACAATTTCAGAACATCAAATATCCACTAAAATAAAGTTATGGCCAAACAAACAAATACAGTGCAGTCATTCTTGTCCTTCTAAAAAAACATTATCAATTGATCACATTCAGGACCACACTTCTGTCTTTTCACCACTAGATGTCAGAACTGCTCATCTTTCTCACAGTGCAGCTATTTCTGTTAGTTAGTGACCTAGTTAAAGCCCATTTGGATGTAAATATAGATGAGATGGGCTGCCCTGTAAGAGAGAAGCATTTGCACAGTTCATAAAAACTCTGCCACATTGGTCCCAATTCCCGCTGGACTTTATGGGTCTAAACACGCTCAGAGGAGACATCCTGTTAGTGTTGGGTGGACTTCCTGTCAACTTCAATTTGACTGAGTCCCACTTGAGATTTTAATGCAGTACAGGAGAGCTTAAGAGTTTGTTTTAGGTTAAACGAAGGAAGGAAAGCAGAAAGAGATCTAGGAACGCTTAGTCACTGCAAGCAAGGTAATTTTAAATACAATTCGTCAGAGGTGAAAAGTAACACGATATCAGGAGTTTACTTAGGTACAAACATAATTACCTAATAAAATATGTCTTTTCAGTGAGTATGATTCGCTGGCTAGCTGTAGCTGTACTTACTGTTAATAAATTCAATGTAAAGTAAAATAAATGTTGAAATACAGGTCATCTTCAGTATCTTTTTGCTTATACTCGAGTTGGTACTATTACTTCTTAGCGAAACAACTAGTGCTATGGTAGTGAAATTCTCAAATATTTCCTAATTTGTCATTTCCTGAGAGCCAATAAGGAGTCTGTCGGTCTTGGTCATTCTAAGCCAAGGCTGAATTCTGTCCAAAACTCAATGAGTAAAGTCCACAAACAGCACAAGCAGAAGCTGAGGCGGCGTGTTACGTTCACAGATATTCATTGTGTGAGTGACCTGAGCGACCCGGCTGCACTCAGCTCTAATTGGAGCCACTCTGCATTTAATCATAACTCATTTGTGTGGGTTTGTTTACAATCAGCATCCCAGAGAAAAACAGAGATAGACCGAATATGAGGCTCTGCAGGAACAAAACAAACAAAAACAATTAGCGCAAGATTAGATTCTTTGAAAGGTGATTTAAGGTGGCGTAAGTTGAGATCAAAAGCCTACAGATGTATAATTACTATTCTTCACTATTTGCATATTGACCACCTGTTGTTCAATAGAACCTCAAAATAAATGTTTTTTATTATCTTATTTACTCTGAAATAGTTTGTTACTCCTCCAGATCCACAGCGTAAATAGAAAATAGTTCTAAATGTTTTACCTGTTAAAATAAAGGTTAAATTAAACAGTGAGTCAAACTGTTTAAACAACAATGAGCTTGTTAAGCCAAAAATCTTTATCTTTCCCTGTCTCTAGTGACCTATCCAAAACAAACAAACTACTTTCTAATTTGAAGTGATTGATTGGCATTATCTTTTTTTCCCCCTTTTTTTAATCAGATGCCCTTCCTGAAGGCATAAAGGCCATCAGCAGAGTAGTCACCGCAAAAAAAATTGAGTCATTCTGATGCAATTCTTGCTTTGTCTGAGTTATAAAATATCTTCTTTTAGCACATGGCATGTTTTTGAGTCTTCAGTGTACAGTCCAGATACCAATAATTTCATTACTAAACAAGTTGGCTTTTTTATTTCAAAAACAGACTAGTTGTGAATGATCGATTACTTTGTTTCAAGTCCTAACTAGTCCTTTAACTGTTAGAGCGCCTGTTATTCACTAAATCCACTGCCCTTTTCCCTTCTGTTAGTGTTTGTCTACAGAGCAGAGAGCTAGACTCAGTCACAGCCAGTCACTAAGGAAACTGATGAAGAGCTGCTATATATACACACTCACTCTCTGCCATATACATATCCCACAGTGCACTGCTCTCCCTCTCTCTCTCCCTCTCCCTGCCGTACTCTCTGCTCGCTCGCCCACGCAGTACACAGACGCTGCAGTTATGACGACGGGAGAACCTTCCAACTCTTCTTCTTCTGTCAGCAAAAGTCGAGCCGTTTGTTTATTGCGGTGTCTCTCCATCTGTCTGTGGGGACTTGCGACTGCGACAGGTGTACAAAAACAACGCTATGATGTCATCCGCTTCAAATCATACATCCAGGTTGGCAGGCGGAGTTCAAAGAGGCACAGGGGATTATAATGGGGAAAGGATTAGACATCAGAAAGCACTGGAGGGAGTTGTAACTATAGTCTGTAGCAAATCATAAAAACAGAAAATCTATAACATATAGCTCTATAAAATGGCTGACTTAGTGCCAACGTAAGTCATAGAGAATAAAGATTTATGAATTTTTGATTGAAAATGTCTAAGTTTGAAGCACACTGATGAAAAAAAAAAAAAAAGCCATCTACTAGAATCATTGTTTAAGAAATTACATTACTAAACCAAATGAAACTTCCTATCCCATGGAGATTGTATTGCCTGGAATGTTCCGCATTGTGGCATTTATTTCCATAGAGACGATGCAAGTGATGCCTGTGCAAGACATGTGAGTGGAATATTGCACACAAATAGTAAGTTATGAGGGCATTGTGTGAAGGGTGGTATAGATATATAGATAAGCAAAGTTACTTATTTCCAGTAAGTAAACAGAGGACACATCATAAAAAAGAGACGTGTGCCACTGACAGTACAGCTCAGAATCTGTTTATATTAAAATAATAACAGAAGTTTTAGCATAAATTAAAATTCTAACCCAGTCACCACAATAGTCCTAATTTTTCATCATTCTGAAACCCCTGGCTATCTCTGTTGTGTCCTGCATTTTGCTCATGGTGTAGTGTGCTCCTAGCCCTGATCCACATCCCATTCATTCACAAAGGTCCTAATCCGCGAACACAGTGTTAGATCGTACTCCTCTCAGCCACATACGAGTGCACTGTACGCCTGTGTGTGTGTGTGTGTGTGTGTGTGTGTGCATGAGAGGGGATTAGGGAGGGACTGGAATGGATGGGCAAATCACTGCTAAGCCTCTCTATTGCTCTCTAATCCTTCAGAGTGTACACACAGACACACATGCACCAATGCCATCGCACATATGTACAAAGCCCACTGTCACACGACAAACAGGGAGAACTATTCTGGACATTAAGCACACATGTGTTTTATCCAAATCAGTCTAGTCATGGTAGTAGGGCTGGACAATAACACATTAGAATCACAATTCTGCAATTGAATCAAAGAATGTCATCTGTAAAAAAACTAAATATATGCTCATAGAAAAATCTTATTGTACCTACACTTTATACTAGGACTGTCCTATTGTATTGGGTATTGGTTTGGATCGGATACGGTGAATAGTCCTCCACACACAGCTGCCTCTGGTAACCCTGCAGCTGACGACCAACTTGAACACAGACTGAGGAGGCTCTAAAACAACTAAAAACATAATCAATGACAGGTACAGTATTTCTTTTACTTCTCAGTTGTCTTCACGAAGCCTTAAGAGTGAAAATTAAACTTTGGACAAATCGGCAGAGGAGCAAAGCCGAATGCACTAACTTGTTTGTGTATGTACCCATGTGCTCTGGGGCAGGCATCTCCTCTTTTTAAAGGCCTCAAATATAAATAATATAGTGAAAAAACATTGTCTTTAGAAACAGTGAGATAAAACATCACCTAACGTCTCTATCCTGAAGCTGCTCTGTGTGGGGGAGTTTAAAACAGTAATTTACAATATTATGACAAATTATTAGGCTATTTTTAAGTGGAGTTGTTCTGATATCAATATTGGTATCAGAAAAAAAATGAGATTGGGAGTCTCTCTCTGTATAATATTTTAATATGCAAACTAGCTTTAGTTTGCCCTTGAAAACAATTTGTCCTCATCTCTCATTGGGCTAAGCTGAGGACATAAGTTGCCCCTTTGTAGACTGCAAATGTAACACCGCTATACAGTTTGAATATAAAACAAAGCATTTCATCTGCAGCCTCTACAACACTGAAGTTATTGAAAATGTGTAAAGGCCATTGCATATTACCTCGTTCATTTAAGAAGAGCTAAAGTTTAGCTTTAGACAATAACAGAACAGTAATTATGAATGTGTTTGTTTATGGACTTAAAGTAGGCTACAACTAAAACAGTATGGGTGCAATAGCCTTTAAATAGCCTGTAATAGCCTTTAAAGTTCCACACTAAAGGCTATTGCATGCAGCATTTTTGAATGAATGAATGTGATTTTGAGTATTTCTCTTCAAAGTGCAGTCTGACAGTAGAGGGAGACATGTCACTCTGAGGGAGGGGTGGGGGCCGCTGTGACCCCCATAGGAACGACGCTGTCCACGCCCCGGACACAGAGGAGCTGTGTGCACTGAAGGTGAGCCTGTCATATTCATACAGGCTAATTGGCTTGAATAGGTCTTGTGTGAATGAAGGGCAAACAGGAGAAATGGCACAGCGGGCGTCCTTGTCGTCTGAACAATGCCTTCCACCTTTTACAAAAATGTCAGACACCAGTTGAGCACGCAGGACCCCCCCCCCCCCCCCCCTCTCACACACACACACTCATTACCCCTTTAAAGGCTACATAGAGCACGCTCCAAACAAACGGCGACCACTCAAAGCGCACACAGGAGTCCACAGGGTGCGCAGCAGTGAGCCTGGGCGCTGACAATAGAATCTGATAGAGTCTCCTACTGTATGTATGCATTTTCATTCATTCTACAGCACACGAAGATTGTAATGACAGGGGACATTATCACAGCCAATTTGTGTCATTTTACAGTGTAACTATTGTCTGGAGCGTGCTGGGTTTCACGTGGTGGCTGTCAGGTAGCCTATAAGAAACACGGTTAGCAATTATTTGAAAGATTGCATAAATATGGTACCAACATAAAGTTTTTTTAAGTATGTAATGACCATGAACCCCTAAACTAAAGACTGAAGATGTTTCGCTGCTTATCCAAGCCGCTTCTTGAGTTCTGGTCAGATACAGATACTGGTGGACACTGGCTTATATCTATCTGAAGGGAGAAGACAGATATAAGGCAGTGTCCACCAGTAATCTGACCAGAACTGAAGAAGCGGCTTGGATGAGCAGCAAAACACCCCTACATTGACACTGTTTAAATCCAGGTTCTGTTTAGCTGTGCACATGATTGAAAGGTTTTTATTCAGCATTTTTCTCTTTTAATGTTAATTTTATGATGATTATTTGTGATTATTTATGTTTTGATTTGTTGTATTGTGATTTTAATGTTGTTCTTATTCTGTAAAGCACTTTGTGTAAGAATAAACTTGCCTTGCCTTATGGTACACATCTTTTCAAAGTATTTTTAATTTAATGTATTGAATAAATGCACAGTTCAATACCATACTGTAGAATATTCCAGGGAAAGCAATAAAATCCACCAGAACAGATTTATGTATAGGAAAACCTGTTTGCTACTGTATACCGCTGCATCCCCATCACTTGGCCTTGGCTGTCTGCATATCTCCAACTGACTCAGGGGCAGTAACACTGAATTACAGGGGCCAATCATTCAGACTGACCATGACGTGTGAGGCATTTTACAATAGTGGGCACATGCCGACCCACTTGTTTGTTTCACTTCTCAGAAACATGTTCTTTCAACATCAGTATTGCCGACACGATTAATGTCCACGCACGCACAGCCATGATGAAACAAGTTGTGATGAAAGGACATTCCAGCCTACTCGCATTCCTCGGAAGATTTTTTTTTAAATATGGAAGTGTCAACAACTATAACAACTGCATATTTTCACTCACTGAGGTATGCACTCATGTTTGTGCTGATTTATTGACATTGTTAGTAACAGTACACAAAACTACAGCAAGAGGGATGTCGAATATATAGAAGTAATGGTGTATACAATAGGCCTGTCATGATAACATATTTTAAAGTTCAATAAAGGCTACATCAAGTTATCATGATAAATGTTGGTATCTCAATCAAAGAAGTTACTTATTTAACCCTTTAGAAATCGAATCTTTAAAAAAAAAAAGCAAAAGAAAAGAACACTAGCACTACTACTGCTGCTGCTACTAATTCTGGTGCTGCTACTACCGCTTTTCTACTGGGTGCATGTGTTATATTTGCAATACGGATGCTTGAGTAAATTATTTTTGTTATAAGTATCTTTAAATTCTCCATATAGTGCAGAACATTTTAGGCAAGTATATAGTATAAGTAATACGCAAAAATAATAGTACTAGCATGTGGATGAATAGACCGATGCTAGTGCCTGTGAGTAAGTCTTGAATGAGCTGCACTGTACTGTATGTAGAGTTCTATAAGGTCAGGTTTAAATGCCTTTTGAGTGACTGGATCCCCACAGAGTGAATCCAGTCAATACAAACTGAGTCTTGAATTGACGAAGAGACAAGTTTTTGTGTATGTGTAGTGTTTTTCAAGAGGACAGCATAATGGAATGCCTGGGTCTAACACTTGCCAAGAGCACTTTTCCCATACGCCAGGGAGCCAAGACTTCCCCAACCGGCCAAGAATAGCAGCGGTACTCTTCTCTCTCCTTCTCACCCACACATCCACCAGCATCACACTTTAAACTCGACAGCAGTGAGGGCTTGTGTGAGGAGGAGGGGGGCAGCTCTGAAACACACACTATTTTACAATTCATATAATACAAAAACCCGAGCATAGCTGGCCAACTCACAGGGCTATATTTAAAAGACAAATATACACCGCCGCAGGGTACTCCCTTATTCCCCTTACAAGGATCCAAATGTCAGACAACACAAAACAGGCTACTTCATGGCCCTATCCCAACATCATCTGTCTCCACAGACACGAGCAGCGCACAGGGTCACAACACAATTTCTAGGGTCAGTGATAAACAGCATTTGTTTCATTGCCTTTTCTGTTAGATTTATGCCAACAGTTTGACAGCAGGTCTGTTTTTTTTAAGAAATATAGCAAAATGTAGATCAGTATTTGCTATTTAGATTCCCAAAAACTTCAAGGTAATATGTTGGACTCCAGGAAAATCATTATTTATTTTTGACCATATTGCAAACATCTAATTCACATCCTTGAACTGAAAGATCATTGTAAAGTGCTTTTTTGTCATTATACACTGCATTCAAGTACAACACAATTTCTGAGCCACTGCTACTATACATGCATTCACACACATACACACCACATCGCCAGGATTAAAACAAGACTAAACCAGAACTATAACAGGACCAAACCAAGTCCCCTTCTAGGCCGAAATCAAACCAGGACTAAATGTGTGTTTTAGGAGTTAGGAAATCTCACAATGAAAACTTGCAAACTCCACACATCCATGTTCCAGTTCCTGCTATGATCTACAACTTCTAGTATTGTATTTTTAATCCTACATGACCTTTACATTATTAGCCACACTATACAACGTGCTGGATTGTGTTAATAGCTTCTGTCTTGTTTACTATAGCGCCTATTATCTTTCAATCTGCTGGCTGTTGTTGTGCGCACAATGCAATCGTACAAACTTTTTAACGATCCTATGATGAGACATTAGTAGCACGCGTGGGCCGATCACTACTGCACCGAGACACAACCTGCCAATTAGCATCCTGATGGTCTCTGAGCTCACTTCAAATCTCCACTCTGAATATCAGCCATTACCATACAGTATATAGCTATTGTTTATGGTAGGCAGTATACAGAGACCGCCCGAAGGAAAACTACACCTCCAAAGCAATCATGGAGAGAGCTTGAAAAAAGTTAGCATGAATTTTTATTGATTTGCTCTGAGCCACAAACATGCCATAGAGTGAAATGAGAGACTATCCATCAAATACACAGAAGCTAGAGTTTGCGTAGTTCAATGTTGCATTTGCTTTGCTGAAATGTGCTCTGTGAAAAGCAATCGCCCACGACACAAAGAGGTGCTGGTTTGACCCTTGCAATTTAATGTCCCCAAGAGACGCACAAAAGAAAGAAATGTTTCGCCTTCAGGGAATCAATATTACTACAAAACATGGTGTAAAATCAACGAGGCAGTAGCTACTTCACTCCAGATAAGAGAAAATTAATAGAATGTCTGGTACAAGCTGTGGAAATAGTTATTTATAGAGCATTTATTCACACTTCCAGGACTGCCAGTGCGGTTTTCATTCTCACAGGAAGACCCCAACTAACATGTAGTTAAAGGTGTCAAGCAATCTGGAACATATCAAGGAATTTTCCCAGTTGCAATGGAAAAAAAAATGTTTTTACTTGTTTTTCTTTTGCTATACACAAGAAGCATTCATTTATTACATAAACATTTAAATATAAATATACCAGGACTGACTAGCTCAATGACAAACAGAGCTTAGGGTTTTTTGTTACAGTCTAATCAAATTCAAGTTGAACATATTCACTAACTGGTAACTAAATACATTGCTTTTGCTTTATAAATAGTATTTGTTGGTAATTAATTTGTAATGACTAATAGCAAGGATATTTAATTAGAAAAATATACAAAGGCACAAACTTATACTTCACCTTAATTATTGTAGCATTTTAATTATTCACCAAGATGAGTTTAAAAGCATTTGCACAACTTTCAGAGGTCAGAGCAAAGTTTCGTCCTCACGTCACTGTTAACAATTACCCTGTTAACAGAACACCCAAGTTACTTTCAGGCTCACAAACAACAAAAACCTTTATAATGGGATGCAGATGCACAAATCTCATTTTGACCCTGCTGCTGATGTGTCTAAACTTCATCTATCAGTGGTCATAATGTTCTGGGTGATTCATTGAAGATAACACTGTTTATTCTTGCCATAGGAGTCCTTCTCACCTCATTTACCAGCTCCCCCCGGTCAGCCCTGGTCAGTCAGCAGGAGGTGCAGCCCATGGAGAGGGGACCGGAGTTTCCCAGAAAGCCGTGCAGTGATGACTCAGGAACTCCCTGCTAAAAGAAAACAAGTTACAGTCACACTTTAACACTTTGTAGCTTTTTTCCAGAAATTAAACTTAAACATGCAGTAGAGTCTAATGCCATTATTGCAAGAAAGAAGTGAAAGAAGAAGTTTTATAAAGATATGCTTATGAAGTGCATGGGTATTCACTTAAAACTTAGATGTGAGGAAATTGATATGTACAAGTCACAAACAAAACAGTATTGTAATTTATAGCAAGGGCAAGCTAATACAGTGGAAGTGGGTTATCTGTGATGTAACATTACACAAGGCCTTATTATGCAGGATTCCTATCATATTATAGAACTAAAAAATTGCTTTTTTAACAATCGTGCTGACAATGGTGTTGATACTAAGCAATAGCCTTGATACTCAATACCGATTCCAATACCACAATCATAATAAAAACACTCTTTAGACAATAGAATGTGATTTTCAACATTAAATCATAGTACTTTCTTTTATATTACCATGCGCCCTATATCTGTGTAATCCCTCAGTGGTTAAGGTAGGTTCCCTAGTGGTCCATGGGCGTGTACTAGTCTATATGGTCTTATACAGCTCTGATACAGCTCAAGATCATGCTAAAACTATTCAGTAAAGGTTCATTTCTGTCCTGTAAATGTGAACTTTTGAGTATTAATACCTACCTATGAGTATCTAGTTTCAATACTCGCTTTAGTATCAATTGATAGCTGATTTCCCATACTTTTTACAAGCCTAGATGACATAACATTTTTCTGTGCATAACTGATTTTTTCTGTTCACGTTCAACACATCTTATAAATATTGTATAGAATATATCAGTGTTGAGATATTACAGATACAGATATTTGCAGCAGTGCAGTGGCAGAAGGGCCTATTAGTGAAAATCCTGGTAAGTTACTTAATGATGGTTAAAAATTAATAGGGGTATGATGTAACTCAGAATAGTGCCAGTGATTTATATGTGACCTAATGTGACTCCAATATATTAAACATTACATTCTATATCTCTATATACTGTATATCTATATCTCTGGGAATAGGAACAAGAGTAGGGGGAGTGGTGCGGTGTCAGATAACAAGGGAAATAAAGGGATGCTTGGACAAACAGCCATGGGAAATCCGGTAAGTCTAAGAAGAAGCAGTTTTAAGATTAACTGTTATGCAAACAACTACAACTGCGATGGATAGAAAACATTTAACATTTAGAGTATATGGGAAACACAGTAGTTGTACGTCATGTCACACTAAGTACTGTTTGGGAATGGGAGGGACACAGAGCTAAATTGGGCCAAAGGAAAGATGAGAAAAGGGAAAAGGATGAAGAGGCAGATGGTGGCAGGAAAAAAGCAGCCAAAGAGGCACCGCGGGGGGCAGCAAAACTGAGATAAGGAGGGGGTGAACAGGAGGACAGAGTACTCATTACTATTACTTTAGGTAGTGATGTTCAACTACATAATCATGTGTTTATTTACAGACAAGAATCACAAAACAAATATATTCCACATAAAGTTGCCAATGAGGATAGAAAATAAAGACTAAAACTATGAGAACATGCACTTTAAGTCATAACATACATAGTAGTACATATGGTGTGTTGAAGCATAGGTGTTTTCACACACTTCACAGCAATAGCCTTAATACTGCACTTATTAAACACAAGTTAAGTTCCTGTGACAGTTTTCAAACAAAGCATAATTCAGCCAAGTGCCATAAGTATAAAAGTCTAGTATTAGTAGTTCTAGTAGATATCAACTGACCCACAGGTTGGAGGTGCGATTCTAGCTTTCATAAAAGGATACTAATGTTGTGTTCTTGGGCAAGACACTTTTTAACCCACCTCACCCTCCCGAGTCTGTGGTTCATTGATGTAAAGCGCTTTGAGTGCCTTGAAGGTGGAAAAGCACTACATAAAAATGTGACCAATTACCATTTACCATTTTAGTATCAGCAATATCACATTCAAAAGTAATAAAAGGAAGGAGTTCTAGTACTTAGCAATAGACCTAATATACAACTGTAACATTTTAAATTGTACATATTCCATAATGTTCAAATATTGGCTATTAATGTTCACATTTTACAATCTCTTTTTGCCTTGTACTTTTAAGTCTGTACTAACATAGACAACACAATGCTAAACATTTGGCAGGAGCCTTTGAAATATGGGGACCTCACAGTGCGCTTGTGGCTGTACAAATACAGACGCTGTGTCGTGATCTATCATGTCCAATCAGGAGCAGCGGCAGTGGGCTAAACCAGTCAGGAAGAGTCCAGAGTAACCGCATTAGGAGAGGGGCTGAGTGAATTTAAAGAGCAGTGGAGTGGACAGCTTACAGACAAGCTAAACCAACAAACACAAAACAGTGTCTGAGGTGTTTAGGCTGATGTAAAGCGGCAGATTTCTCTGCAGGATAATAAAAAATCAATACCAAGGTACTATCTGAAACAAAAGCTACCTAGATACTCATTTGAGCAAGTGTCAATATTGAAAAACATCTCACAAAATGAACAAAAGCTTTTCTGGTAAGTTTTAGAATCAATTATCAGAACCAGTATAAAAACCAGATGGAAATATTCAAGAGTACTTTTATTTTGTGTTGAAAATGACTTTATATAGTGTCAAAAAAAAAAAAAAATATCTCTCAAAATTGTTATGGAGGATTTGTTTAAAAATTTTTTTTTAAACAAATCCTCCAACTACAGAGGAAGTTCTGTATAAATACCAAAATCCAACTTCTTATCAACATCAATACAAAAAAAGTGCTGTTCTGAAAACATTCCCAGAACCTCAGGACCAAGAATTTGTCCTTCTTTGGGTTATTCCTTTTTAAGAATTACTGTAGTCATGATGTAGTATTTTAGACCTGGTATTACTTTACACATGGTTTAGCCCTGTAATAGACCTGGTTTAGATCTGGTAGTACTCACAAGGCCAGATATTCTCTTCGGTTGTATTTCCATATTACATTTCAGCTTCAGAGGACATGTCTTACTTTGGAGATCATACGGAGTGCAGCTGTGTTCATGACTAAGCTCTGGCACAGTTACAGCAGTTATAGTGAGTCTAAGCCTTCAGTTCATCAGTGTCTGCATTATTTCCCTTCTGTCTCCCGTAAGTGTGACCACAGCCAGTCACATTTATCAAAAAACTACCAGAAAGTACAAGAGCTAGACACGAAATCTGCAGAATAGTAAAATACACCAAGACTTCAAATGTGCGTTGTCATTTAAAGATGCAATATGTAACATTTCTGACGGGGAATCAAGCTCCTACTTGCCTCCATAGAGATGTTATTGTGTTGCCTGGATGTTTCATAGTATGGCATTAAACGAATCTATCTTGCATATTTAAGCACAGTTTTTATTGCTATAAAAGACTTCTACTACTGTGACCCGGGTTGCCTCTCCACAGATATGACCAGTAACGTGGCCATATGGTGTCACTGGCTGGTCTCCATGAAGATAGATAGGTTTAAATGCAACACTGAGGAACATTTCAGGTAAAGTAAAAGCATGCAGGCAAGCAGACCCTTCATGAAAAAGTGACATAGAGCAGATTTAGATATAATAAGAGCATGTGCCCCATGAAGTCTGATTAATCACAGAGCACATGCCTGAGGGGCTGACGTCGTGTCTACAGCTGTGGGGTCAGAAGAATGTACAGTACAGGACTGATCGGGCAGCTTCACACTAAAGTCAGGGAAATGCCTCCAACCGCAGCCCATTTTTCATTCAGACACAAACACAGCAACCACGCCACTAGAGACACGAGACGAGCTGACCCTTTGAACAGTATACAGTAAAGGGGGAAGGAATGTTACCTTAAGTGCACTGCTGTCCTTCACTTATGTTCCCTATTCACTTCTCACATACTTGTTCTTTTTAGTTAATGATGCGGTCTGCTCTATTTAGAATTACAGCTTATCAAATCTGAGCTACTTCTCTCTTCTGTAGAGCTGCAACTCATAATTATTTTATTAATCAAACTAACAATGATGATTTTTTTTCTTCTGATTATTCATTCAATCACAAAATCCCATTGAATATGATTTTTTTTTAATTTAATTTTTTTCTTAACTAAACCTAGCGAAGCCTCTGGAGGACATGTTGTATAGTCCAGATACAAGACAGTGTTCAGTGTGGTAAAGGAAATAAATGAGGAAGTGAGAGGCCAAAACTGGTGGATGAAGCACTCCATTTTGTTACTTAAGTAAAAGTACAGATCATGGTAAAAAGTTACTCAAGTAAAAGTATTAAAGTAAATCTATCAAAGTACCTGTTTAAAAAAAAAAAAAAAAGCTGAAGCTTGAACTTTAGTCAGGATGTTACCATGAACATGGTAAAAATAACCCCTCAAATCATATGAAAAGTACTTATTATTTAGTCCAGCTCAAAAATGTAGTGGAGTATAAAGTACAGATACCTGCTCTCAAATATACTGAAGTAAAAGTTAAAAGTATCCACTTTAAAATATTCTTAAGTACAGTATAGCTATCTAAAAGTTCTACTTAAGTACAGTATTTGATTACTTTTACTTTGTTACCTTCCACCAATGGACGCCAAAGGCAGTGGTCAGATCTTGCAACAGTGTCCAGACCTAAAGTTGATTTGAGATATGTATAGATATGAGTTCAGAAATTCATGTTCTGACCCCATGTGGTTAATATTGTTGACTTTATCTTGCAATGTACAGACTACCTATCTGTGCTGGCTTGTACATCCCCAAAACTAATCAATTATTATTTGGCTTCCCAGATAGAAGCAATAAAGCACATTTGTTTATATGAGTCCTTTAAAGTCTGGGCAAACGAAATCTTGAAGTACTGGCCATTAATCAAACTCGTCATAAAAATATATGATTAGATGGATATGACTTTGGGCTGGCCTGATTGATATACTGCCTTTGGTACAGAATTAGACCTATAACTTTTAACTGTCATCTCTTGTAGCGTGTAAAGGGCTACTAGCAAATGGTCCACAGCCGACTGGCTTCTAATAAACCACTGGACAACAGCACTTACTACAGAGTGCACTGTGATGTTACAATAACCACTGCTAGTTATTGCTATATTGCTATATTTTCCAATTCTGAATATATTTTGGTAACTATAATAACTACATTCTTCAAAGCCTTAATAAAACATGAACAAAGACTTAATAAACTGCTACTATTTATTCATTAGGAAATAAGAATAATCCAGGCTTAGTAAGTACTTAATTTCTACTCAAACACTACACTTACACTATAAAGAAGTGGACTACGAGAGTGTGAGGTCACCCATAGAGTTCAGCTCCAGTCAAATGAAGCTCATCGAGGCTAGAGCAGTTATGAGGCAAATTTGGAGCCAAGTTCCATATTTGGAATTTTGACTGTGAGTATCATAGCAACCAAAGAGTGAATCTGGAGTGAGGCTGTTGAAAGTAATGTCCTTTCTCGCCCGCAGCGCTGATTTAGGAGGCAACAGGCCCTTAGCAACACTGTCAATCAAACCTGTTGCTAACGGGAGCAACCTCGGGGAAACAAGGCGCCTGATTTGTCCGTTATTAATGTTCATATTTTGATTTACAGACATAATAGTGCAATAAAAATACCAGGATTATGTAGAGCAGGTTAATACGAATATTTTAAGACCAAAATGACGAGTCTGACAGCAGCAGTTACAGAGAGAGGGGCGACAGTTTCCCAGTGTAAAGTGAATTGAAGTCAATGGAGCTGGAAGTGCGCACATAATTACTTCCTATTTGGAACGCAGCAACCAGGTTAGCTATGTCCATTTATATATACCACACACCATATATACCCTCACCAAATGTTTATTTCTATTCATTACAAATTTTACAGCACTCTAACCTCTCAGCAACGAGGCCAAGGGTTCAATTCCCAAGCACAATCCCTTTCATTGGAGTCAATCCGTCCTCCTTAGACAGGCTGCTAACATTAAGGTTGAACTAAATAATTCAATAGACACCTTTATGATAAATGACTGGACTAATTATCGAGGATAAGAGAGTCTTGCCTTTAAGATCCGAGCCTCCAACATAACAACTATCACTCAGTCAACACGCACACACCCATCCACCATCAGAGCGCTGTCTATTCACAGCATTGTCCCCAGAACCGTAACGAGTGCAGCAAGGGCAGGGTGTCTTGAGCTTTAAAAAGGGTTATAAAACTTCATTATACACAGGGTGGAGCTGTATTGTTCTCTGCTGTACTGTTCTCTGCTGTACAAACTAAAAGCTCAAACTAAGAAAGGCATCCCATTTGTCCTCGATATTACACAATAGGATGAAGCTGATTCCACTGTATGTTTAGAAAGGCCACGGTGAGAGAAAAGGAGGCTTGGCTGTTTGGTGCCAGGCCTTTCCTTGGCAGTCAGAAGAGGACACGCTCACACCCCAAATACTCAAGCGCGTACATACACACACACAGAGTCCTTTTAATTGGCCACTGATTTGCCAGTTAGTGTTTTCGCCTCTCTCTTCACCTCACTGTGTTGGCTCGCTGCCCTGGAGCCTGGCAGAGGCACAGCTGGACCACAAACGCACTGCACTAGAATTATTTTAAGAGTTTGTATCTTTGTACTTGTGTAATGCAGTTTTATTCTGTGTGTAGAGTAGGCTTATAACTTTGAGATGAAATGTAAACAGAGTGCTTTAGTCAAGAGCATTTGAAATTAAATAAAGTATGGGCTTAAAACAACAAAGATAATACATTATTTTATAGAAGTATTATCAAATGTCATAGTACTGTTTTCATATTTTTGTGTCCCAGCTACTTTATAGTCTAGGGCAGGAAGTATGCATGATGCCCTAGCTTAATATATATTTTACAGTAAATGTACTGCAGTACTCATACAACATAAATTTACATGAGTTTTCACAGTTTTCAAAGAACAATTATTGGTTGTTCAATCAATCTAAAATAATTTAATCCATTCCATTTGTCCTTTAAAGTCTTTCTATATAAAATATTCCCCTTCTTGTCGTAGTTCCTATAATCGAACTGTAGACATCTCCTCTGACATGAGTGACCAACCAAAGCAGCCACTAGGGTGTGCTGCTGAGCGAGGAGTCACAGTGCACACTTGTGGGATGATGTTATGCGTGTCTGTTACTTTAAGCTTAAATGTGAAAAAAAACAACAACAAAAAAACACGATATTTACACAAGAAACACACCACATCCTCTCATATGATATACTGCATTCAACAGCAATCACTGCTCCACAGCGTTGGACACACTCATGTCTACTGGCAACCCAAGGTCACAGCAGGGATGTGTGTGTGTGATGACATCATTACTAGAGCTGTGCACTTGGGGCTGATTGATGGAGAGCAAGAGAGGGACAGAGGGTGAGAGACAGAGAGAGAGAGAAGAGAGAGGGAGGGAGAGGGAGCAAAGAGAGAAAGAGAGATGGAGAGCAGGAGGAGAGGTTGTTACGGTCGACCGCTGTGAGCTCATTGCCCGGCAACCGCACAATTGGACCTTGCCACTCTGGGTTAGTGCAAATGAAAAGCAAGCAGTGGCTGTTTAGTGAAGACCAGATAAAGAAAGTTTTCTAACCCAGAATGCAAAAGTATGTGTATAAGTAATGAAGAGTTTTCAAGAGCAAAATACTGCTCTTTTCAAAAAACAACAATATTGTATTAAAACTACTACTGTCAAATGATAATTTTAATGTTCTAATTTAAACTTCATAATGTGAAGCATTTTAATTATTCCACAAATCTAAATTAATTCTTTTTAAGCCTAGAAACTACATTTCATAATGAATTTGTGTGACCACAGGTTAATGTACATGAGCAAACAGTGTAGTGGGGTTAAAGGCCCTTCATTGCCGCTTGTGGGTATAACTGACTCTTATGGAGACAGATGTAAGCTGTTACAGTTGGCCTGGCGTCTTCCAATGTTCTGTAGTCGTTTGGTGAAATATTTGGTCCATTTGACTTGTTTTAGCACTCACACTCGGCCTTTATTTTCCTCAGTGTTCAACTGGAGATTTACGTGGCATCTTTGGTTTGATTTGGTGCACGTGGCAGAGCCATTTTTGCACTCTGTGCTCGTAAACAGTCCTTCATGTGAGGACTGATGGACTTTATGAGAAAACATAAGCACATCGCTTCTCCAGTCAGGTAAAGCCTCCCAGTCCAACTTACATGTGTGATTAATCTGTATTTATTCATGGATGAAGTGTCCATTTGTTTTGATTAATTGCATGCGTTAACACATTAACACTGACAGCCCTTATTAAAACAAAACATTAATTTTACATTTACATTTTACACATAGCCACTTGTCCTCACCAGGCCTGGATGCCTCATCTTTAACCTTGCTTCCAATCAAAGATGCCCTCACAAAGAGAGAATGAAATGTTATGCTCAAAGCCACACATACAGGTATATACTGTTCATATGCATGTCTTTATAGTGGCTACCGCAGCAGCGGATTGGCTTTCACAAACACACAAAGGACCAGCATCATGTTGAGTACTGAGCAGCAGGGCTGTATAATTACTACTTCTACTGTTACTGGCCTCTTAAAGTACATGTGGCATTCGAGCATGTAGGAAAATCACAACATAATAAATCCATTCAAGAAACATGGATCGCATCTAATCTCATATAATAACTACAATGATGCATTTTTTATATTACATTCATATCACATAACTTGTTACGAGATACAGGGCTCACAATACAGATACTACAACACAATGTCAACACCACAACGAGCTTAATATTACATCATTGATAATCTACAATGTTTTTTTTTTTTCCACAACACTGATACTTTTAATAGTCAGCAGCACAAACCTCAACTATATTGCATAAAGAAGTAATATTTAAAGCCCTACCGTATAACTTTTTAGTCCAAAAACTAGTCATAGACTAAAATAAAGCTTTTTTTTCATGCTAGTTGTTTTTATTGCACTGAATAAAACAGAAAAAGATTTCCATGGAGAATGCTTCGAAATGTTTTTAACTTCTTACTTCCATGGAATAATGCAGATTAGAGATGCGTGGGTCGTGGTTCCCGCATTTCTGATAATGTATGGCCCACCCCACAGGATAGCCTGCCCCGCACAGCAGAATCTGTTTATACAACCCGCAATCATTAAATACACTGTAAAAATGCAAAAAAACGTGCTGGAAAACAGACATAATGGGAGTGAATCTGTCAATATGATGAACCAGCTGCAGTCTTCTTTCAAAACAAAATAATACCTCATCTTCCATCTCCAAATCGCTTCTTTTTGGCTCAATTTACTGTGGCAAATGGTTGTAACTAGCTAATGTGATGCTAAAAGGGGGCGTGCCGCAGTGGTGTCAGGTTATAGGTTAATTGCGCAGGTTGGTTTAAGATATTTTATAGGTTATAGTAATAATACCCTACATATTTTTCTTCTGTGAAAAAACAACCTGCCCCAAAATGCCCCGCAATGAATTGATATTTTTCCAGCCTGCTCCAACCCAACCCACAGGTCAGAAGTCAACCCGCGCATCTCTAATGCAGATGATGTGCCACCTCCAGAAAGTCACACACTGCTGCTTTAAGCTATAAAATGTTAGCGCTACCAACATATCAATATAGCACTCACAATAATGCAATAAAAAAGGAGTCACCCAATAAAATATCTGAATATAAAATCAATATAAATCCTTTCAAACTGTAGTAATAGTATGACACAGTAGTAGACATAAAGCGAGGAAGCAGATCCGATTCATTTGTTCCTGGATAGCGCTCAGATTGACTGTAATCAGATCTCTTCTTTACTGAGCCCTATCCCTTTCCTAACCTCACACACGCAGGACACACACCTCCACGCCTCCCAGGTCACATCCCATTGAAGAACAGGAGACTCGATACTACCCCCACATCACAGAGCGCTCCCACATCCAATCACAGCTCTGCAGATCCAGTGTCACCTGGACAGGGACTATTAGACTGTGTTGGTGGAGACAATATTAAAAGACATGAGGGAGAGATGGAGAGAAAAAAAAAGACAAGAGAGACCTTGGTTGAATTAGTGATGCTGCTGAAACCAAATGTCTAAATCTATATCTAAGCAGAAGAATAAGGGCAAACCAGGACAGAGCAAATTGACAACAGAAGAGGATTCCTTTACTTTTAATTATAAAGGATTGGAGTCATATTAAATAGAGCTTTATAAGGCATTCAAAGTGCTTTACAAGTCTATTATTGGCTCACTCATCAGTCTTTCGGGAGGTAGTTGAGTCCCGCTGACCATAGCATTACGTCACAGAACCAGAGCCAGTGAAAACAAACTATAATTGACTAGAACTGGGCAAGTATGACAAAATAAAAATAAATAACAATAACACAGACTTTTAAAATAGTCAAATGTATTCCTTCAACTCTGCTTCAAACAGAGACTGTATGACGTCACCCTAAACCAGCGGAGTGGGCGCTTAGCAACACTGTCAATCAAATCCGTTGCTAACGCCAGCAGGAGCGACTTTCGGGAAAGAAAGCACATGATTTGTCTATTATTAATGTTCGTACCTTGAATCAGGGACAAAATAGATAAATAGGATCAAGTAGAGCGGCTTAATATGAACATTTTAAGACCAAAATGACAAGGTTCACTGCAGCAATTACAGATAGAGGAGAGACAGTTTTTCAATGTAAAGTGAGTTGGAGCCAGAGTCAGAAATGCACCAATGCTCACTTACTATTTGGAACTCAGCGGTTAGAAGGTTATGGCCATTTATATATACAGTCTCCAAACCACATATCTAAGTGGATTGGTTCCTCTCCATTAAAAAGAAATGACTAAACCTCAATTAACACTTGATTAACTGCACAGCCCTCTCATTGACACCACTTTTTACGCAGTATCAAAACGCATTGTAGCATCTTTAAACAGTTTGGAAAAAGTAAGACGAATGGAAGCATCGCAGTGGAGATAAAAAAAAATGAATAAAAGAAAACACAAACACATACAACATGAAGCCAGTTAAAATAGAGTGCCTCCTTCTCGCCCTCTCTGGGTCTTAGATCTTCAAAGACTCAAAGTGTACACAGGAGACACTACACTACACAAGGATGCACACAAATCCACCCCGCTGAGAAACAAGCTCTCCATACTGAGGTAAGGACGACACTAAACAACTGAAGGTGGCAGCACCATCAGAGCAAAATGCCACACTTCTAATAAAAAAATAAAAAAAACACTTATTGTGCTTAAATGTCAGGATGACTTGAGGTGAATGGACAAAGCAAATTGTAACAGCACAAAAGTGTTAACATTTGTACAAATGAATAGATCTGGATAAGCAGCAAGGATTATAGAAGTAAGGTAGACTATTAGTGCACAGATGAAGGGTCCACCACCTGCTTATCTCCCTCTATCTCCACAGAGACAATCAGCTGACATCCCAGTTTTCTTTTTTTTAAGTAGCAATCTGAATGATAAGATAAATCCGTTTTATGTCATACTGTGGAACATGCCAGTCAGACAATAACATAACAGTAACATCTCCATGGAGACAAGCAGGTGTCAGACCCTCCACCAGAAAAGTATATAGTGCACCTTCTGTTACCACTGTCATTTGGTTTTGCATATGATTTTTCAGATTTATCACCAATGGGCCCATGTCATACCAGTACAAATGCTTAGGCCTGTCACGATAACACATTTTGAAGTGCGATATAATGATGAAGTAAATAACGGTAACATTAAAACCAAACCATAAAGCAGCACAAACTATCCCCCAAAAACTATTCTAAATGTGCAATATTGTTACCATAGTGTACCTATATTTGTCATAGAAGTTCACAATTCAACCTTCTACAGCTCAAATCTTAGCACGGAACAGAAAAATAACCAAAATTCTCCATAGTACAAAGAAAAAGTACACATAATAAATACTGACCCCCCAAAATTAGTGTCCCATCTGACATGTATTCAACAATAAGTCAATATAGTAACCTGCAAATGCTTTCTACACAGTACAGACGTTCACTACTTGTCCCACCCACAAACAGGTGCCATGGTGAAGACATACTGTGCTACGACCTGTCACTTGTTTATGTAACACCTGCCTGATTCGTTACATTGAAATTCTGCCCCTAATCAAACCCGGTCTCCACCAACTTGAGGAAATAACATTTTGCATGCACAGTTGACTTGTTCATCGCCTGTCTCATCTTCATCGTCTCTAGTGTTCTCTGTCCCCTGCGTCCGTCCTTACCTGTCGTGTCGTTCTCAGTCCTCTCGTGTGTTGCCGGTTACACACTTACACACGTCAGAAAGTCCTGGGATGTTTCACACACACCAAATTCCACCGTCAATTAGGGAAGTGACAGGGCGTTACCCGCAGTGTTTCAGACAGAACTATGTCAAAACTATGTAACAGCATGCCAGCGGACGTAAACACTCAGCAGCCAGACTTTTACTTAGAATTGCAAATACGGTGTCCCTGAAGGTCAATATGACATAATGACATTTTTCAAAACAATGAAGGTGTTGTTATGCATGTGTAATTATTTTGTAATGTGTTACTACTTTGAGTTCAGTGTTTTAATTATGATATAACATTATTTTCAAAAGACACAAAGCTGGATATTGGCCACATTAGAATAGAAAATGTAGGTCACAACAAAGTTAATTTTGTTAACCCAGAATGCACCAGGGTTAAGGGCATTTAAGTGAGGTAATGTGTAACAGAGATACTTTTTTATGATTTAATGTGTGTACTTCTAATTTTAGTCTTCTGTTAGAAAATGATTACACAAGTTAGTTTAATTTCAGCCTCCAGAATCACCATAGTGTTACCATCGTAATAGTGATGTGTACTACTACGATGACTTTAAAATTGTGATATTATTGCTGAATCTTCAATCTTAACTTAATTATAGTTTCTCTTTTACAATCACCACAACCAAAATATGGAATGTAGACTAGTCCCTTCTATTTATAGTCAGAGTTTTGAGTCTCCATTTCCCAGAAGAGTAAGGCATTTCTTTAGATTTGCATGTGCCCAGAGCCGGGGCACGTCTATGATGCCAGTGTGGTTGGACTGGCCGGGTGTGGACAGTAAATACTTGCTGCTGTTTCTAGTACCTCAGGTCAGGTGACTGCAGTAACAATACACAGATTATAGTGATTCAATTGCACTAAACAAAACACAAAGAAATTATTTTTGGAGTAGTGTACATATCCCATGGCTTTGTCTAGATACAACCACAATTGCTACCCACAGCTACTACCATGACCCACTACTACTACTACTTACTACCCACTACTACTACTACTACTACTACTACTACTACTACTGCTACTACAAACTACAGCCTACTTACTACTAGCACAATCTACTTAGTACTACTACTACCACAACAACCTACTTACTACTACTACTACTACTACTACCACTATTACAACAACCTACTTACTACTACTAGTACAATCTACTTACTACTACTGCCACTATTACAACAACCTACTTACTACTACTAGTACAATCTACTTACTACTACTACCACTACTACAACAACCTACTTACTACTACGAGTACTATTACTACTACTACTACTACTACTACAACCTACAACTTACTTACTACTAGTACAATCTACTTACTACTACTACCACACCTACTACTACTACTACTACAACCTACTCACTACTACTACTACTACAGTTACTACAATCTACTTAGTACTAGTACAATCTACTTACTGCTGCTACGACAACTACCTCCTTGCTACTACTACTACTACTACTACTACTACTACTACTACTACTACTACTACTACTACTACTACTACTACTACTACTGTTACTACACTACTAACTAGTAGTAAGTAGATTGTACTAGTAGTAAGTTACTACTAGTACAATCTACTTACTACTGCTACTACAACTCTCTCCTTGCTACTACTACTACTACTACTACTACTACTACTACTGTTACTACAATCTACTAACTAGTAGTAAGTAGATTGTACTAGTAGTAAGTTACTACTAGTACAATCTACTTACTACTGCTACTACAACTCTCTCCTTGCTACTACTACTACTACCTACTTGCTACTACTACTGCTACCACTACTACTGCTGCTGCTACTACTACTACTGCTGCTGCTACTACTACTGCTACTACTACTGCTACTACTGCTGCTACTACTGCTACTGCACTGCTGCTACTACTGCTACTACTACTACTGCTACTACTGCTACTACTACTACTACTACTGCTACTACTACTACTACTACTACTACTACTACTACTACTGCTACTACTACTACTGCTACTACTGCTACTACTACTACTACTACTGTCAAAAAATAAATGAAGTTATAGTGTGACTTTGCAGAATAAGTGTACTGGGTTATTGGGTTGAAGATCATCTTGTACACGAGTAAAATACTAGCTCTCCACTGAGAATTAAACTGTGTACGTTTGGGGGATTCAAGCGTCCGCTCTGATAATGACATAATCACACGGCGCTGTGGGCTCACAGACTCTAAACTCTCCACAGGTGAGGGGTGGGAGAGAGGGAGAGGAAGACACAGAGAGAAGAGAGAGATACATGTTTAACAGGCTGAATGTGTCAAAGAGGATTTACTACAATGAAGTCGTTCTACTGTAGGAGAAAAGCCTTTTGTTACGCCTCAAGACGACTTTCACCTTCAGATATTCTACAGAAATATTATTAATATCCAAGAGGTAGAACACATGCAGCACAGTACTGGAACACGTAACCTATATCATGTTTACTTTATATATAAAAGACAAATGTGGTTACTTTACTGTACTATTGACCTATATTACCCTTGTGACTTGCACTTGACTCAAAGAAATCTTCTACAGTAACAGTACTTTTACTCATTTTTCTCATCAAACTTACAAACCGATCTCTCAAATGTTTTATGAATTATTTCTTCGGAGACACATCATTATGATTTTGTAATTAAAGAGTCTGAAATGAAAGTTACTGACTGATTGCACAGCTGTAGTCCAGGCCAGTTGCGTTTACTCCACAGCTGTCCAGTATCTCCCACAGTTTGAGCAGCGTCTAACAGGCTAACAGGCCCTCTGATGGAGAGCTGCACTGGACGGATGCCTGCTCCAGAAGCACACTCATCAGGCTGGCATAAAGTGGTAATGTGGTGACGGAGAGACCAGGATACTCCCAGTGCGTACGACGAGGCCTGTTCTTGTTAAATGCGTTTGTGTGAGTAGTAATGATGACTAATAGTGTAGCCAGATATGTTTATGACTCACAGAAACACTATTGGACATTGTATTACCACTGCTACTTTTAACACTACTAAAACAGCTATTAGCTCGCTGCTAGGGCTGGGCAGCTTTTTTTAAAACAAGTGATGCAATTGCGGTAAGATTTGCAATTGTGTTCACAGAGTACATTTGAAACATGATCAAATATAAGAATCATACGTATTTCAGGGCTTTTGCATTTATAGGGGTGAATGGAATTTGATCATTTTGCAAAGCTATGATCATTCAAATTATGTTTTTTGTTTGATTTCGATCTTGCCAGCTCTATTTCGCTACTTGCTACTACTACTTCTGTCACGATAATTACAATGTTTGTTTCAGTGTTTCATTCTGCTATGTTTTAATGCAGTTTTGTTGCAGATTTAGAAGTTTTTGTGGTATAAATCTGCTCTTGGGTTATTTTGTCAGTGGTATATTATCGTGTATCTTCTATATTTACTTTTGAACTTCAAAATTAGTTATCGTGACCTACTACCACTACTGAGAAGTCTATAGTAGTGTAGATCTATATAAATATATAGTGTATCCAGATGTATGTTTGATATGAGTCACAGAACTGCTGGCAGCCCTCCTCTCTCCACTCACTGTACCAGGAGCCTGGGAGGGGGCCTGTTGCTGCACGCTGTTATACAATACATATTGTATAACAACTGGCAGCGTGTGGGCGGCTGCTGCCATCTGCGGAGATCCAACCCCTGCCATGGCGCGCTCTGCTGTCTGAGGATGTTTGTGTCCAGCCCGCAGCCACAAATAGCAGTGCGTCATCTACAGTAGGTTAGTCCCTGGTGCATAAAAGGAAGCTAATGGAGCTGGTAGTGACTATATTAGCTGTGGCCACCGTTATTACAAAGCAGCAAACATGTTTCCACTCAATCCAAGACTTGATGTGTTGTTGTCGAATGCAAACTCGCACAAGCTGTTGGAGAACTCTAGGCTTATCTAATTGGCCGTGTTGTAAGATGGACCACCTGAGAGCCATAGCGCCGCCAATGTAAACAATGTGGGTGAAAACGATCGTCTGTAAATACTGAAGTTTTATGAAATCACACAATTCTAATTAGAATACAATTATGCATAGGTTATCCAGTCAGCACTTATATATTCAAAAGTAGAGCTAATGCTAATCAGGAGTTTGCGCGTGGAAAGGAAGTATCAAATTAGCTTAGGCAGACATTCTGTTAACGGTGAATCCCATTATGTTTCCCCTGTGTTATAAGAAACGCATGTACCGACAACATCGTCTGACTTAAAGCTTAATATCATAATTCTGCAATTTACTTGATGATTTCAGAGTTTCCATAGAAATTGATTCAAACAAACAAACAAAATCCTCCACAAAGACAAAGCCGGATGAACGCAGAAGACGGGCACAAACAAGATGCTGAGAGAATGAACTCCATCAACTCCAGTCAGAGCTCAACGCTGAACTGTTGCTATGGTGAACAAAAGCATGCCTTTCCAGTCTATTTTAAGGATGTCGCTGTTACATATTTCTCCCACTGCATCTATCAGACTCAGACAAATTACATTAGAGAGAATTGTACCTACCGGCAGAAGCAATCATTGTTTTTTGTGTAGTTGATTATGTATCTCATAGGGCTGTGCAATTAATCGAATTTATAATGGTCATTTCAATTATGGCTCTATTCATTTTGTTCAGAATGTTGTGCGCTCGCTCTGCCCTTCAAAACCTGCAGCAAAGCCCTTTTAGACTTTGAAAACTTACAATTTACAATGTATTACCAATGCATGATTCTATGTCTGTACTTTCTCTAAAGGTAAGATTTTCACAGTAAAGTATTCATTGTGATCTCACCTCTGAGCCAAACAATCGTGCGAATGATTTTCCATAAGTGAGCAGCCCTAGTATAGGAACAACTGTGCTATTACGCAATTGTTTTTAGTTTACAGCGCATAATCTATCGACAGGCATTTCAACAGATGTCGGTGAATCGTTTTTTGTGCATTATATTAATTATTTGACAGGGAAAGGACCGAGACAATTGACTGACAGCGAATGATAAACACGTAAACATTATGACATAATATTTTTGAATTCGGCTCACAGCTCATCTGACTGCTTTTTTTTTCAAGATAGACCGCTCATAGCATCTCATCACATTTCCGAGACAGAGTTCAACCTAAGCAACCAAGTTAGTACATTAGAAAAGAACGTAGCTGTGACTGCACTGAATGAAACACGTGTTGTAGCTAGCATGCAGTGTTAATTAATGAAAGACGCGAGTGTGACACCGCCATTGTTACACCTTTCTGTCGCCACTAGAAACGGCAGGTGATACTTCCACATTCACGCGCCCACCTCTTATTATGCACAACTACAACAAGCTCTGCACCGCTCCCAGGACTTCGGCGATGCGTCATCCGGTGTTTGAGTCTAAAACGAAAAGAATAAGTTAACGCCGGTTCACCTACTGTTGTAAGATTTCACCGGACGCTCCTTAATCCAAGCATTAATTTGCAAAAACACTTCAACACTTCTCACTTCCCAATAATAAATCACACATAAGCCTGTCGTGATAACACATTCTGAAGTGCGATATATTGCTGAAGAAAATATAGCAAAATATAACAATAATAATAAAACTACAATATTCCAGAGATACATATAACTCTGTAGGGTTATCTTTAAATATATTCTAAATGTACACTATTATATATCTGGAAAAAAACATGAACTGCAATAATAAATAAATCGCTAAAGTAATTGCTATGTAATTAGTTTGTGTATAATGAGTCATACAAGTTATTTATTCAGTTTAGAACAGGACAAATAACATAACCAAAAATGTTCCCCACAAGTACAAAGAAAAAGTACGCATGATAAATAATGGCCCCAAAAGTCTATCATGTATTGAACAATAAGTGGATATAGTATTTATCGAGAGAGGTCAAATCACACACGCCCACAAACTGCACATGCTGTTTTTCAATTTATAGCCACAGTTTAGCACATGAATTGATAACTGATGCCCTTAGTTTATGCTTAGTAACTTTATATGGTCTTAAAGAGGTAACTAGAACTTTCCTCCATGCACTGTGATTGATTATCTCCACCTGTCACTCACTCGGAGCGTGAACTAGGCTGACCAATAGGAGAGCGGGTGGAGTAAAGTGGCTTGACAGTTGTAGGAGCCTGGCCTGTGCAATTAATCACATTTTAATCAAGACTGAGATTCAGTTGTTTCTAATAGTCAGTTATATGCTTGATTGAGAGGTCTACAGCCACGTTGTTGGTAGAGAGTGCCAATCCACTGGCCCGCAGGTCGGCCAGCTCCCACAGATTAATGCTGCCGTTGTGTCCTTGGGCAAGACGCTTAACCCCCCCTTGCCTCCAGTGTCTGTGTACACTGGGGTATGAATGTGTGTGTGAATGGGTGAGTGATTCCTTGATGTAAAAGCGCTTTGAATGCCATGAAGGTGGAAAAGCGCCATATAAAAATGTGAACATGTTCCCTTTGTTCAGGATAGGAGGAAGAAATTTGAATTTTTGTTTCGTTTTAAATAGCTATTAGTCTGTCTCGTTTATGTTCAGGAAACATTTATACCAAAATAAAACAAAATTTGAATTGTGACTGATCAATATAAGGACTTGTTTAAGCTGTATTTTTCTTTCATTTTGCCCAGCCCTAGTGTGAGCTTTATATTGGCGACAGTAATTGTAAAGGAGACCTCTGTGGTTGTCATAAACTCCAGGCGAGTATCACTAAACAGGAAGCTGCAGCACAAGTCCCAGGGGCCGGAGTGATGAGGCTGTAGTGATTGTGCTGCACTGTACAAGCCTACACTAGCGCGAGTCTGTGTGTGTTTGTGTGTGTGTCTTGCTTACATGGCTTTTGGGCCTGTTTCTTATTTAAAACCACAGAGCAGAAACACAAGTCTGCAGAGGTTATGGGAAGGAGTCCTTGGCTACAATTCTAAGGAGGAAGGAAAACAAGGACAGACAGAAAAGTAAAACATTATTTTAAGCATGTATATATTTTAAGACAGATTGATCTTTGGCCAAAACCAGAGTACGCCAGTATTACATATATTTATACACTTCATGATGAGTTCACAGACCAAGAGATAGATTGAAAGATAATCTGTAATAATTACTTGCAGATTAATGTCAGGAGTTAAAATAGACCATGCAAAGAAAAAAGAAAAAAGAACACTGTACAACTAACTAAATATAGAAACACAACAGAGGCATTGTTTGTGTTGTTATGTGTATAAACTGTAAGATATTGAAAACGTGACTACTCTGCACAAAGGACACCATGTACATTTCTCTCTTCTCTCATTTGTTTTTCATTTGGTGTTAATTGCAGAAGGTATAAATCTGCTCTCTTTGTGCAGTTAAAGACATGCAAATACAAACATCCTGTCCCTTGTTTATGAATCAGAGCTACAGAACATGCTTTAGATGAGACTATTGTGCTGATGTTTACTCCAAATTAAGTTAAAGCAAAAGAGCATTTGATCTGACCCACCTGCTGTAGCCTGTACATCCCGCAGGACTGTTGGTCTTGTTGGTTACAGGTCGACTGGTGCATCACTAGTGTACATTTAGTGCAAACGTCCCAGACTTTAATCTTGTGTTTAAGGACGCTGCACATAAGCCAGACTGTTATATGTGTCTGTATCTAAAGTACACACAACATTAAATACACTGTCATGGAACATAATGCAAAACAAGTCTGATGCATTAACAAACAATTATCATTTTGTCTTCAATTCAGTAAGTATCAGTATAGTATAACTCCTATATTCTCGCACAATGAGAGAAAGAAAGGAGCTCTGATTGGCTGAGTGCATGGAGTAGATCCACCTGCGGATTTGCGTGCCCCCTAGTGCGCCAAATTCATGCTTTCTATGGGAGTTTTGCTTGTTAGGACCAGCAAGATCAGGGCCTGAATGATACTATGACTAATGGTGAAACTACATACTACAAAAATGCAAAGCTAAAACAAAAATTGCCCTTTCCTGAACAGTTTTGGAGGCCTCTTGATCCTTGTAACAACTGGTATCAAATCACAGAGTAGTATTAAAGAAACTACTATTTTGTGTTGAAAATAACAAACATGTATTTAAAAAAGCCTTATAACCATCTTATAGTCACTCGCAATATACAAGTAAACAGTAAACATAAGTATTAATTTTAAATCTGCCAAGGACAGGTAGTACAACTCTTGGAGAATAAAATATCAGCCAAAGACACAATGGCTATTTAACATTCCCTGCATAGTGTTCAATCCTTGTAGAGCATGCATTAAGAGCACCATTCATCAACCTCTGCTGTAAAAACATGATATAACTCGCTCGTCCTGGCAACGCTGGACCACAATATCCTTCCATTATAGTGCACTCAGGTCTATGTTGAAACTGGCAGGAAGTACTGATACATGACAGTGCAAGGGACCTCCTCTACACCAGACTGTGGACATTTTGCGGGTGCTTATCTATGGGCGCGTGAGAAAGCCCAGGGCACTGGCACTGTCACAGATAAGTCTGAGGTAATAAATGAGCTGAACAAGAGATGAATATGTGCCAGTATTTTCCCATCATTCTGTACATGTCAGGCAGCTGTGGGTCATTAGCACAGGCCGGGTATGGGCTGTGTCCAACTCATACCAGGCACAGGGGTCTCATGCTGTTGTGTCTGCGTGCACCAACACAGCGGTGTGAGAACAACTCAACGTAACCACAAAAAGTACTATGACTTCAATTATTTCAGTAGCCTGTGAATGTTTGCAAGTTGGCATATTTTTGGTTGTGTTGTAAGATCCAAAATACCACAGCTCTGGTTAATGTTTAAGAAGTCAGCGAGGAAAGAGATGCTTGTCCTTCCACCATGGCATAGTTTCTATCATTTCCAGTTATTCATGGGTTTTCACTTCTTTTTATAGGTGAAAACATTTTCATCATTCTGAAACCCATGGATAATTTCCTACTTCTACCATTACAAAATTTGAGATTTTGAAACTAGATGGGCTAACTGAAGTGATAAACCAGCCCGTAAAATCAAGCTACAGACCTTGGGCATGTTTTATGATCCTCCCTGAATCAGATCCACAGTGACACATTCACACAGACACACACTGATCTTCTCTGGTCAAATGTGAAAGCTTCTGAAAAACAGAAGCTTTTGAGGCTAACGTAAACATAGCCTAATAAGTACTACAGTTGGGATGATGCAACTACATTGGAAAAGGACATTTTGGTTTGTTTTTGTAGCACAGGGTGGAGTTTAGCGACTACAGCAAAGCTTTGGAGAGGACGCAGCAGTAAATAACGACAGTCTACGCACAGGGGACTCTCAACACTGTTATAGCAGTCAGTAATTCAGGCCAAAGCTCTCCCTGAGGACAGTGCTGGATTAAGCAACATCAGTCAAATCACACACACTCAACTACTGCAAATCAAATCAATCTGCTCCACCCTTTAAACAAGGGACAATAAAAGAGCAAGAGAGGGATGGCGATCGAAACAGGAAGGAAGCAGAGGAGAAAAGAGAGCAAGTCTTTCAATAATTCACCAACTGCTGCTTCATTTGGGGGAGAATCAGTGTCCCAAGTTAACTCTAGGACCTGAAAGCAATATTCTGCTAACTCATCCAAAGATGAGGTGCAGAGTGTGGAGTAAAGATCAAAGAGACATTATTTGTACTAAAATATACTACTACTAAGAACAGAGCTGGGGTAAGGAACCGTGTTTAAAATGAACTTGTGGTAATAAACTACTTCTGTGATTTATACTTCATTAAAAAAGCCACTCACTAAAGTACTTTAACGTGGAAAGTAGATAATCATTCATAAAATAATCATGTGCCATATATCGCAGTATCATACAGGTTCACTCTGATTTATCTGCTGTTGTTAGTTTTTATGGTTTGTGACTATGGAAACAGAATATTTGCAACCACAATGTATTTTTTAAAATTCAGCAGTAATTCAAATAAAAAAACAAAACAACAACTAGTTATTTAAAAAAGCTAACGCACTCTACTTATAGGCTGCTATTAACTGTATTTCAAATAGGTTTATAATACAACTTTATGCTCAAGGGTCAAATGTAGAGTAAAGGATATATTTATGATGAAAAGGATTATGATTTAAAGGATATATTTATGATGAAAAGGATTATGATTTAAAGGATATATTTATGATGAAAAAGAAAAATATAATTTGATGTAAAATGGGGTCCATATGTGGATTAGCATTGCAAAATGGGGCAAAAGATATCCACTTTAAACTACAGTAATAGTTATAATTATAATAATACTAATAATACTAATAATACTAATAATACTAATACTAATACTAGTACTAATACTAATAATAATAATAATAATACATCTGACTTATATAACGCTTTTTTTTGGACACTCAAAGATACTTTACAAAGAATAAGAAAACAAAATAAGGGAACAAGTGAGTAGTTATGGTGATTATGGTTTCCGCCTGGCTAAGATTTTGGATATGCGACACAACAAATCATCTCTTTATTGGTTTTGGTCGATTAACGGCAAATTGCAGTTTTCAGGTACAATTTAAGCACCTTTTAAAGCATCGTTTTAGCAGGAAAACAAAAGCTGGTCAGATCATAAATCCCAATTAAGGCCTAACTCTGAATATAGGTTGTGTGTCCGGGCGCAGCTCCTCCGTCTCCGAGACATAGATTTCTATTAAAGGATTAATGTGGATTCATTAGTACAGCTGGAGCAGTGAGAGGAGCAGGGCCCTGAGAAATAGGCTTCATTACATCTTTATATAATGGTTCTTTTTCTCTATATACAGGCCCAGCACTTTTCCCTTTGATAATGGCACCAGCTCACTCACTAAAAGCTTGGTTTAAAAATACATTCTTCCACAAAGCTTGAGTCTGCCTCAGTCAATGCTGTGAACACAAGCACCCAGATGGAGCGCTCCGTGTGTGGGAGTGCATATGTCACTCCACTCAATGTAACAGAGATCTGCATACTCTGTCTGGCATTGAGAGATCAAGGAAAGAAAGAGTACTGATTTTTACAACTGCTACTATAACCTCTCAGTCAGATGGCGAGACTTTATGTGAAAACCAAAAAAAAAAGACAAAGAAAGGTTTTGATATTTTGAATGAACTCATTGCACTATTACAAGTCAAGTCAACAGTAGTACAGTCATAAAGCATCACAAGCCAGAGTACTGTTTGGACTAGCATGGTCAAAAAGGTCTTTATTAAGATACAAATGAACACCAAAAACATGAACATCCTTTTAAGAGATTATGACCACATGGCAAGTTAAACACTATTATTTAATGTTGAAAATTGTATCAAGTTATACCCTTTTGTCCCAGTTGTCTGCATTTACTCATTCTTCAACACCACTGCAGCAACATGTCAGAGGTCACTACATGGATGTTTTTGGGCTGATAGGGGAAGTTCCCTCAGAAAACCCACCCAGACACAGGGAAATAAACACAAACTCCACACAGAAAGACCCAGATGTCATAAATGCCACCCCCCTTTGCACTGAATCCACCATGCCTTAAATATGAATAATATGTTCACTATACAACAACTTATGACATCTTATTTTACTCTTGTTATATTGAAAATTAGATCATGCTTTTTGTTTTTTTGTATAAAAATTGTATTTATGCTATTAGTTATATACTATACCATGACAATACCAGCCACACACAATTTGCACACATTAGTGATCGGGAAGTATAAAGAAAGAACAACAATTTTAACTCATTTCCAAAATGTGTCCTGCTCTTTAATCACATTTGACTTGTGCTACACTTGAACTGCGGTGCCCCTCCGATCACCAGATCTGCATCATAATTACCGTGTCAAACGAAGCAGAAAAAGCCTCGGCATTAGTCTCAGGGCCTACGTGCAGCTCCAGCACTACTTGTAATGATTTACATGTGTGTACTCTTTACAGTGACCCGGAGCAGCAGGCATCAGTGTTATGTAATCCTTTTCTGTCAAGTGAAATTCTCACAGACACCTCCGCACAGCCACACACACAAACACACATGCGCGCACACACACTGGCAGCTGCCGGTGCCTTCACAGCGCTCAGGGGTTATTCCAGTCATGGTGAGAAAACACTGTGTGGTTTCTTGGCAAATTCAAGACACAGACGCAGCTCCTTCCTACCTCCTACAGCAGGTAAACATACAGCCATGATGAATATAGTTCAGATCTGCGCCCGGTCACACTGATTACATTACATTACAAGATAAATGATTTCAATTTATAAAAACCCTGCTTTTGAAAACCTATCTAAAACATTTATAACGGGTGACAATGACTCATTAAGACACAATACATACAGTAAATTCCATGAGTACGAGCTGAGCAGCCATGGGTATAATAGTTGATGCTAATATGAATATGAATATGAATATGAAGAGGTTAGCAAAGATTATATTTGTTAATCTGTAATGTAACGAGCTAGAATCATCCGGTACCATTATGAGACAGGGCTAACTCTTGGACTTATGTTTACTATGGCCAAATTACCATTTAGACCAGTATCTATTTGCCTTGAAGGGATCTGTGCTTCAGTGTTCAATGCGCAATTATATAAAACATATTTGTGCAGAATACTGAAATCATAGCAGACTAGTGTTATATAGTGACAGGTTTAAGGCATTGTACAACCAATACATCTGAATGAGTATCACAACAAGAAAGCACTTCCCACTCAAATGCAGCACTGCATAATCACTAATGTGTTTGCATTTATTATAGAGGACTGGTGAGTAATTGACAAAATCAATAGAATGTGTGGTTAGTGGAGAACACATTTACGATGATAATATCAAGTAAAACATGTTGAATTGGTCATAAAGTTTTCTTACAATGAGTGAACTACAGTGTTATTTGTAATGGCAGAGTGCCCTCCTACTCACACAACAAGTAAAGTCAAACTAGTTTAGCTCAATGGGCTGTTAGCGCACACCACCTCTTCACTCATAAAAGCCTTGTGGAGGAGTGTAAGTGGATAGTCTATAGGGGCAGCGATAAGTGGACATCCATCAGAGCTGCTACTGTCTGCTCTCCTCCTCAGACAGACAGGGCACTGCATGTTTTAATACCACTGAAGTTCAGTTCACTTCTGTCTGAGGCCTCTCCACCTGTTAGTCAGGCAATTAGGGAAGATGGGATCAATAACAGATGCAGAAGTACTCAAAATGTTCTACTCAACGTTATGTGAGCAAAAAGAGAAAAGGTTCCACAGTTCCACCTACCTAGAGGTAAGTAATATATCAGCAATAGTTAGTGTACATGATGTTTAGAAGATGTGGAAAATGTATCATAAAAATCTCAAAATGTGACAAAAAGAGCTGAATAAATATGAAAATGGAACAAACTGATTTTTATAAAATTAAGGGAATAAGGTTCTGCACTTTTATGAATAATTTTACAATCCTTAAATATTTGTGTGATACTTCAACTAATACCTCAACTAATGCATTCAAATACACATTTAAGCACATTTCTGTTGAATCGGCAAAATATCTGCTGATATATATATCATCAGGATACTCCAAAAAATTATCAACCCCTACTACAACTACTATTACTATGATGATTTCTACTACAACAACTAGTACAACAACTACAACTACAACTACTACTGCTAGGTTTGTGGCCAAACCTCCTCCTCAAAGCTTGATCTTGTCAGATCTCAGAAACTAAGCAGCTGGGCCTGGCTGGTAGTTGGATGAGAGACCATTGGGAAAAATCACACATGCCACAGTGGGGCACCAGTGTCAAAAACTGTCATTGTGTCCTTAAGCAAGACACTTCACCCACATTGTGTAGTATGAAAGCGGCGTGTACGTGAGTGTTGGTGGTGGTCAGAGGGGCTGATGGTGCAGATTGACAGTCTCGCTTCTGTCAGCTACAATAGTAGATTACCACCACCAAGTATTGAGTGAATGAATAATGAAAAATTGTAAAGTAAAGTATGCTTTTACTTAAAGAGCATATAAGACTAATGCATTATTATTATTTCTATAATTATTAGTAGTATCATTATCATAATAATAATAATAATAATAATAATAATAATAATAATAATAATAATAATAATAATTATTATTATTATTATTATTATTATTATTATTATTATTATTACTATTATTGTTATTATTATTATTATTATTATCATTATTATTATTATTATTACTGCTACTACTAACTACAAATCAGAGATAAATATACTTTTACTACTTTCTTTGCCTGGGGAAGAAACAACTTTGTACTATGGCACAACCTTGTCAGAACAAAGGAATGAACAAGTTGAGGCTGACTAATTATCAACGTTTAAACAAGAAAACAAACTTTGTAGATAAAACTCGGACTCCCACAGAGAGGACAGAGGGAGGGGTGAGGGGGTGGTCAGCACGATGACTCTTTATCAAACAGTCCAGTTGTAAAAGCAATAAACTCTGCATAGGTCTGAGAAGAAGACGAGCCCAAGTGCTGCAAAGGCCAGCACCATTCATCTCACTAAAAGCTGCAGCGGCTGAACTGAGCTGAACCACACATGTAGGATAGAGTCACTGTAATGTCATATCTATTTTAGAGCAGAGCAAATGTGCATTCAATCACTGAAGCATAAACAAGGACAAATTCTGTTTTTAAAATAGTAGGTGTTTTACTGCATATTTACTGTACTACTACTTATTTATGATATAATTCAACTTAAGTTGTCAAGACACTTCATTTTGAGTAAGAAAAATATTTCATACTTTATACCAATGAATGTAATGCTGTGCTCAGACATCAGGGGTTTCACAGACAAAAACACATGGTCTTGTATACCTAACCGTTAGGAGGGCTTGAACGGTGCTTGTGAGAATGCAAGATCACACAAACATGCACAAATTATTCAACAAACCACTTCAGGCATATTTTTGATGAGGGAACAACATTATAATTTAGTAGAAATCTCCAAAAAATAGATTTTGCATAATAATTCATTTCACCTTGTGGTCACACTGTCTGATCGATATGGTCAAATCAATATGTTAGTATTGATACGTATCAAGGTTATAAAAAGACTTTGAATTCTGAGACTTCACACTGTGAGAGTATTAAACATGCAAAAATGAAGATAGCGTCCAAAAAACCTTCAAAACATCATTTCAGAATAAAATTTGTAGCTCTTTTGATTGACAGAAACTTGTATATTACATAATTTACAAGACTTCTACGGGTGATGATTAACCTGAGCAGTGAAGCCTCCCACTAGATCCCACCCACTATGCTCTCTGCATCTTCCCTGTAGTTTCCATAGTGCCTGAACTGCACTTGTAACAAAGGTGTGATTGCATTAAACCACAAGGGCATCCCCGGGGCCCTGCTAATGCAAGTGATAGAGCTAGGAGAGCAAAGAGAGGAGAGAGAGAGGAGAGTGAGTGTGGTACTGGGAGGAGGGGGTCCATTACGATAATCACTTTACATCATAGAAAAAGTGGCTCTTGTCATGGCAAAAGAGGGTTAAAGTCTTGGAGTACAAGGTGGAAATCTCATGACTGAAAAAGCCTAATCTAACAAGCATGTGTAGTTTATAGACACAGACAACTGTTTTGAGTTTAGACCTGCATCTGACTGCGTGTAGAGGAAGGTAAATTGTGACTTCATGTTTGCACTGTTAGGAAATATCTAGTATCTATTGGCTCACATTGATAATTAATAATAATCAATACATAACAAATTAAAATAAGATCCTCAATCATAAACAATATCTAACTTCCTAAATACTTCAACTTAGAGTCATGTCAGCAGCTTTAACCCAACTCATTTCTCACTCAGATCATATACTTAAGAAATTGCAAGTTAAAACAAAAGTATATTGTACATTTTCTTGAATCACTGCACTTTCCGTAAATAAGTTGCACTAAGTTCACAAGTATGTAGCCTATTACCAGCCAGGGAATGTGGTTTGTTCCTCACTCTATAAATACAATAAAGACCAAACAAATGGAACACAAAAGCAATATGCTGCTCCTCTCCCAGAACAATGGGAAATATCTTTCAGGAGGAGGCGGAGAAGGACAGGGAATACCCTCAAGGAAAAACATCCAATGAAATCAAATCGTTCGGGCCAATTAGTTTGCACTAGCAGAGCCACAGATGATGTCAGTCGTCATTACTCACTGTTTAATGCTCTCAACCCCTGTGCAAACAGAGAAAAGAGCAACAAAGTTGTCCGAGCTAGAGGACACTTCATTATTTAAAGGGACATTTCAAACTCATACATTTCTAGGAATGAGGAATGTGATTGGAAAAACTAACTAAAGGCAAGATGACAACAATGACAGGCTAAATACGTTCTGCTATAGCAAGATGGTACCAGCTATACTATGAGATTTATATAGTGGGAGGAGATTTTGGATGTCTAATGTAGAAGAAGTTTATTTACCATCAGTACAAGACCCAGAGACATGAACACTGAACACATTGTCTATTCAGGTCTGTCCATGCTTCCATTGTAGGTTGAATAGATCTAGCAAAACATCAACAAGGAGCTGGAGGTGTCCTTGGTACAATACAGTAAAGTACAGTACAGTACAATACAGTACGGTACAGCAGTAGAACTTCCCCATTCCTAACCTCTCACAAACCACATTCATACGTGGACAAGGTGGGTGAAGTGTCTTGCCCAAGAATACAACAACACTATGCAGTGGTCAGAGGTGGAATAAAAACAGCAAGCTTCCTTGTTGTAAGACCTTTGTCATCCCAAGTTATAATGGAAAAAAGCTAATGCTGTAATTAAACTCTATAATTTTGCCATGTATTGGTCAGGGTTAAAGCCATACCTCTAAACATCCGCCCCTTTGCTGACACAGAATGTTCTAGCACATGCTGTATGGCTCATTAGTAATGACCTCCGGTAACATGTTTTTCCATGTTACAGTCAATACCCTGCAGCTTCACATGACATTTTACACTGCACTTGAGAGTACACACACGTTTGCTATGATCTAACAAACCAGCCTCTGTTCCATCTGTACACAGCAGCAGCAGTAGTAGGCTAACTACAGGGAAACAATGGCCCATTTTAGACACTTACTCAGACACTTAGCAATGTTTATCAGGATGTAGCAATGGAACATAGAGGTTGATTAGCTCCAATGGGACAGGCCCCTGAACCCCGTGTGTGATTACGAGCATCACTTCAGCATCGCACCAGTGCACACGTGGCAGCTGCAGTTACTAGGGCTTTTATGTCGTGTGGACTACTCTACGTTTGTACTAAATTATGTTCATGTGACGTTTACTGGTTCAATAAACACAGAAAAAGCATTTGGAAGGCAGCTAAATACACAAGTATATTACAAGTAGATAATTCAGTAAAGTGTAATGTTTTTCATAATCAATTTACTAGGAAACCTCTCCTTGACTTCATCCTCAGATTACCTCTGCCCTGTGCATCCCACTGTGTGTCCTCTACCTCGCTCTCCTCAGGCAGCCGAGTGCATTTGGCAAGCCCAGGTATCGGAGCGTTTCCCTTGCGCTCCAAACCCAATTCAATTCTACTATGAGAGTGTGGAGCCTGGATCAAATAAAGCAGACAGCAGCAATTACCAGGAGAGCGAGACAGGGAAATCCACACACACACCTAGACAGAACAACCTCCCTCGCTACTTAAAGTGCGTAGGACACATTTTCGTGCTTTCCTAATTGTTACCTGGTTTGGTGGGATAGCATCTATGGTAAATATTTATTATGGAAAGGGCAGTTCATGGAAGAAAGTAGACCAAAAAACACAATTACAGGAAATACCGACAAGTTCTACAACAGAATACCTCTGCCTATGTCATCCACACGGAAAATTCCATCTAAAATCCAGGGACAGTTTACGAGCAAGGAAGGGATTTTTGTGGCAGCTGAAAACTTCATTTAACATAATAAAGACGTTGCAGTTTATTTTATAGGACAATATTATTTTTATTTAAACAAATACAAATAGAAGTTTATAATATGATCAAGTGCAAAAGGCAGTGGCAGAGCAGAACCAAGTCTCAGTAGAAGCATCATTACATAGAGCATGGCTGGGTTAATTGGTAATTTGACATCTTTGAGATTACTGTGAGCTGTGAGCCATAAGATGTGTGAGTGGGCGGGAGTCAGTGGAAAAAATGATGCTAAATTGACTGAATACACATAAAGTTGTCAAATGTTCCCTGCAAATGAAAATAAACACATACAATGGTAATGCGAGCATGAATCTTACTATACTGAGACAAATTCAATAAGCAAGAAATCAACAGCACTAAGATGCATTCAAGCACTCCTCCCCTTTTCCTATTGGCTGCCCGTCCTGTGTCCTCTTTCACACATCCATAAATCCCCAGACCTTCTGCCCGGCAGCTCTCACCTCAGCTTCATATCACTACAGTATACTGTTACTATATTTCCTTTAAATGTCAAAACTATAGGCCTAGTCTCTTGTAAGTTATTTATGAAAGTTTACAATGGACTCTAATGGGCTCATTCTTTGTCCTGTTCTTCTTTGTCACTTCCCAAGATAGCCATAAAACACCAAGATTTCATAATAATAATGAAATGCATTAGGTTAGATGGCGCTTTTCCAGATGTTCAAAGTCGCTTTACAATTTTGTGCATTATTCAGTCACTCTATTCTCGGCTGCTATTGTAGCCACAGCTGTCCTGGGGCAGACTGATGGAAGTGAAGCCACCAACCTGCGCCATCGGCCCCTCCAACAACTACCTACATACCACACTCACACTAGGCAAGGTGGTTTAAGTGTGCCTAAGGACACAACAGTTTTGCCACTGCTGTCCCACTGTGGCAGTAGTGGTCTCCCATTCAAGTGCTAACCAGGCCTAGCCATGCTTAGCTGACGAGCTCAGGCTTTGACAAGGAGGTTTGGCCACATGGCAATACATCATAACTGCCAATGTCTGATAGCTGTATTGGCCAACTAAGGTTTAATGTCAATGATAATGGTATTGTACATGTTAGAGTTAAAGGTTAGAGGTTAAAGTATATCTACTGTTTAAATAGGCTTGACAATCAGTGTCTGAATTCAAGACCAGTTCAAACAAATGACTTTTTTGTAGCTGGAAACTTTTAGAAAAACCAGGAAGGATCAGACGCAAGAGAAGTGCCAGCATAGCAACTCAAAGATTCAAAGATGGCAGCTCCCCATAAGTAATCAGAAGTGTGTACATGTGTGGCTTTCCCATTAGCAACCATTTAGTGACACGTGCCGAGTACCACAAGTCACCGCCCATTCTCATTGTGAGAGCTGGGTGCCTGTCAGCCCTCCATCTGCTCATTTTGGAGGCTTTCTGCTCAGGAGAAAGGCAACTGTCAGTGGAAGACGTTCAGAATACAGTAAGAGCATAAAGAAACAGAGCCGCATGTGCAATTTTCAATCAGCGAGACTGATGGGTGAAGAAAAGCGAACAGAGCCGAGACACAGGAGAGGGAAAATTATCTGAAGAAATTGTTAAAAGGTCTCATATCGAAAATAGATTAATGTGTTTCATTAGGAGCCTTTCCTAAAAAAATTAAGTTACCTTCAACAGATTTTTGTAACTTGACAGTAGTTCTGGGACCATGTTTAGGGCCAAAAACTATTTTACCATTTCAAAATCAGGTTATATCATAATATCATTGCAGAAACATTAGCGTTTGCATCTACAATTTCATTTTTGGTCCCTGGCTTCATTTGGGAATAGTTTCAACATACCCCAACTCTCACTCCTTCTAGAAAATTATTCCAAACACAGTTAACACTAATTAGTCCAACTTTCCAAAAAATGAAAGACCCCAGAACACATCAAAGCAGCTCAAAGCAAAATATTATACAGCTAGTGGTAAGTTATGCATTATTTTTCAATTGCTAAAGGGCTAAAGAGTTAAAATATGCTGCGAGGACAATACGAAGGTTTGAACTAGTTTCACTTTTGAATGTCAGGAATAAATAACCGCCCATGGGAGAAACAGACACTAGGACAAATCGCTCTAGCAAAGAAGGACAAGTGTTCTAGGAGACAAAAAGTAGGGATTGGGTTTCCTCAGTCTTCAGTAAGCCCCTCTGTTCATTCAAGTCTCCTCACAAATGACCCAGCTGGTTAGACGCTGATAAAGGACGACACTGGCGCCGCAGAGAATACCGAGACTCACGTCAGACATTTTGAGGACCAAAACACAGCTAAATAAACACAGGGAAACTCCATGTCACAAAGGAGGTAATACGTAATAGTATGGGCGCACCTGAGCAGAGAGGGCGGAGGAACTTGGTGGAGTGGGGAGGAGCCTCAGTTGAGTGTTGACAAAAGCCTGAGGAGATGACTAGATGTTTCCACCAATGGGAGGTCCCAGGTGCCTGCCCTGTCTGTCTGCGTCTGTGTGTCTGGAGGTGCACTCAGCATTCCCTGTGGAAACAAATGAGAGGCAAATTGTGGATGTTATACTGTTGCCAACTTCCATCACATTAACCCATTCTTGTGTCGTGCTAAATGATGGCGAACTGAATGGAGATTTATCATGATTAATCAGAGCACAAGAAAAAAAAAAGTTATTTGAATTTGATCTTTACTCCAAAAAAGTAAGTAAATTATTTATATAGTACTTTCCACAGACAAATAGTCACGAAGTGCTTCACAGTAAAAATCAAAAGAAGTATGCAACAAAAATACAGTGAATACATCGACAAGGTAAGGTAAGTCAACAAGGTAAGTCTTAGGTAGGCATCCACAGAGTCCAAAGAACGAAGGGAGAGGGGTGGTTTGTTCCAGGCCTGAGGTTCTGGGCCGACCTCTAAGGTTTGATCCGATCCTCTATCTACATGAGGGCCTGATCATGTCGGGCCAGAAAGGTCAGAACAAGGATTTTGAAGTGGACATGATACCAAAGAGGGAGCAAGTGAAACTCTTTTAGAATAGGTGTGATGTCAGTTTTGAACATACAGCAGGCGGGACAAGTCTCTCCTGTTGAGGTAGGTGTGATTTGGAGGAGTATCATTTCTAGTTCTTTTGATACCATGGATCTAAGTTTAGAGATGTTTCGCAGCTGGAGGAAACAGTTTTGATACATTGCTTTGAGCAGTGTTCGGGTTGACATGGCTTCATCAAAAAAACATTCCAAGATTTCTTATGGTTATGGTATTTGACAATGCGAATGAAAGAAAATTAAGGATTTCACTGCTTTTTGGTTATGGTGCCAATAACTGTGGATAAATTATGTTAAAATGTAATTAAAATGTCTCTTCCCACAATAATCATAACACTAACATCTGATATTGTGATTTTATCTGACTGTAAATATTGCAATGTTTGTCAAATCATCCAAATAAAATAAAAACTGGCTTTGCAGTTTAATTATGACTAATTATGACACAAATTTGGCAATAACGTGGAAATAACAAACACTTTTAAACCGTCATTTTACTCATTCAATATTGCACAGTGCACTTTCATAGACTGTAGCCTACTGTATGTTTTCTCTCCAGTGACTATCTTTCTCCAATTCCCTTTTCGCAGCTCACTCGCCCATTCTCAGGAGTATTCAAAACAAACATCGTCCTATTTATACCCTGACATCACATCTCCATGGCAACCACACTTTGTTTACCCACAGGAGACACCGGTTAGAGACAGCCATCCTGAGTTTTACATGCTTGTTTGGAAGGACTAAAGCCTCTTTCAGGAGCTTTTTCGGGCCAAGGACAATGTTTCACTTTGACCTAATGCCTCGGGTGTAGAGTGTCATTACTATGGAGGCTGAAAACAGGAGTAAATACAGTGTAGTGCAGCTTAAGTAGCGTAAAGTTGATTTGTGTTTGGTGCTGGGATCAAAGCGGAGTTGTCAAAGCTAACGCCACATTAGGTGAGAGGACATGTGCTCCTCGCTGTCTGTTCACACCACTACATATGGTGCTAATGGATTCGCCATGCAATAAAGCTGGCGGGAAACTTTATTAACAACGTGATCCATACACACTGCCTGCAACCAAGATTCGTTATTAGCTTCAGAAATAAATAACATTTTCTTACAGTAAAAATACAGATAATTTGATTGTTTAGTTGCTATGACGATGGAGGATCATTACCACAGCTTGAAACTACTCATCTTCAAACTTAATCTTCAGAACTTATTTATATTGGTAAACAAATCCTGAATTATTATTTCTATCTGAGGGAAATTAACCAAGTCCCATTCTACCCAGTATAGCGCAATCAGTATAATATTGTTAGTGTCCAATGTCAGTGATGCACAACTCCACAGACACTGGAGGATGTTGCCATAGAGACACATACACACGTCTTGAGGTTAGTGGGTGGAGCTGAACCCCAGAAGGAGCCAAAATCAGGTCAGAGCCTCATGTGACAAGCAGAGCCTAGGGGACAGAAACTGATCCTAAAACAGGTGTTTTCTTGTCTGCACAGAGACAACCTTAACAAATATTATGTGCGCATGAATACAAAGCGAAAGTAAAAACAGTACTAGCAAAGACAGAATATTTAGAGTACAAGTTGTATACATGCATACAAATATCCTTCTACAAGTACAAGCTGAAGTAAATATAGAAGTACTCTGCTAGTATTCACCGTACAGCTATGGTAATTTGGAAATTTACAACAAAAAGCAACGAGAAAGCAGGACTTTACTAATAAAATGGCCCTATCTAGGAGCAGTATAGTGGCTTTATGTAGTGAAACGTATAGGAATTGGTTGAAAGGGTAATAATGTTCAACAATTTACAAAAGCTAATCCAATTTCATGGCAGACTCCCTGTGTATGCACAGATTAGCTGCATCCAGATTAGCTCTCTCACTTCTGCTAATACTTCCTGTGTGTATTTTCCCCAAACAAATACAAGAATTACATTATGACACAACACTACTCCACAAGATCATAACAAAACATTACAACTATTACCACAACTCTTCCACAGTTCTTCCTCTTACAAAAGGTCACAGTAGACATGGGACAAGGAGCAATAATATCGTTTATCGTGATAAAAAGGGTAAACAGTAATCATTTGTGGGACATTTTATATAATCATGAGAATCACCAACAAAGATAATCACCATCATATCTCCAGAATGTGAAGAAAGCGACTTATCCATAATGTTTGATCATAGTTGTTTTCACTGATAACAAAGTACAATTATATAAAAGTAGCTTAAATATGGAACTTATTCATAATATTAAAATTATAATTATTCATATTCATAACATTTTTAAACTGTCAACTTTAAAGGTCCTATATTACACAAAACTAACTCTTGAGAGATATTAGCCATGTTGTAATGCTGTTACCTCCTCAAAACCATACCTGGAGTTGATTCATGTTTGACTAATCCTGCTTGGTTTGTCTACGTCTTCAAAGCTCAAAATGCTCTGTTCCACCTTGTGATGTCATGTAGTGGTAGTTTTCATGTTAACAGCTATCTTTTACCTTAAGTTCAGAAGAAATTGACAACTGCAGAACTGAAATGATCCAAATGATTCTAGTGAAGGTGTATGGAGTTTAAAACCCCAGTGGAGCACTTCCTGTATTACCACATGACATTATAAAGGTGGAACAGTGTTTTCTGTTTGAGAGAAGAATACAGCCTAAATATGCAGAGTTTGTGTGTTAAACATGTGTGAATGAAACAAAACACAACTCCAGGTTTGTTTTTGACAAGGAAACAACCTTTAATAATTATCGTGATATAATCGTTCATTGCAATTATTCTAGCCATGTTGAGCTTAAGACACCAAATTTCAAAATCGTCCCACGCCTAGGTCACAGCAAGTACCGTAAATGTAACATATTGTGAGTTGTAGGGTTCTTGATATTAAAATAGTACTAATATTGAAAGTAGATTCTCATTTGAGCATGTATCAGTACTGAAAAACAATACATTTGCATATCCAAACAAGTATAAGACCACAGTATAACTTTAAACAAACTACTAGCTTAATATTTATTTGCTGACAATCACACTCTATTGTTTCAAACATTGTTTTATTCTCAGTGTGTCAACATCAGTACAGAACTTTTTCCTTGGTATTAAAATAGAGGTACAAATGGTGACAACTTTAGGCTTTAGCTACACAATGCATAAGTGTGGACAAGTACTGCACTTTCTGATAAAACATGTTTGCACTATATTTTTCTGCACTAAAGATATTACATGTCTTCCCTGTGAACAGCTGGTGCAGAGCCTTATGTCACTGCGTGTGTGGGTGTGTGTTTGTGTGTGTGTGTAGCGTGTGTGTGCTCTATATAATGAGGGGCAGAGCAGGATCCCTTTCCAGATTACACGCTGACCCAGCCTGTCCGTCTAATGCTTCTGTTACAACCAACAACATTCACACTGACACAGCAACTCACGACAACCGGGCTTAAAGGTTTTTAGACAACTTCATGGGAACTCATAAATCACACGAGGGCAACACTACTATTGTTCGTATCCAAAACAAATATGACTTTACTTTTCAATAATAGAGCTTATGAACAGACAGGGCTGACAGCTTGAACAGTAAATGTATGTGTACTATTCAGTTACTATAAACACAGAACTGCGTGTAGAGGTAATGATTTAAAACGCATCAAGCTGATCTTTTGAAAATTTCAAACTATTCGACCATGAGTTTATTTTAAATTTGACTCATTGCACAGCCCAATGAACCACCAACTTCCTGAGAAACAAAAACGAAGCTAAAATGAATACTCTGCAGCTTCTTTTTTAAAACATGCAGTACTGTGTTCTCCTGATAAAGCTGGAAAAGTTAGATAAGCACATTTCAAGAGCACAAAGTAATATTGACCTGCAGTGTGAGGAAAACGGACTCCGAAGGAAACATGAGATAGTGTTATGAAACTTTTTTTTTTTAACACATGAAGACATCCACTGCTAATGTGCTTGCTATTACGATGAACTCGGGTCCATCATTCATTTAACTCACTCACAATGCATGGTGCTTAGACTACACTGAAAACCCACCTCTTCTCCTTGGCATTTAATTCAACCTAGGCAGGGTATCTTGGTGTTTTCTTGGTGTTTAGGCCTGCTGCAATAACACATTTTGACGTGCGATATAGTGCTGAAATAAATGTAGATGATAAACAGTAATACTGAAACCAAACCATAAAGCAGAACTATTCAAAAAAAAGTATTATCATCACTTATATACATAGTTTGTTTCTATAATGAGTCACAGAAGTTCATAAATCAACACTCTACAGATGTACTACTCTATCTTAGTACAAAAAATAACCAAAAATTTCCCACTGGTGCAAAGAAAAAGTCCCCATGATTGAGTAAGAATTGTTCCATCTGTTTTGTACTGAACGATAACTTGATACAGTATTTATTTTGACAGGCCTATTGGTAAATGGTAAATGGTCACAATTTTTATACAGCGCTTTTCCACCTTCAAGGCACTTTACATCAAAGAAGCAATCACCCATTCGCACACCATGTACGCAGACACTGGGGGGAGAGGTGGGCTAAGTATCCTGCCCAAGGACACAACAAAAGCATTCATCTGTGCGAGCTGGAATCGCACCGCCAACCTGTGAGTCAGTGGATCCGATGATGATGATTTATGTAGAGAGTGGGATTCGAACTGCCAACCTCCGGATCAGAGGACGAACACTCTACCAACTGGTGTTTAATTATTTTATTGAATTTTTGCCTGTGCCTATTGTATTATCTGTCTATTTGTTAGTTGACTTTTTATGCAAAGAACTTCGGGCAGTTATATAAATAAAATCAAATTGTTTATACTTTATTTTATTTCACAAAAGACTCTTAGTAAAATTCTGTATAGCTAAATCAAGCCCGATATTTGTTTTGAGAAAATATTTCTTCTCCTTGCAATTAAATGTAGACTTAGATGAAAGAGGAATCATTAAATACAGTGTGCAAATCTCGTTAGCAGCTAATATGATTTACAACATTATCGAAAAGAGAACGAAAAAAAGAAAATGAGTTGAGTATAAGATTTGAAAACCTCTCCTCTTGTTTTTGCGTTTTCTGCCTTCATGTATTTACTAGTCTCACTCTCACTTCTCACTAACATCTCTCCTTCCCAGAGTATTCTCCTGGGCCACAGCACAAACAACATCAGTGCAACATGTGACAGTGAGAGGAGGGAGGAGCAGCCAGACTCTCCTCAACAGTAAATATAAATAGTATAGTGAAAAAAGAGAAAAAAAAGAGTATCTAGCACAAGTGGCATTTCATTATGAACTGATAAGTGTTGTCACAATATTCAAATTTCACACCAAGGATACTCGATAAGGATTTCGATAACAAAAAGCATAAGGTTACCGTGCAGATGTATGATATTCACCGTATGCTTAGCTAGCTTTACATTATGCAACCAGATGGGATAAGGGCAGTTACTTGGAGAGGGAATTACTCAGCATTCCTCCATCATACCATGTTGGAGCAGAGGTCCCACAGATGTGCTGTTGCAGGGAGCCCCGCTTTGATCACCCCCTCTCCCCCCCCAGATCCCTAATACGCGAGGCTGATGGGAGAGGAGCGGCCTGGAGAGAGGGAGCCCTACCGGGACCAGGGCCGGCTCGCATCATGACTTCAAAGGTGCACATGCATTGGTAGATCTATATTAGTTGTCCTAAACATTCTACAGGCATATCTCCAGCCCACGCATGCATAATAACTATCCAGTGTGTTTGATGTGTAGCTAGCGTACAGTACAGCGCATACATGCAAACAGGCTGTTAAATAAAAGTTGGTTCTTGAACTTAACAGACTGCCAACAATAAGAGCAGTTGACTAGCCTGACACAAAAGTCACAAAACTCACTGAAATTCAATCAGCCTCCCACATAAGTCAAACTACGACTAGAAGTGGGCAAAATATTGAAAAACCTATATTATCTGCACTATTTATATACTTTAGACATATGCAAAACTAGAATATATCAAGTATATAATCTATAACAGGGATCAGAATCATAAGTCGCCTCAGGTTTGATACAAGAAACAATTAGGCATGGGACAATATTGAAATTTTGTGTCGTGATTATCAAGTCACAACAATTATTTAAGTTACTGACGTTATGAATAAGCATGTATAACCAACTTTTATATAATTGTACTTTGTTATCAGTGAAAACAACTATAATCGCATGGAGAACATTATGGATAAGTAGGGCAATCCACAGAAATTTGGGGGCTCGGGTCAAGAAGCCTCACAATTCTGGGCCCCTATGACCCCGGGGCCTGGGACAACAGATGCCCCCCATCTCTTTCAGTAAGAGCCATCCCAGATTGATCACATGTAGAGCTCAATTCAGACTGCTACACCACAGCTACCAAGCACTGCATTAGCTAATAGTTAACTATATCTGACAACAATAGTGCCGAGCGTCCATACTTAAATATACACACACATATGTTGAAAAATGGAGAAAAACAATATCGCCATGTTTCTGTTAAATAAATAACCTTGGTTTGCATTTAGTTATATGTTCTATTGTGCAGACTAACAAAATACATTACACTAGAGTGGTTTTATCTTTCAAGGATAGAAATTATAACAAAAATACTCAAAACAGACAAAGAGATAGGGACACAGAGCTACATCAAAGAGCCTTGGGGGTATGCAGCGCTGCTTTTAAAAGATTTATAACTGGATAAAAATTATTTCATTCTCCTTTATCCTTGTAAGGCAAGTCGACTTTACAAACAGTTGCAGTTTTGACCTTAGGAAGTAACACACATACGTCATAGTGTACTGCGGTTGTGTCAGGTCCTGCTGGTAGCACAGGTGCTCAAATCCGCACACCTAAAATAACACTTGGCTCGTGCCCGGACTCTACCTTAGTCCAGTAACGGGCAAAGATACCGACACAAACCCATGCATATGCACAGGAGCTCACCACCTGAACCTCCAGCTGTCCCTTGAGGTCCCGCTACGAGTGTGACGCCTATAGGACGAAAGAACAACAACAAAGGATGGTTGAGCTAAAGCAGACAGGTGTGTAGTCAAATAGTGTGCGAGTGTGTGTTATGGCTTGCTTCCAAAGTACTACGGTGCCCTTAACCTACATAAAGTCTGCTTATCTTTGCGTAACCTTGACTGCCTGTTCTGTGCTAGCGCTGAGCACATGTACTGTTTGTACAGAACACCTTTAATATCTCAGGGCAGTGGTTCCCAAACTGTGGAACAGGTAGATAGGGATATATGTAAATAAATACATCACATTACTTATGATCAGGATCCATATAATTGTAGCTTCATGTTGCATTGAAAAGGAACTAAAGCCATCTGCTTCATGTAAGAGACAACACTTGCTTGAGACTGGTTCGGTCCATCAGTCACTCACTCAGAGGTTGACTGATAGAAGAAGTACAAGGGGAAAGGCAGATTATTGTAGCTCTATGCTCAAACATTGAATCATATCAACTGAAAAGGACTGAATCGCAACATGACAAACCAGCCACAGCACAGGGTCTCAATGACTGCCTTATGGTCAGGAGCAGAGGGGAAGGACTTCTGGTCAAATGTGCCATATCAGTGTGAGGCTTTGTCCCTTGTTTGTTCTGCTAAACTCTGTGATCACATTTACTACTTTAAATGTTGTACTTGTTGACTGTTTGAGAATCACTGCCCCAGGGACAATTGTAAACGCTGCAAAATTCTGCACCGTCATCGCAAAAATAGGGAGTTTCTGGTGTGAAAAGTTGGGTCTTATGACTTAAGATTACATCATTATCCACATCATCCTCCTTCTAAATATATGGGCTAAATTTATTTTTTGATTTTTTTTGTATTTTTTGTGGAAATGTGAGACAGTTTGGAAATGTGTTGTCATGCTCATTTTTGTTTTACTGTATATTAAGTAATAGAACAGGTTATAAGAAGGAGCTTTTTTTTTGGATTTTTTTGTCTTGCTAGGAAGTAAATATTATACCTTATTTTTCCATGTACTTTTTCAAATACTCGCAGCACTTTTTCGTTACAATACCCACATGGTGACACATGCTCTCTCCCTCTCCCTCTCGCTCTGTGTGTGCTGCAAAAGCCATAGTGAGCAGTTATATAAGCAAGGTCATAAGGTCAGCGGCGCTAACACGGCGTAGCCACACCCAGCCTGTTAGCATTCCACACAGAGCCACAGTGTCAATACTCGACAGGCTGGAGACGCACAGGACACTGCCCTTCACTGCAGGGCCAGGCTCAGACATGTCCCACGTCGTCTCCTCGCCACAAGAAAGACAGAAAAAGACTGTAAAACTCACCACATATTTATTTAGGCTGTAAAATATAACTGCACATGCATGAAGAGAACATTAATGTGAACAAATAGACACATGCCGTATGAATTATAGATGCTTATTTGCTCATCTTACATTTAAACAAAAGCTTTTTATTGTGAACTAGAGCAACATTTTGTAGACATTTCACTTTAGTTTTACAGCACAATAATTCCTTTTCGATAACTATATATTGATGAATATCGATTCTGCATCCAACAAAAGCATAGGTCAGGGATCTATAACCACTCTACAGAGCAACATGCGGCTCTTGAAAGCCTCCAGTGTGGCTCTTTGCACTCTGAGAAAAAAAATGGGGTATACTTTATTTATTACGTTTGTATTTGACAGTGCTTGTAGCATACCAAAGAGTATCCATTCTAATGAATATTATTTTTTTTTATATTTTTTACTATTCATCTGAGCAAATCCCACGCACAAAATCGGAAAGACTGATGATAATTTTGTTGAGTAAATATTACACATAAAATCTACCAAAATGCAGGAAATTACATATAATTTACTGAAACCTCCCTTAGACCGTCTAAAAACACTTCAAATAAGTCCACAAAGTTCATAAATACAAAATGTTACATATTCTTTATATTGTGTTAATAGATGCAAACAGTTTACTTACCTATAAATTAACCTACTACTCACTTTGTCTCATTATTTGTAAAAAAAAAAAAAAAAAAAAAAAACCAAAAAAAAAAAACAAACATATGTCTCTTTCTTACTTTCATTTGGTTTGAAATGGGCCAATGTGGCTCTTTTGCTGTTACAGGTTGCAGACCACTGGCACAGGTCAAACAGCCGAGAGAAGATGACAAGTTGAAATTTTGAGCACAACATTGTACTTAGGCCTGTAACAATAATTACTATATCAATTTATCATTCAGTCTGGTTCATTTCATATTTGGGGCTCAATGTTTCTCATGTGTCCTCTTTGTAAAAGTGTAGAGATCTGGGGTGTTTTTATTCTAGTACAATAACATCTGAGCTGTAAAAGGTTGAATAAGTGACTTCTATGGCAAAGACACACTAGTTCATTCTGTTATTTGTTGCAGCTAATGCCAACAAATAAACTTGCCTTGCCTGTATCATACTTCAAAATTTGTTACCGTGACAGGCCTAATTGTACTAACTTGCCATTTCTACTAACTTGATTCACCTGCCTCGTATAGCATAGCATCTATATATTTTGCATCTAACAGTAGGTCTTAGGGCCTGTCGAAGCTTGATTTACAATTACTTAGCACTTCGTGAAAATGGTCTTAGTCACAAGGATGAGAAGCACGAGGCTACAAACCACTACAAGGTCATCCTCTTATTACTCCATTTTAGAGTCACAGCAAATATAAAGCGAAGCCTCCAAAGCTCAAATAAAACACTCGCTATGAATCACAGGCTCCGATTCCCTTTTTATTGTTAAAAAAACCACTCAGTTGACACATAGAGGTAAGCTGAGGTCAAGGGGTTCATCCCTCTACTCTCTCTACTGTACTGTGTCGTGTCACACAGCAGCCACATAGTCAAGAACACATCAAGGAAAAGAGATTACATGACATGATTACGAGAAATGAGGAGGAGCAGACACAAGTATTAGAGTTATAGAGGAATTATGTAGATTATAAGTAAATACATATATATGTGTGTGTGTGTGTGTGTGTGTGTGTGTGTGTGTGTGTGTGTGTGTGTGTGTGTGTGCGTGCGTGCGTGCGTATATAGTGTACACTATGTCTAAACCAGGTCTAAACCAGGTCTAAGGCGGGTTTAAACTAGGTCTAAACCAGGTCTAAGGCAGGTCTAAACCAGGTCTAAACCAGGTCTAAGGCAGGTTTAAACTAGGTCTAAACCAGGTCTAAGGCAGGTCTAAACTACGTCTAAACCAGGTCTAAGGCAGGTTTAAACTAGGTCTAAACCAGGTCTAAGGCAGGTCTAAACTAGGTATAAACCAGGTCTAAGGCAGGTTCAAACCAGATCTAAACCAGGTCTAAGGCAGGTTTAAAATACATCTAAATCAGGTCTGTGGCAGGTCTAAACTAGGCCTGGGGAATGTCTAAACTAGGCCTACACCGGGTCTAAATCAGGATTCAGTTATGACTAACAGATACGAGGCTGAAAAGATACATGAAATAGATGTAAATTTTTTAAAAGCTGGTGCAAGCGATGGTTGTCAAGCCTAAGTAGGAGCACTGGAGACCTAAGGAGAGCCAGTCCAAAGTCTGCCGTAAGGGAGAGGATTTGACATCAGGTACAAAACAATAAATAACCCGCAAAAACTAAATCTTAACAATGGGAAAGACAACATTTTAGGTCTGTGAATGGTCAAGGTTTTGAATGAAAAGAGACTGTATGAATGGAACATTTTAGTGTCAGTGTAGGAAATTATTTGGACATTTGGTTTTTGACCCATGAACTTTTAGATAACAGCGTTTGTTGACTAAAAATATCTCTCCTGGAAATCGCTTTAGCCATTCTATGAAATGTCAACATGAAGCAGGGGAAATAAACTAAAATGTTCGACTGGAGGACACTGGTAATGCGATACACAGGTCTAAAGTGTGTTCATCTTAAGCTATGCACAAGAAAATAATAGGGTCATAAATAATTGTGAATGTTGTATTTGACTGGAAATGCCCAATGACTCAGAGCACCTGGTTAGGGTTCGTAAGTATCAGTGTAACTTTTGGTTGTGCTCCAGTCCTATTAAAAGAAACATATAAACTCAACACTTATGGGTTGCGAGTACCTTTACAATATGCCTGCTCTGTCCATGGATTACATGTTTGCGACATAAATCTCTGAACTGGAGCACTGGAAAGTCTGGTTTAGTATTGATCAATCATTCTTCTAAAAAAGGAGGATTTCGACACTGATCCAGACAGCGTTGATTCATAATAACTTCCAGAGAAACTGCAGCCCATTATGTGGAAATGGAATGGCTCATTTAACAAACCCTTTTGACTATTATGAAATATTATAAAATTGCTATATTTGTTCAAGAAATTTACAAGGGAGTGATGCAGACTAAAAGCAATTGAATAGACATAAAAACAGCTAGGAGCCAGTATTAATTTAGATAATTCTATTAAATACAAAGTCAATCTGAAGGGTAAAATACTGGAAAAATTACCAATGTTCAACAAAGATGTCGATAGAAGGAGGCCCAGGCCATGTGGTGACAACTTTAACACGCCACCTCCCATATGAATGACATGTTCATATGAAAAGTGAAAAAAATAAAATCTAATTGCTTCTACCTAAAACAAAGCCAGGACATTAACTGAAAAGCCCCCTCCACGTGTCCCATAGCATCATTTGAGAAGTACTGATCTAGAAGAACTCAAGCGCACGTCCTGGCAACATATTAAAGATATCTGTCTCCAACCTGCCATTATACTGTAGACTACGACAGAGTTTACTGCTAACAGGGAAAGTTCCTGTAAAAGACATCAAAGTTAAAGGAATGCACTAAAAGAGTTATTTGGTGATGAGTATCCCTACTCATTTCTGTGTGGTCAGCTTTCTTCTCTACCACAGGTATTTTTCCTGGGCACAGCCCTGGCATAGGTGTGTGCACAGTTAAGCACTGCTCGTTATGGGAGTTAAAGGTGCTTCTTTGGGATGACTGAGTTTTGAATAAGAGACACTTCTTAATCTTTTTTTCCATGCAGTAATAATATGGAAGGTAGTGTCACTCTGTTTACATATAAATAACAAGGCAAGCACAGACTTGGATTTCCACAGAAAGGATTTAAATAATATTTTAGTTTACAAAACACAAACCACGTTTTTTTTTTCCCATCATATAATGATTTCATACTCTCCAGTGATGGTAAGACTTACCAAACAAGACACGGTCTACAAATTGCTTACATGGTAATATAATATATCCATAAGAAATCTACTGAAGTTGAACCTGATCATGTACAGTGTATAGAATCGTAATGACATTTAAAACACATCTTGGTGTGAATTATTGACTGAGTCCATATACATATAGGTAAAAATCTGTAAAAAGATCAACAAAATGATTCATTTGTTTTTGATTCAGTGAAAGTGGTTTAACACAGGACAGATATAGTCTGCTATGCCCCTGCTATGCCCCCTGCTTTGCCCCCTCAGTGGTATCATGATAGAGTCAGACACAGACCTGGGCAGGCCATAGTGTGACCTCAGTTTAACCCCATTTATCTGTCGCTGCTCGTCACCTCCAGCCCAGCCTCTGCTCTCATCCAAAACACCGTCTGAGTGACGCCAAGGTCAATGAGTCCAACAGCACTGAACAAACACAACAGCAGCTGGATTGGAAAATGTAAAAACACACAGGGAAAAAACACAAAACAGCCAACTCATTTGTGCACAATTTTTAGTATATTAAATAAGACACAAGAGGTTTAGAAAAATAACCTCAACAAACATATAGGTAAAAGTGGTAGTGAAATTAAATGACTAAGAAATAGTTCCTCTACTAGTCTTGCACAGTATCAACTACTAAAAATACTCCTACAACTAAAAATACTCCAACCCTTTTATTGATGCAGTTGTAACAAGCACTGGGTAACTTTTCTGGAGGAGGGTAAATCACTGGTTTGTGTCCATAGAGTTTCAGTTACAAAATTACACAGTAGGCAACAATAATCTCCATGGATACAAGCAAGTAACACCAGCAGAGCAAGTTACAAGTCAGATCTGTGGAAAGGCCCACTGACAGTAAGAATGTAATGTTTTTCAAACTTCTTTTTAGCAGTAAATCACCTAAATACATGCAGGATTTAAGTGTTCAATTAGAGGAATATTCCAGACAAAGCAGTAGCATCTCCATGGAGACAAGCAGATGGCGTAAAAGAAAAGTTACACAGCGTACCTTTAAAGTGGTTGCATGAGTATTAAAGTTTTTCTACCTCCTACAAATCAGTTTAGCTGTCCAGCCTTGCTATGAGTGCACAAGATGACAGTGTTAGGTGCCGGTGGAACACTCTCTAAAACTGACGCTCATACTGTAATTGGCAATAGCCTAAAGGGACTCACTTGGCCTTATCTTTTGTCTATAGTAGTTGAAGCACAGGTCTCTCACTGCCGCGGCCAAATGTGCCTGTTCGAGTGGCATGAGATTACTACATGAGCTAAAAGAAAGGCCAGTAATAATAGCTGAGGTCAGACTGACAGTGAGTCAGTCTGCTAGATGTGTATCGAGAAATCCAGACAAGTTCCTCGCCAACTTAGCCAAGCATCCAGTCCATGTCCAGCCAGCCGTCCAGGGAGAAGCATGGAGGAGCCAAGCCATAAGTACAGGTCCATCAGCCAACCAGAGAGACAGCAGACACCAAGCAGCTTTGTATCAAAAACACCACAACTTTGTAAGAGAGAAAATAGTCACAGGGTTGACTTCAAACAGAGCCTCTTCAATGAATGCGAGTGTGACTGTTCAAGCATAACTGGCATTTACAATTTCATTTTAAAGCATGGAAAAGAAATAGAAAGGATGAATAAAAATAAGCCATTAGTTGTTTCTTATTGTGGCTGGAGTGGCTATGTTGTACTCTTGGCTACATAAAAATATCAGTATAACATGTATACTAATTAAAGGGTTGCTAACTTGCTACCCGTCCACTGAGTGTTTTACTGAAGATAATATTTGAACTGGCGAGTCTTAGAAAAAATACTGGACTAAGACAATGTTTTGGATTCACTTCTGGCTGATTTCTTTTCTAAATTTTACCACCAATTTTATTATCCTGCATGGAGACAAACTTATAAAAATATTATTCTTGCAGTCTCAATTATGAAGTATGTTTTTCCAAAGCCAGGAACAATGAATAATCTATAGTAGTGAGATATTTAAGGACCAGTGCCCAGCCCCTGTGGCATGTGCTGGGTCTCGCTGGGGAGTAAACAGTAGTAATGGATATCTAACATGTGCCAAGAACAACACTGGGTGGGTTTTGGTATTTCAGGGATTGTTTCCATCACAGGCCATTTTCCTGTTATTGAATTCCTTTCTCTAAATGCATATCCTCCAGGCTCCGGCCACAGTCATTGTTGGTACTCTGAGGATTTCATCTAGAGGCATAATAAAAGTAATTGATTAACAACATATGCCATTGTAATTAAGGTAAGGGTATGGTATCTTTATATTTGCTGTAACAATCTATTTCACTTAGCCATTGTGTGTTAACAAGTACATAATGAGCCCCTGTGGGATAAGCACAGTTTAAACTACTTTCAAATTGGACAAATACGTTTATACTATAACAAGTATTCCCTGAGGGCTCCAAATGACACAATTGTTCTTGGTCATCTACATCATTTGGTTATGTAACTCTTGATATAAACACATCTATAGTAAAGAAAGTAAATCAGGAAAGAATTGTAAGCCCTGTGAGAGATTGTAGGCGGCATGTCGGCGTTATTTTGCATACTGCCAAACCTTGATCACACATAAATATTTAGATGTTTGTGTATGATTCCCATAATGCACAGCGCAGAGTAACTGCTGGACTTTGAGGTATAATATAAATGTAATTATGTTCCTTTGAAGCTGGAACATTATATGAAACCAGCAGAAAACTCACTGGTTAATACATATCCATTAGGAGTGAATGAGATGCTAATGGCTGTGTAATAGCAGACCTCGGCGATGTATGCCTGGCCCCCATTCCTAGCATACTTCTTTCATCTTCTCTCCTCATTACTATCTCTCTGGCCCTGTCCCAGGTTGTCAGCTTATCCCGTCCCAGGCCCAAAAGCACGATGGGGAGGAAGAGAGGAATCTGCAGGAGCTGTCCGACTGCCAGTCACTGTCAGCTGTGCTCTGTAATCCTCCGCTGCCTCCGATAAGGATAAGGCTAGGCTGCTATGGGCTAACACGAGAGCCCAAAAGAGCAAGGAAAAGGAGAGAGACAGAAAGATTATGTAAAAAAACAAGTGAAGAGAGCCGTGGAAGACCTAAGACCGTAACCGAGGTGGAAATGTACATGACCAATAGTGGAGACGAGAGGACATGAACGGATAAAAATACTGAGACTATCTTTCCCTAACAGGTAATGGGGCTAAAAATAAGGTGTAAGAAAAGTTTTACAAAGCTCATGAATAAATTTGGTGCTGTTAGAAATCCCATTACTACAATATTTCTAAGATCCAACTATTTCAAGGAGAAATAGGCACTTATATTTATATTTATATTTGACTGATGCCCTTTTTGGCAAAACTCAACAAAATTTACCGTTTTGGACCACGGAGCCATGCTTGTTGAATAAGACCGATCAGGAACTACAAGACTTGTAGTTTTAGATATGCTCTGACTGTTATTCTATAGACATCAAAAAAAGTCATAAATAGTGATGTGTGTACTTTATGATCAGAGTATCACCTGGTATACTCAAGAAACACCCTGCACGTCGATTAGCTGAATAAAAGGGGTTGCGGTGTGGTGCTGACAAAATCCCTCAAAACCATTACAATACTGCACTGTTGTATTGCACACATCTGACCCAAAGTGTGCATAAAGACCATAAGTTCACACAAAAACAATATGTAAACAAACTTTGTAGAGTTTGGACCGATACGTCGGACCAATTTTGATTATTTTTCCTCAAATGATCTTATTTAAATTTACTACAAACGCTCCCAAGCCCTTTTTTAAATCACAAACCTACAAGAGCTGTGTTGACACGTCGTTTTGCGCAGCGCTCTTCATATTTAAGTGTTAATATAAAGCTTTCTGTGTATTTTTTAGGCAGCAGATTCACCAAAACAATCGGTCTATCTCAAAAACTTGGTATAAACAGTGTCTTCATATGGAAAAAGGGAGATAAACCTCCAAAAATGTACCTACTAAACTCCAGCTAACTGACTGTGTGCCTTCTTTTTGCTGATGTACATATAAATCCAGTAATGCAGGTCAGTTAATCGACTGATTAACTGACCAATCAACAAAAGGACTACAGTTCTGCATGTTATATTGGTCAATGTTGTTGGTATTTACAAAGTTTACACTATTTTCTTGTGGGAGAAGGAAACAACTGTTGCATCATTCACAAAAGGACTAAAATGAAAAATTAAAATGGGCAGACGTACGCCAAAACTCCAGCTGCTTCCTCTGTATATAGACTAGGATATAAAGTTTCCCCCATTTACTTCACTCTTTCAGGTCCAGCTCTTAAAAAGTCTCTTTTTGCAACGAATATGATGAAATATGAATCAAGGCAGCGAGATCACAGGATGAGCCCAGTGAATTAACTGTCACACGCGGCCTTACATCACATATGTGAAAGAGAGAGGGATTCAAGTACTTCTGCTCTGGTTCAATTTATGCAAGACTTCAAAATGTGCAACAGGGAAACTAGTTATTTAGTGGTCTGTCATCACCGCATTCATCTAGTCTGGACTTCAATGCCGTCTGGCCTTTCAGAGTAACACAGCTGTAGATCACATCAGGGACCAACTCACCCAAAGTTATATTTCCGTTTTTTTATGTTACTATTGAGCCACGCTGCTTTTATCGACCTAGCCGTAAAACTAAATTTGTAGGAACCTTCCGTGCTCCCGCTCCTGTGTGTTTCCCTCATTCTCATTCACACACAGGAACAGCACAGCCATTCAGAAGATTAGTATTGATCCGATTGCCACTTCGCATCCAGGATAGGGAGCGTCAACATAGAGTCACACAAGCTGACAATTTACACAAAGCTTTTTGGCAGCCATCGAGCGCTGAAATAATTGCAGCTATTGAACAAAAAAACAATTTAACTTAAACTGCGAGCACTTCAACTGCCTCGTTTCAATAGTGTTTCAAATATTAGTGTTTATTATGTTTAATCACTTCACAGTTTGTCAAATTCACTTGCCAATTTTCGTTTTTCTAACATGCCACATTTGATTAAAAAAAAAGCTTGCTGTTAAATAAAAGCCTACCTACACGCATCTGTTAGGGTTGTCAAAAACAGACCTAGTACTACTAAAACTTAAACCAGTATGATAAAAGATAGGATGGGCTTATGGTATATAGTTTAGAATACTCTGGGTATATTAGAACTAGAGACTGACTACATTAATACTAGAAACTTTTAAGTGTATCTTGAATCGACCTTGAATCTCCAACACAGGCCGATCTTTTTTGGTCAACCTGCTGCCTAAAAAGTTCATATTAAGGTTTTAATATAAAGCTTTGTGTGTAGTGAGAACTGCACTAAACATGACTCCAGCAGGTTTATGGTAAAAAAGGGCTTGGGGGAAGTTTTTTGTAAGTTAAAATTACATACGTTGCCAAAAATAATCAAAATCCTCCATACATATCACTCCAAAAATATCTGCAATTTATCAGCCAACAGTTGGTATCAGCATCGCTCATGGAAAAAACCCATATCGGTTGATTAAAAAACTACTTTTATTTTGTATTGAAAATTGCTTTTTATCACTGTGGTTGAGCCGTTTCCTCATATCAAATCTGAGCTACCAATGCAGAGATTAGCTGTGAAATGAAACTGTCCTGTCTTATAATTTTCCTGAGTGCTGACTGGTGCGCAATCCTGTTAAAGTGGACGTTAAGAGAAACTAATGTTGACTAAAAAAGGTTGAAAAATGCAGCCGACTTACCAGTGAGTGGCCGTTCTATATTTAGTCTTCAAAGGATCAATTGCACATTCAAGTGTTTCAGTTAAATCAATGGTCAATGTGCGGAGTGCAGAGGAGGCTCTAAAAGGCACACATGTTGTACTCTGAAAGCCTTATTCTGTGTGTGGATCTGTCTTTCAGTCTGTGTGCGTGTATACACTCAAAGCATGAATGGAAGCAAAGGCATAAAAAGAAAAACCCGAAAAAGACTGCGGAGTTTCAGCTCAATCTCCTGATCTCTTTCTGTCTGTACACGCCGCTCTTGACTTCAGCAAAATCACTCGGTTTCTCTCAATGTGGAAATGTTTATTTGTCCAAATAGATAATGTTATCACACGAACGAGGTGGTTCTAGGCCAATCTAATCATCTGCCTTCTATGTATGCAGTGATCTTTGTAGTCCAAAGTTTTACAATTGATGCCATCCAAGTCTCTACATTTGTTCAGGTTGTAACTTGAATGAAAAGTTAACTGTTTTTGGCTGTGTTTAAACTAATGTTGTATTTTTTGAGCTTTTAATAATCTGAATAAATGTTTTATTTATTTATTTATTTTAGACAAGCATAATCAAATAATTGAAATTCTTGAGAAAAAGCAAAAAGCAAATTGTGATTTTTTAAAAAATGTATTTATTTTTTTTGTCATATCACACTCAACATTTCTGTTTTGGTCTTTTTGAGTCTTTTTGAATATTTAAACCACCATGTTAAACTTTCTTAGCCACTCACCAAATGTATGAATAAGAATCCAGATTAGAATAAAACAAAATAATACATGTGTTTCGTAGTTTTGTCATTTCTGCACAATCCACCAGTCTTACCAGTGGACCTAAGCTCCATTCCTAACCCTGGTACTTGAAGGTCATTTAGCCATGAAATTGCCACCCATTCACGATTTGCAGCTCTTTATTGCTGCTACACAATGCCTATACTTTAAATGACAGAAAATAATATGAGAGCCAAATGGATATGTGCTAACTGTGTCTGCATAAGGCCATATGGCTCTGACAAATGAGCCTGGTGCAGTTAAACGGCTCGTGATCAGGACACATCGGCGTCTAATTGCCTCTCATTACCGTTAAAAGTGAGTGGCAGTTTGAATAAAAGGCTACAGTGGCTGTGGTTAAGCGTATAGTGCGTGGGTGTGGGAGGGCGCACGTAACACCCAGCAGATATACGACCACCTGCCTTTTATTCATGAGAATTAACTAGCATTATTTTCTTATGCATTTTAAGTGGCAGTATGTGGAGCTCGCTATGTACCGAGTAAATCCAACTATACAGCGTTATACCCTCAGAGAACTAGGAAGTGCACGGCTGTTATAACTCCTCTGCCACTGAAAGTTATGAAAAAGGCTTATAAAGTCATTGCAGTGAATAATTAGGCTGCGATCATTAAGGGGAGCGTAAAGAAAGTAATAAATTACTTCGGACCATTTAAAGTTAACTAGTTCTGTTTTATTGTTTTTAAGACAGATGCCCTATTAACAACAAATTATTCAAATTCAAAGCAGACATCACACATTCCTATAACCAAAACCAGACAGATGCCACTATAAAGAGACCAAAGTAAAATTATAAAGAAAACATTATCAATGTTTTTAAAAAGAAAAAGAAAAAGAAAACACTGCTTATTATCTAATCTCCAGCTTCAGCAGGTGGCCAACAGCAAACTGTGCCCTCTACTGTTGCCTGGCCACATTTCTTCATTAAAATCCCTCCGTCTCCAGTCTCCACACACTTGAACTCTTATTTTCTCACTCTCGCTCTTCTCCCTGACACCCTCCAGCATCTGCTATCAACAGGTACAAGTGAACAGACAAGCCTTTGGAATAAAATACTCGAGGAACAAATGGTTTCTATTTCAATGCCCACACGAACAATACAACACATATCATTTCTGGTTGTGTAAAGTTAAATAAATAAGCTTATATGTGTCTAGATATTTCTGATGATGTAACAATGTAGAAACACATGCACAGTAACTGATATTTTGTGTTTGCAGCAAGTTGGATTATGTTGACTTGACCTCTGCAGACAAACTCCAAGTGCATTTCTTTTTAAATTGCCCTTTTAACATAGAGTAAAATTTAAAAAAAGAAAATATAGAGCTATTACTTACACATGAGCTACACGTTTACAGTACTTGCAGACACTCATGTACATGCAGTTTGTATAAAAACCTATTGTGCAGGAGAGTTTAACTTATTTGGATGTCATATTAAATGCGTAATGTTGGGTGAAAGCACGGTCCTGCACTTGGGACGCAGCAGCGCCTACCCTGAGTGCAACTCCGAGGTGTAAACAGTGTAAAAATAGCCCTCTATCACAGGCTTCCCTACAGTCCCGTTATATAATGGTCCAAGCTCGGATGAATGACATCACGGGTAGTCCAGCAATCACAAACCTTATGTCCTTTACAACAAGACGCCAGTGTACAACAGTATAGTAACACGTATGCACCAATAAAAAGAGCTTTTATGGGCCACTGTAATATGCAAACCACATGATAGTGCTTTGAACCAACTCTGGACTCGTCCTCAGCCCTGGTGCGTACTTGTTCGTAGCGTCTTTTTGCACTTCCGCGATAGTAAAACGTAGACTAAAATGGATCACTTCGCCTATGACCGCGCTTGTCCACATCAAAAGAGTTTAAAACACAACGTGGCAGGGTCAGATTTGCGTTTTGATGGTGCATGGCGAGGTTTGATGTGGGTAAAAAGAGCAAATGTTGAGCCGAGGTCGAGTGGCGCAGTTAGTGGAAGTGCACCGCCTCCCCGAGACCAGCCCGCCCGGCGAACGCGCTCCTCTCACAGCCACAAGCCCGCACACCGTCCGCTCTCTTTGTCCGCACTTAAACTCTACTTTGCATCAGTGTCTCCAAGTGACAAGTATATAAGACAGAAGCCCGTGCGCCCGCGAGCAGATCGGTCACTCCAAAATAGGTCAAGGGGCGAAGTAAACATTTTCCAAGGGCTTTGAAGTAACCCAAGCGTCAACGCCACCCTGCCCAGTTCTCCCAGCCATTTTCCCTATCACAGCTCCTCGAGGGGAAAGTGGCACGATAAAAGCAATGACAGGTCGGGTAAACGAGTATAAAAGCAGTAGTTTGATGTGACTTACTGAGCGGTGTAGCGGGCTGCTGAGTTTGTGTGTCTCCTTGTTGCCAGGGCTCCCCTGCTCTGCTCCGGCGCCGACGGTGGAAAGCGTCTCCCTCCGATAATGATGTCTGCAGCGCGCAGCTAACAGCTTTCTGGCCCCCACCTCCGGAGAGACTCTGAGCCACAGAGAGGCGGCGAGGGAGCGGGTTCACAAATGGAGCAGTTTGTAAGCTACTCATGCAAAAATATACGAGGGCTAGTCCTGAGCAAACAAGTTGAGTGAGGAAAATGCGCGCAGTTATGGATCAAGTCGCTGTAAACATTTTGGCTGCTCCACTGCAATGAAATCAAGCTTGGCAATGAAATCAAGCTTAGCACAGGTCATTAAGTACAAGGCCTATATAGATCACTCACATCATTGTCCAAATCAAACACAAATTAGCCTATATACCATTGCAATTAGAGGGTTGCCAAAACAGAAGCTTCAATTCTGCTCAAAACAAATAAAGTGTACAGCAGACTGTGGTGAAACTGCATAGCACAACAATGCAATACGTTTAGCAAAACAATGAACACAATAATCCAGCATCATAACATGAATATGGGTTTGGCAATGCTCTGTCATTACATAAAAAACAGTAGCAGGCCAATGCACATTTTTGTGGTGGTCTATGAGTTTCAATATCACTGTTACTGAAGCACTTGATGTGACATGTTTTTAAGTTACTATAAGATGAACCAGAGAATGCACTAGCATGTGTTTTAAAAGATCGAGCTTGAGAATCAACTTAGCTGCAGGGAATGGTAGTCAGCTGATAGTGACAACATGGAAAATCTCAGCTGCTGATCCCAGCTGTTTTACTCACAGCAAACAAACTCACTATCAGAGTAAACAACCCCGTCATTATCAGTGTCAGCTAATTGTTACGAAAATTTGAGACAGCTCAGAGTCTATAGTTAAACTATGTTTAAAAATCACATGGACATACAGAAAGCTAAGTGCTCATACTCATCATGTTATTCTGATACATGTAGCCTAGTGACACATAACACGACTAAACTATAGTTACCCACAGGAACAATCTTCACTGCTTTTTGCCAGATTAAAACTGTTACTCATTTTAAGAAATTTGGTCTTTTGTGAACTTAAAAGGTGTACTCAGGCTTGTCCTTGTTTGGTCCTGGCTTCAGCCCAGTTTGTTCTGATGTAGACATGGTTTGGTCCAGTTCTAGTCCAAGATTAGCCCTGGTCTAGTTCCAGGTTTAGTTCCTGGTTCAGTCCCAGTTTAGTCCCTATTTTTATGTGGTGTGTATAAATGCTTGTACCCTTTTTGACTCACCTCACTCACATTATATTATAGAGTTATATTTGCCATTACCATATGCCCTCTGACCTGCTTTGACAGCATTTCTCTGTTCTGACCACTATGACCCTTCCCAGATTTCCACTATGACAGTGAGGTCCCCCCTTTGTCACAGCGTGTAACCTGACCCGGCCCGTGAACCGTCAGTTGCACGATGCTGCCGAGTGACAGATGATCGGAGCTGTATCCTCCGCCCTGCACCAGTCACTCAATAAGTGGTCTATTGTCCAGGGCTGCATTGTGCCTATGTCACATGTATGCCCAACAAAGAGGCAGAGAGGTAGGCTCCCCTGTGTGCCAAAAGGCTAGTGTTACATTCACTGGCCACTGCACAGACACAGTGTGCTACTGACTGAGCAGTCTATTTGAATGGACAGTTTCAGATTCAAGGGCATACATACAGTACAGTGCAAAGTTATAGGAAAGTGTGAAATATTACACAAGAGAAGTGTGTTACTAAATACTCATATGCAGTTTTTGCATTTGGGAATTGCCCTCACTGTGTTCTGTGCTGGCATCTTTATATGGGTAATGTAAATATAGACGATGAATAATAATATTCAAACTAATTAATGCCACTGACACAATAACCTAAGAGCAGATTTTAACCACCAAAACTATTCTAAATGTATAATATTGTTAAAACATTATGATCTGCGATAAATAAACAGCAGAATGAAACACTTAGTCTGCATCTGTAAAGAGTCATAGAAGTTATTTATTCAACCTTTTACAGCTTAAATCTTATTGTATAGCCAAAAAACTAACCACACATTTCTCAGTAGTGCAAAGAAAATCCACACCCACACACATATCCCTCTCTCTCTCTCTCTCTCTCTCTCTCTCTCTCTCTCTCTCTCTCTCTCTATATATATATATATATATATATATATATATATATATATATACACACACACACACACACACACACACACACACACACACACACACACATATACATATATATGTGTGTATGTATATATATATATATATATATATATATATATATATATATATATATATACACACACATACATATATGCATAATGAACAATAAGTCAATACAATATAGAAATTATGATGACAGGCCGAACAATGGAGTCATTAAAGTGAAAAGTATCACAGCTAAGGTGTTTTCAGGTTCTTTTAATAGTCTGAATAGTAGAGCTTAGTACATTGTTTGCCGTTGTGAAATATAAATATGTAATGCTTCACAAGAACTGCATGTTTGGTTTCTTGCTTAAGATGTGACAGATGATCAGATATTAATGTCCACTGTTGCCTATATCAGCACAAGATACAAGTGTGTTCTTGTACTCACCTCCTTGCTCTGTGCATGTGCATACAAGTATCGCCCTATACTGGCATGGGCTAGTGACACGCAGATGTTGAATTACTGCAAGTCTGTAAGTAGTACAAGTAATCCATTAAAATAGTATTATTCAATAAAAATCAAAACTGTGTTACATGACTTGAGTATAAAGTATTGAGAGTACTTGTATGCATGTAGAATAAATGCAGTCATATTTTTAAAATAATCCAAATAATGAATTTCATCAAAGACCTTACTGGAAATGCTCCTCTGTGAACATTCTGTCAGTGCTGAGCGAATGAGTGTTACACAAGGCTCGAGGAATAATACAGAACTGCTCTCTGAGGAGTAGCAGATTCTTGGAGGGTTGGGTTACTCCCTAGAGACGTACCTGTACTTTTGTGGAGGTGTGAGGCGTACATAACAGGAACAATGCCAGACCAGGTGTGCCCTGTGTGGGAGCCACCAGCCAGGAGAGTACCAGATGCCTGGTGCGCTACCGCCTGAGGGTTTAGATTGAAATCACAGTCATAAGATACAAAGATTGATCATACGACAATTGTTCAACAACTAAAATGACTACCAATAAAACATGTTCAAAGCAGGCCAAATATTAGAACTGAAATGGCAGACATCCAAACTCAAGCAAAAGTCATGTAACTTTCATGAATATGTCATCAACAAAACGATAAGTTTCATTTCAAACTGTACTTTGGTAAATATATATGTGCAGTACATATTACACTGGCTGGTCAGAGCGTAACTTTGTGATGTTATGAACTTAAAGGGGTTTAAATAGAAATGACTACACAGACATACCATAGTTTTAGTTGAAGTAACTGTAAGCAACACAAGCATTTGGAATTCTATTAAACTTGTTCTAACAGCAGTAAGTTAACAGAGTTTTACTTACATACAGCCTTGAGACAAGTGTGTTAAAACATACCCAGGTTTTACTGATGCAAGAATTTGACACTCCACTTGTTTTATGAATAAATAACATGGTGAATTCAAAAGACACTCTTGTTAGACTAGATGCATAATTCATTGCATCAGGCCTTTGTTGTGACTCAAATAATAGTGCTCCTATCTCAGCGTATTGACATCAAGGGAGAGTGAGGCGCTCAGGCCCACCAGTTAAAAGTTGCCTTGTACAGTAGTGCTGCAGTGGGAGTAGTCTGCAGAGCGCGTGTCTTCTTTTACCTGTTGATCCGGTGCAAAGGTGCGAATTCCAGGACTTCTCGGAGTAACAAATGCCAGTTGTGAGAGCTTTAAGAGCAGGTGTCACGCTACTTCTCTAAGTAAACATCTGCTCAAGCTCTCTGTCCTGTCCTCGTGTGCGCCAAAGGGTAAGGTGAAAGGCTGCTCACTGCGCCCCCTTTTGGTCTAACAGAGAAGCGCCAACACGCAGCACATTCCGCACGGGCACAAATGGGCAGAGGCGCATCAAGTGCAGAAAATGTTTGCAGGTCAAAAAATACGTAGGGTATAAAGTATATAAATATTGTCAAGTAAATGTAGCCTACTCAACAAACATATTAGGCGCACTAGACTAAAGGAGGCCTAGTGTAACAACCTCAATCAGCCCAAGGGTTGGAAAGTCACTCATTACAATTACTCATGCTTTGTAGCCTGTGCACGTGTATTTGTACTTGTGAGTATAATTTTAGTTATGCAACAACAAAACAAATGTAGTATTTTTCATGCATACTTCATACTTTTTCTTAAGTACAAGGTTAAGCCACTCACTAGTCACCGTGCCCCAAGTTTGTACTATATATTTATCCATGTAACTGTACCTTTACTTGAGTGCACATCCTCAGTACTTTTTCCACTACTAAGAACACCTTTAACTATTTACATTTTTCCTCATATGTTTGTAAAGTTGGGCACATCAAATCAGTTTTAAGGTTCACACAGAGCATGTTATTAAGTCTTCTTAATGTATTATTTAGCTTTAGTATTTTAGTAAAAGATTATAAATCTAAATCCTTATTTGGACTGAAGCCAAATGTTGTAATTTCCTCATCTCTTGTGCACTATTCCAATTACACCAGCTTAGAGTAGTCTTTGAATGGCATTATCCTTCCATGAATACTTTTATCGACTGACCTGTTCTCACACACCTTTGCTGTTCTGCTGCAATAAGGTTTAAGGGAAAGAAGGAAGGATTAGAATGCAAGACCCCGTCCATATCCAACAGCAAAATGTATCGGTCTTCTCTGGGCACGCAGATTTGAGGATATAATCTTATGAGGATTCATTTGATCTTGGCTAAAAATGTGCACCTAATTGGTGCTATACTTTAGAGGAAGTAAAAAGCTATATGCTGTTAGATTTGTGTGGAGAATTACTCCTTACTTGTGTATATTGGACTCATTATGCCTTTCGTGGATGAGACTGCAGTTGTCTACATAAATAAAATGTTTCCCTCTGTTCTCACAGGAGCTGATCTATATCACTCATTGTTTGATCTGCAAATTGTTTTAGTTGAGCAATACAATCTGACTTCCCTCCAGCTAGAGAAAGGTGAAGGGCGTACAAATTGGGCACAACATTATGACCACCTCTCACAATATTGCTGAAGAGATCTTCTGGTATAAATCAGTAGTTGGTTCCTATATCGCTATATACATATGTACAGCCTGTCCCAGAAAATGAAACTTGTACAACGAATGGGTGCGTTCACATGATTTTGATTCTGGCTTGAGCCCAGTTTGAGTCCTAATGTAGACTTGGTTTAGTCCTTGTTGAGACTAGATGATCGATCTTGCTTTATTTGGGTAGATTACAAACTATCTGCAGCAGTTACTTACTTACTTAATTATTGACCAGGAAAAGAATTTTGTTGCATTATGGTCCACAGCCCGGTTTTACCAACAGTTATGTAAGAACAGCTAACTGGGGTCAGTAAGGAGGTCCAGCTTCATAATACATGAATCTGAAAAAATGGCTGCCAATTGTAGAGCATTGTCGCCCTGTGCCCTAGTGCTGTGTATTGGATTTGTCATTGTAAGAGCAGTTCTGTGAAAACTAGACATTTTTGATCATTATGAAACTCAAAGTAGAGGAGGACAGACAGGTTACAAGTAAAAAACACGACAAAAGAGCTGTTATAATGCAACTGTATTTTGTTGAGATTAAAAGAAAGTATAGATGAGTTTAAGCGTCTCAGCACATGGTCTCATTAAAATGCTGTACTGACAGAAATCAATACAGTGACTTTGCACCCTCCATCATCTCAGCCCTCCCCTGAGACTCTCTCTCCTCCAAAAACACTTCCATTATCAATCAGTTTTAAAGTCTGTTCACCTTCAGGGCTATAATGCATAAACAACGATTTAAAACGCATCTGTGCCATCTCTGCCTTCCTTTCATCCCTTCACCAAAGTCATCCTTGTTCTTCATGCTGTTGGAAGTGAAAGTTGATGCAAAATATTGGTCTAGACACTCAATATCAAAGAAACAGAAATCAATACAGTTGTTTCTTTAACTCATCTCTACCAGGAAGGAACACGTTTAATGTAGGAGGGGCTAAAAGGGGAAATTTTGTCTTTAATAAATAGGTGAAGACAATCCAAGTATTTATGAGCTAGAGTGGTACTTTCCAGACAGCAGAGAGTACACACACACCCTGTCCAGTACACTCTCTGATACTATCTTAGCAATGAGATCATACAAGGCATAGTGGCAGACCCGTTTGCCCTCCTGTCTCTCAGATAGATTAATAAATTGATCCAGTAAACCAGCAGTGAAATGGTGACAATGGTTCAGTGTTGTCTGAGTTTGTGGCTGTGTCTGTAACTTTCTAGTCCAGACCCAAAAATGCAGTTAGACAAGTTAAGTTAAGCTATGTTAACCGTTTCGAGATTGCACCCAAGATATTGAAGATGTAATTCAACATCGTCATTGTATTATTCTTAGGATTATACCAGAAGCATAACCATAACATTTGTTGTGCGGTACAAAGACGCCATTTTTGAAGTAAGACCCGCAGCACTCATAATCTGGTCGTTTTCTTTCCCAGCAACCTTTGGTCTATTTATAGGTCATTTCCACTTAAATTTCTCACTTAAGTTTTCAATTATGCAGAGTCCTTAAATCAAATCTAACTGTATAACACATCTCATATTGTACAATGGGTTAGAAGCTATTCGCCCAAATGTCGTTTTTCTATTTCAGAGTCAGATGGATTTCCTTTGTCTTTGCATTAGAAGTGTGTGAGTTCATGTCTCATTAACAGTGAATAATGCACAGATGTTCAAATGCCAAAAATACTCTGGAAGAAGCAAACTTTATGTTCACTGTGCTAGCATGTTGTTACATGGTTAGCATACCATTCAAATAGTTTGTTTAAATGTACTTTGAAATAATATGTCTTAAACTGTGTGTCACTGTGGGGTCAAAGTGCATGCTGTGTACACATTTCGGGCTTTAAGAGTACTCCAGATAATTCTCAATGGGAGAGATTGTCAATAACATCTTGCTCACATGACAGTAAGATGCTAATTTATTTTTGTGTAGCTTTATAATAAAGTATAAGATAAATGAAGATGCGCAAAAGGGGATACTACAACGGGTTTAGGCTACTGCCAAAGTTAATGATATACTGAAACCTGTGAAGCAAACTTTAGATCTTGTTAAGCTGTCCCCTGCTGTTTTCTGTATAATATCAAGTTGGTTATCCATCAATAACTACTCTCTGATTTTCTATTTAGTAAGGACAAACAAATGCTATTTAGTCTATATTTTTTGTGAGATCACCTTCAGTTCGTAAGATTATACAAACACAGTTTTCATATGTGCGTGAGTAAACAACAGATTATGTAGAAGGGTGTGGCTGAAGTTGTAGACAGCTGACACACTGCACAAGATGTGCTCTGTCATGTGTCTCCCTTTCCACCCCATCCCGCGCGCCTCCTCCCTCCCTCCCTCTCTCTCTCTGTACACTGTAGTACTACATGCTCTGGTTGACAGCTCATGCCGAGCCAGCACATTCCACTTTATTACTACTTCAGATGTTTGTGGCCTAGGCGTGCGCTGATTGGTCCTTCGTTGGGCTTTGCAGAGCCAATAGAAAGTCGAGTTGAAGATGAGAGGCGGTGATGGACAGTGAGATATGGACTCCCTCTGGTGGAGAACTCTTGTAATAGCAGGGCATCGCATGATCAGAATAGCTCCATCCCATCCTTGTCCCATTCAAGTCAACTTCTCTGGGTTTAAGTAAGCAAGTCTTGATTATATTTTCAGGAGCAATTGTCTGTACTTCACAACCATAAATACTGATTATACATAGATATTTTGACGATTTTAAAGACCAGAATCAAGACATGACATGAGTGTGGGCCTAGAGCAGGCGTGTCAAACACATTTTCACCGACGGCCACATCAGCAAAATGGCTGCTCTCAAAGGACCAGATGTAAAATAAATCAAACTAATATTTTAACTTGTTAATCAACTGTTTCTGTATGCATTACTTATTCAAGTTACAAATATTGCTTATGCATTTGCCTAGATGTAAAAATATGGCTGTGTAACTGTATTTCCTGGTAAACATTTTAAGTCCATGATACCTCTTAATTTACCCTGTCGAGGGCCACATTTGGCCCGTGTGCCTTGAGTTTGACATATGTGGCCTAGAGAACGAGTGACAGCCCCACTATGCTAGCGATTACAGCCCATAGTTGAGAATAGCATCCAGTGACATAGCAATGTGTGTTATTGAGTAAATAAAACCATATGACAGATGAGACTGCAGCCTGGGACACCTATGCTCCTGCAGCCCTGATGAGTGTGCAGCCCTGACACAGCAGTCCTGAGTGCAAACATAAGCCAAACTTTAAAACAGATAAATATACAGTATTCATATTAGAATGTTAATGTGTCAATACAACTTTTGTTTATGAAATTAAACAAGTTCTGGTAAGTCTGAGCAAAGCAAACTATCTAACCAATTATCCTGAAATGAAAAAACCCAGTTTTGACAGATTTTGCCTCAAAATTACAACTAAGAGTTACATAGGTTTAAATAAACTAAATAAATATAGACAGCCGCTATGAGAGAACACCACAGTGCAAACAGCCATGCTGAGGCGTACAGAGCACCTCTTGTATAATATCTTCAAGCTTTAGTGCAGTTGGTAGAATTTTAATGTGGTTTTCTGCAGGCTTCTTCAGCGCCTCTGGTCCCAGCGCTTGGAGATCAGAGAGAATTTTCAAACACTGTGTCCCTCTGCACTCGTCTTTTCTCTGCCCCTTCAGGCTACTGGGGTTTTGTCTCACACTTAATCCTTCTCTCGGTGCCTTAGTTTTTGGGCTGCACCGTTTGTCCCTATGTGATGCTCTATGACACTTAGGCACAATTACTGCTAAGCCTCTCTGTACTTCGTCTGAACTGAGAAAAGACAAGGACAAGGGTAGCAGTAAACTTTTGGAGAGCATACAGAGAGTTTGTCCTCATAATATTCCACAAAAATGCGGTTGATAGAATGAGGGATGACCATCCCAATTACAGCAACACAACACGCATACGCACTCTACACGATATGGATTGCAAATGAGGACATGAAATATATACTGGAGATTTAATTGTATCATTAGAAGTGTGAAGAACAGATTTAAATGTTGCCATTTCTCTTGAATAAATAATTACAAAATATATACATATTGTGTTATCATATTCAGGCACATTAAAATAGGGTCATGGGCAGGTATTGTAAAAAATAAGTAGTCTATAATGGTTCCATACTTAAAAATACTTTTAACAGGCAAAAGCCTCTATATAAAAATACTTCAGATCATTCTGGACATATTTAAACCTGCATGTTCCTTATAAGTTTCCATGTAGTAGTGTTGTGTAACACTGTAAGTACCTTTGTACAATTTATCTCAAACCTGAAAAGATCATGGTACTATTAATTTATTCTCATTGAGTTACAGACTTGGCATTACCTGCCTGTCCTGCGCTGTACAACTATGGTTCCTGCAACAATATCATATACAGTCCGGTTGTGCTGGAAAAACAGCAGAGTTATGAAGACAGGAAACAGGAAGGCAATGGAGAAGTTCTTGTTCAAGGCGCGGACAGCAGAGCTGAAAACGAGACATAAACACAGAGGATTATCAGTACTACAACAGTACTACCAGAGACATATTCATCAGCAGGTCATCTTATTGATTGCATTTTAATCAGATTTAAATATGGTTAGGAAGACCATGTCTTCTAGTGTGGTGATTGATTTAACTCCCAGATTTAATAAGAAAAATTATCATCTTTATTTGTTCGACTGTGGGGAATACTCAGTGACATATGCTGACTTACGCAGAGAGCGAGACATTTGTTGCTGGAACAACGAGGACCCGGTTTGGACGCACCATAGTTGTAGTATCACATGTCACTACTTGGAGGCCAAGTAGAAACTTCCCTGGTGTGGCTCCCCCAGCAGTCCAGATACAGATGGTCTAATAAATAAAAATATAAATGATCTTTTCACTGAAGAAAATGTTCTGTACATTCATAGTGACAGGACAAATGCCAGATGCTCCATGTTAGCACTGAGGTGTATTCCCATAGCAGTGCCATCTGGGAAAACATGGCACTAATGTAGAGCGCCAACCTGAGACCTGCAACATTGCTTCATCTCAGGCAACTGTATATACAACATTGCATCACTAACCGCTATGGGAAAAAGAACAATCTCTTCCTCATAAACAAATACTGTATGCTAAAAGAAGCATTACCTAACACTGAAAAAGTACAATGCGCTTTGCTTTCCAAGAACTAAAGATGCAAACTCACCTCATATACACACACAAGGACCCTATACACCAGCGCTACAGCCATCATCTTCTGCAGGTCCTCCATAGATGTGTTCTCATCAATTTCCTCAACAATAAAGTGGGTTATGAACTTGGCAATGTCCCTTAAATAAGAACAAAGTTTGTGAGAGAATGGCTCATGCAAATTAGCTCAACCTAAAACAAGTCATGTGCCCCTGTGGTCCCATATTATAAAATGTTTAATGTTCATAACTAATCTCCACTGAAAATATAGTTCAAATTGAATCAAATTGAAATAATAATTGTAGTTAGCACAGTTATCAAATTTAATCGGCTACAGCTATTTAGATAACAGACTGTCGTCTGCAAACAACAAAATATCCTCTTTTTTTTATAAGAATCTTGTTGTACTTCTATCAGGGACCTAGGGATCTATTTATTGCATAGTCCAATGAAAATTTATTAGATTCTTAACCATTATAAGATGAGGCCTAAACATCTTCACTATTGCAGTTCGTTGCTAAGGAACTTCTGTGCTCTCTGAAGACCAATCATGTAATGCACAGTGTTTCAATCTACTCACTTCATTCCACTCAGGTGCATTATACACAGCACTATAGTGGCTTTCACACAAAATAAAATGAAGAAGTCCACCGTTTCAGCCATAAACCTCTGGAGGGGAGAGGGGACAGTGTATTCCCGCCCTGTTCAAACACACAATGACAAAACATACCATTATGGGATACATTTTATCTTAGGAAAAGCTGTGAGCTTGAGAGACAGTAGTAGGCTGATGGAGGCCTGCTGAAAAAGCCCTACTTAAGCATATAATCTGCCCAAGACTATAAGCCTGTTTTCAAACTCATGACGTAGCTTAAACAAGACTACAATCTTTCACATGTAATTATGGGCTCAGACGTAGAAGAAAATGTAGTACCTGGTTGTGGTGGGGTCCCATTTGGCTGGTGTCCTGGCCGGGCATCCGTAGGGGTTTGGGAGGCGTAAAATTGGTTATTATTCTGAGCGCTCAGGGGGTATCCGGGCAGGCTAAGCGGATATGGGTAATTGTACCAGTTTCTTGAGTCAAAAGGCTGCTGTCCGGTCTGTGTGGCCCCATGAGGAGGCGGCACAGTGTACGGAGGAGGGACGGGGAGAGTGGACAGTGTGACCCAGCTCTGCCAGCTCGCGTAGCCGCAGTAGTAGCTCCACATCCACCGCTGCAGCCTCTGACAGTACTCCGTGGTCGCAGTGCACTCTGTGGACTCGGCATCTTCAGGGTTTTTCTCACTGGAAATAGACGAGGACATATCCTAAAGCCCGGGACAGGGGCAGGAGTCTGCGTCAGTCCTCTGTCGGTCCTGTCTGTGCAGAAAGCAGACTGTCCGCACACTCCCACACTCCGGAGCTAACGCTAACCGTAAATATAAGCACTTCCGGTCTCGTGGTGTTGTCATGGTTACGCAAAACACGTGACATTAATTAGAAACTAGTACGCTGCATTTTCATTAGCCATAATATATATATTTTTAAAAACCATTCAGAAATGAATTGTTCATTGAGATTTAGGGGTATTAAATAGTAACTTAGCCTGATGCATCATCTCCTTGTCTCCATGAGATAAATATGTAAAAGATAAATAAATAAATAATACAAATAAATAAAAATAAATAAATAATGATAAATACTTATAAGCAAAGCAACATCAGAGAGACAAGCACGTGGTCCTTCTGTTTGAAAAGTTACACAGTGCACGTTTAAAGAGTGGGTATTATGCAAAATGTATTTTATTGGCGCTTTCTTCCATGGCATAACATTATTAACTCATCAGAAACATGCCTGGAGAGGATGGATGTCATCCATGTAAGTTTGAATATTTCAGTGATTTCTTCCGGGCCCTGTTCAAGCCATCCTTACTGTTAGCAGTACGAGGCTGTACAAGGCTCCGCCCACAAGCCTCCGTCACCCATGCGCTAACAAGACAATACTCCAATAATCTACTAAAGCATGACACAAAACTGTACCCTACAACTGGACAAGCCTGATGCACTGTTCAGTAGTTTCATTAGTGGGATGCACGCTGATTGTGTTGTGATATCACTCTGAATGGGGAGTGACTTAGCGCAGAATGTAACGGGAGGGGGACTCAGAACATCAAAAATTAAAATGAAATTTATTAAACATGTTAATACGTTGTTTTGGGGAAATATAGCATTTTCCAAACAATACAAGTTAACATAGTGATCTAAATATGTGTTAGCAGTTAATATCCCGTAGAAGTCTATGCTTCACTTCAGATGAGAATGAAATACTATACAGCTATAGATTTAAGACTATGCTTTAAGACTCTGCTTATCCTATATGTTTATGTTGTGTGATTATAATAATGTTGTGCAGGCATCTCTCAGGTTTTAGATTATCTCACCACCAGAGGGCAGCAAACACCAACTGTTTTGTACCCAATAAAAAGCACACCCACCACAATCAAATTCAGATTTAAAGTCACAGAGTGAAGCCATGTTGACCAGGATGGATAAGAACATGTTTTTGGAGATCAAGTTAGAGGCTAGACTGACATAATAAAGTATAAAAGAATGTTGCTAGGCTAGATTATAGGAGGATCCAATAATGTGAGGGGGAAAAAAACAACTTTACCTCTACACTTTTACAATAAGCCTACTTTCTGTGACTTCCCCAGATTATTCCATTCTCCATTATCATTGCATTCTCATTATTGCCGTCTCGTTTGACCTCTAATTAAACGGTAACAGGGGTGCATTTGCTGACTGTGCTGGCCTGGACCTCTCTGGTTAGGTGTAAGCTCTGCCAGTCCCAAATGATTGTGCCTGTCCCAGTGAATGGAGGCAGTGAAGCGCAGCCCAATGCGTGTTATCCCTGTGCACAGAGGCCATGCGATGACTGTGCCCAAAAGTAATCGGGTCATAATAAAAGCGGTGTCCGGCAAATGCTGACCCCCGTGCAACCCACCAACCTGGAGGGATTAGAGCTAGAGATGGGTGTCTGGGGGTCAAAGATGTTACTGCAGTTACAGACCAACCCATGCTAAAATAACTTTGCATATTCATTTAGGTAAAATACATATAGACAGATGAAGTAATATAATCAGTGTGTGGTTAAGGATCAACTGAAATCTGCCAAATAAAATCACTCATCATAGCGAAGTTCCTTTCCCTCTTGCTATCGCTCTATCTATCTATCATGTTGTTATCAGTGTTTCTCTGTTTAATGCAGCTCTAACTCCTCCCAAACTCCTCCTATTGGTCAGCCTCTGTCAGACAGTGTGAGTGAAAGTTGGATTCAATCAATCACAGTCAAGTGTGAGCTCTCTGAAGCAACTGGTGACTGCCTTGTGAATGCAATGATGAGATTGTAATAAAATAAAAGGTTAAAATCATAATATAAATGTTTTGGCATATCTTTCACCTCTAACTTAAGTGTGTCCATTAAGTTGTCATAGTTTTGACACTACAGTTACAAAATAGTGTATTATTATCCTCACAATAAGGTGTGTAGGAGGGCTAGAGTACAAATGTGTGTCTTTATTGCACAAAAGTATTATATGTCTTGTGTGATTGCTACTGAACAAAAAGTACAAAATGTTCACTAATCCAAATGTGTCTTATTTGTCTTCAGGGAAAGGGATTGCTGTGTCTTTGCAGGATGTGTGCCATACTTCTAGACATACACACTGGGAACAAGGTCAACCATTACGCAACAGACATTTAAGGTACAAGATCTGCATTTTTTAGGCCTAATGGGTTGATACTAGATGTACAAATATGTGTTTTGAACCTTGACATTTGACCCCTCACCCTGCCGTTAATTAAAGCAAGATAATGGATTGTGACACCATATTTGTGAGAAAGGAATACATCTAAAATGTGTGATGGGTCAATGTAAATAATATTGAACTCAAGATTAGGTCTCTAGACATGGAGCTTCATTAGTGCATATTTGTGCTGGCATGTTGCCCTGTACCACCTTACTCTAGGAGGCTAATCCTTTTGTCCAGACAGGGGTTAAGTCGCAGTCACCATAGTGAGCAGTAATTTAAAGATGTGAACAAAGAAGGAGAAAAGTGGGTAAAGGGGTCCCGGATGTCCGAGGTCGCTGTAGTCATGTGGTGTGTGTGTGCTTTGGCCTTAATCCAAACAAAGACCTGACTGTAAGAGTTCTGCACAATTACAACTTTTAGGTTACCTACAGTATATATCCCCTAAACCACAATCCCCTCACTAATAGAAAACATTGTACAAGGTTGGAGGCGTGTAAGGTATGAGGACATTTTGGACTTGTTCTTACTTAAGTGTTTGTTTGTTGCACTGAATAATGATACATTGCATTTAGACAGTCAGGAGACTGTGTGTTTGCTGAGGCAGCAGAGGGAAGTACAGCCTTTGACCCACTAAAACCTCCTTTAGTTTCTGTAGTTATGGACCCACACAGCTGTAACACTGTTCGAAAGTATTGATCTATTGGTTCAAATTGAAATAGAACTTTAACCTTTAAGCGTTTTGAGTGCCTTGAAGATAGAAAAGTGCTAAATAAATGTGACCATTGTAACCATTTACATATCCACATAATGACTCCTGTGTATAATGCACTGCAGCAGATTGCTTCTCAACCCTCCCCATAACATGACGCTGTGGCCTGTTTACAAGTCGCTTGGAGAAATGTCACAGTGTGAGAGATTGCTTCCTTAGCTTGTAAGACGCTGCCCTTATCTCCCCATTGCATTATGGGGAAGTGCAGCCCCCAAACATCCATTGTTACTTCTAAAGGAAAGTTTCCTTGAGTTATTTCCGAAACCATTTGCGGCAGCAAGTGATGAAATACAACAACAAGGTCTAATATACACAATAGGACAGAGGTATAGATAAGGAAATTATTATGACTGAGCGATAAAGTGTCCAAATGTGACCCAAACTGGCAACCTTCAGGAGAATGGGCAACTGTCTGTAACTGCTGTAACACCTGTTACATTTGTTATAAATGTAAAATGTAACTTTGTTTTCCAGGCCTATAACTATTTTTACCTCTTGAGTTGAGTTATTGTCAGATATTGCACGGTTCATTTGTGAGAATAGCTACTATCTGCCGCTGTGTTATCAAGTTCAATAGAAAAGGTGTTATTCTGTGCACATTATAGTCATAAAGACTATTCATGGGTTTCAAACAAACAATTCCTTCCTGATTTGAAGGACTTTGTGAGGACCTTTCCCCATTCAAAAGATATAATATTTTGATTTGAATTGCTTAATTGCTATGACCACGGAGAACGGTTGCCATAGCATGAAACCTATGAATAGATCACCTGACCTGCCGCTGTAAAAGTAGATCACAAACAGGAGCCAAAACATACCCCTTCTCTGTGCTCCCTTGGGTGTCCTGTCCACTATTGTGTTGTGAGTTTGTGTAGGCACACTTTAAAGGCCCCATACTTCCTCAGCTATACAGTCACACAGGCTGCGTTTGGTTGGAAGTTGAACCCCTGACGAGAAACAACACAGCACTCCATTCTTTGTCATGTCCTCAAAGGTATAAGGCATGTCCTCGTGTACAATACACATTTGTAAAGAGCGATTTAAGTGGACAAAAGATTCTGACTGAGAAAACAATGGCAATATTGTCAACATATGCATCTGTAGTAGAAAAATACAGTCCATATCACATTCAGGTTGACCATTTTCAGACATGGCAAAAAACTCACAAGCTAAATTAACTATAGTTTCTATACACTCTTTATTATAGGATAGAATTTTGTAGATTACGTCTTAGTTCAGGTTTGGACTGTTAAAAGACCAGTACTGTGATGTGTTCCCTATGTAGGCCTAAACGTAAAAAACAACAAGCCCCAACAGGTTAGTTCTTCAACAAGTGGACCCCATAACAAGTGTTAAATAAATACATTTCCCAAAGAGTGCACTGATCTGGCAGGCGGAGGAGTTAGGGGCAACAGTTCACTTCAGGACATATTTTCAATGATTTTTTCTTAAAGAACAAAGATGGAGATTAGGGGGAACTACAATAAATTCACATTCTACTATCAGTGATACAGAGCAGGGTCCCTTGCCGGAATCTCAGACATGTTTACCTACTTTGAAGAGATAGTGAGGGTCACACAAGAGCACAGCTTGCACGGCAGCTGTATTCATCCAACCTGACAAGCGTTCAGCGAGGCCTATAGAAGAAATGAATTTTAGGAGTTTGGTGCGTTGCCATGGGTAACAGTTTTGTCCCTCTGTTCAAGGCAGCCATAGCTGGCATAGCTGAGTCCAGCTGTGTGGTCGTCATGGGATCTGGGTCAGTGGATGAGGTGAGTCCTGTAGAGAGGATTAAGCTGAAGAATGTGAGAATATGCGAAAATAGAAATATTTCCTGCAAAAAGAAAAAAAAGTCAGAGTACACAGAGAAAGTTGCAGTTTTCATTATAATCCCACTTTCTATATTGATAGCTGGTTATTAAACTCAGAAATATAATCACAACAATTGTGATGCTGCGATGCCAACTTTTTCTCATAATTTCTTGCTTATTAAGTGTCTTGTGGAGAGACTTCCTTTGTACTTGTATACTCAGTTCCCATTCTACTGGCCTGTTTAAGTAGCCACAAAAGCACAGTACAAAAACATTCGTATGGATTGCCATATCAAATCTGCATTTTAATGTGTGTTTGTGCTGAAGGTAACAAAGTACATAAAGTACTGTACTTAAATAGAATTTTTAGGTATCTGTACTTTACTTGAGTAAATTTTACAGTCGATATTTTTTGCTTTTACTTCACTGCATTTGAGTGCACTTTTCTACTCTATTACGATTTTGAACTGGACTAAAAAGTAAAAAGTACTTTTCATAGGATTTTAGGGCTTATTTTTACCATGTTTCTGGTAATAAAGGTTTTGAGTTCAGAAAAATGAAGAAATTGATTTGAATTGTTAATGTTGACCAAAAAAAGATAACAAATTTAATGAATATCATTACATTTACACTTCTACAAATTAACTACACTTGTGTGAAATACTTTTACTTTTTACTCTGAAAGTAAATTTTTATCGGGTACTTAAATATTTTTACTCAAGATTTCATGCGATACTTGTACTTTTGCTTAAGTAACTTTTTACCTCTGTATCTGTATTTTTACTTAAATAACAAAACTGAGTACTTCAGCCAGCACTGATTTTGTTCAGTTTTTTATTATGTTCTCCTCTGGCTTGTCACCATAGACACAAGACCATTGATATTTATTATTATTTGTATATACAGTCTATGCTTGTGGCTTTAAAACCATTAGTTAGATCATGACAGGAAAACAGGACTGAAAATTTGCCAATTAAGTCACACAAAGAGGTGTTCTTATAATACTGTATCTCCGGATCAGTGTCCTTGAACTGGGGTGAAGCTGAGGATAAGGGGAGGAAGGGTGTCAGCCTCAGAAACTCTAGTGGACCTTTCCAGATGTTATGCAAAGGATGTAGAACCATTCCCATAGGACCAGGATAATCTGTGAGGACAAAAACACTCCCTCAAAGTCAACAAGATAACCTACAACCAAAGGTTTTATGTAATTAGGACATTCATTGGAATTTTTTTACTATTTAATGTTATGTTTTTTTCAGTCCAGTTTTATCTGTGATCTTGTCTTGCTTTTTCCTGCTTTTTTTCTTGCATTGCTATGACAACCCCGACTTAATGTTTGTGTGTATTAACTTCACAAAATGTACAGTAATGCTAGAGCAGTGGCCTACTTAATATAAAAATATGTAAGTGAAAATAAATCAACTTATGTAAACCTGCATGTGGGAACAGAATATTCTCTGCAAGCTTCAACTATGATGTACACTCCCAGATTACTTTGACAGCTGCTTACATTTATCAAATCTCAGAGTCTAATGAAGGACAAGACACTGGACATAGAGGCACGGAGGTTCAGTGGTGGAAGAAGTACTCTATCTTGTTACTTAAGTAAAAGCACAGATACCAGAGCAAAGAAATACTCAAGTAAAAGTAAAAATATTACATGAAAAAATCAACTCAAGTAAAAGTATTAAAGTACCTGTTTAAAAATGTACTTAAAGACTAAAAAGTAGAAGTATTTTTTTGCCAATTCTGAGATCTAATAAAGCTTCAAATGTAGTGATTCTGATGAAGATTTGTGCTGAAAATATTGAATTGCCCAGGGACTGCAGAGGGAAAGTAACAGCAGCTAAATCTGGTACAAAACATCTCTTCTTTTGTAAGACTAATGAATTTGTACATGGTCCCTGACAAATAAAAAATAAAGAAAGAAATTGATTGTTTTTTTTTTCCTCGACGTTTTAATTGGTACTTAATAAATAAGTAATAAACCCTCAGCCTTTTCAGCCGATCTCAGGTCTCAGACTATAAGAACTACTTCAGTCTTTTGAAAATACTTTTCAGTCCAGTTCAAAATATAGTGGAGTAGAAAGTACAGACACATGCTTTCAAATGTAGTCAAGTAAAAGTAAAAAGTATCTACTTTAAAAGCAAAGAATAGATACTTTATACTTAAGTACAGTACTTTACTACTTTTTCTTTGTTATGCTCCACCACTGCAGAGGTTCCATGGTGAATAATACAAGATTCATACTTCTCCCTACAACTCATCCTTATGTAATAGATAATCTTATGCCATGTTACACTGTATCTCCTTACTCCTCCTTTTTACTTTCTTGTACATGTCCAAATCTGTATATGTGACACAAATATTAGCTGTTTGTTATTATATTGTTAGTTCTGATCTATTGTCTCTTAAGTCGTTTTCTCTGTGGATAAATACAGTCTAAAACGTCTGTCCTTTTGGTTGTGTATTTTTCTCATAGACTGGACACATGTTAAAAAAGCCACACGTTACCATCTTTTGAGGTTGCCGAGTTCAATATTCGATTTCTGACATAAAAACAAGCTCACCTCCCACTGTTGTTCAAACAACCCCCTGAGGTACAAAAGCACCGCACCTGTAAGTCTATCTACTGCAGATGTGAACTCTACTCTAGGGCTGTGAGAACTGAGCCACATCCCAGCATTCAACAGGACTAAAACTTCAATGGTACAAATGCTTTAGGGAAAAATCAAGCCGTCCTTTTTTCTAATTTGGCTCATGCTAAAAATGGACATGTTTTTTAGCCGTTATGACCATCAAACCTAATCAGTGCAAACGTCTCTTTGGTCTTTCCTGTCATAACTAGTTGCTATTCTACTGTAGGACAACCTCCAAAAGAGACTCTTGAACAATGGCCAAAAGGTGGGGGTCAGTAGGAACGGCCCATGATGCTCTGGGGTTTCTCCTCCTCGCAGCTGCCTTTACAGCTAATGGGAAATGTTCTGCCTCCCAAAAAGGAAGCAGGGTTACATATCCCGTCTGACCTGAAGTCATGGAGCCAGGAATATTGTAAAAGGTTAACATTCCTTATGTAATGCTTGCCAAAGGGCTATTCATGTGAAGTTACAAGATTCTCAAGGCCAGTTGCTTTTATGTGGGCCAAAAAGTTACATTTGTTTCAAGAAACCAGAAACATTCCATAAATTCAATGTTTTTTTTATTCAAATCACCACAAACACATTCAAGTTGGAAAACAGGGGCATGGCAGTTGTAAAGAAGTGTTTCACGAGTAAGGACACAGAAGAAACTGCAGAATTTGAAGTAAATTTAGGCTCATTGAACTGAGCTTGTCGTCATCCATCAGTGGATGAGTGTCCAAGGGTCTTATGCGTCCTTCACATACGTCCTCACTGCCACCACGTCTCCTATAATGCATTTCTGTAAAAAGAACAGAAACAAGTGGCAGCTTGACTAAAAAGGTTCAAATGTGCACAAATAAAATATTCTCATTTGAATGATGGGTATTTGCAGATATGTGGCCTTGTAAATAAGCAAACTTGAAAAACAAATAAACTTACTGCTATCAACTTTCCATCTGTGATCTCCCGCTCTATACTGGTCTCTTTGCCATCCCAGGTCTGTTTCTGGATAAGTTTACCATTCTCCAGTGTCATTACAGTCTGCAAAAGAATAAATGCAGATACAAAGATATAAACAGTAACAAAATTGTATTAAAATAACACTTTTTCTGCAGTGTAGATGACCAACCTTTGTTTTCCTGTCATCTGCGGTGGTTTCATCAAATTCCTCGTTGAGTTTGAACTTGACTTCAGTAGTTTTAAACGTGCTTTGGGACTTCATGCACACGACTCCCTGATCGTCCACGGATACTATCAAATTAGGCTTGGTCCTATTGCCCACCTGCCGAGTTGCGAATCCCACACCTAGAGCGCAAAAACACAATTACCCAAGAGAAATCCATCCAAACTTAATCATAAAAGCTTAAATAAATTGTTCTTTTAATGAACAGATAAGGTGATGCACAGCAGCTTGGCCATTTCAAACCAGTTAAAGAAAAAACACTTTGCACAGCGCCTTACCGATTGCCTTCATATAGTCGTCAAAGTTCTCACTGGCAACCATCTTCCAAGTCCCCACAAACTGTTCGACCATCTTTGCAGCCTTTGCGTGTTCTCCTCAGACACCTGCAGAGCAACTAGACCAAACTTTGTCCCACGGAGAGCGCGAGACACTGCGCTTTTAAAGCCACGGCCACGCGGTCTGAGCCAATCAGCATGTGACACGTCACTATCTGTTGCACAAAGTCCCGCCCCTCCACCGACTTTTCTGCTCACCACATTACATTTACCTATTCTCCTTTATTAGATTATTAGGGCTGACTCTGTGCTCTTCTGCCATGTCAAAGATCAGAGAGAGGCTAGTAATATTTTATCAGCTGTTATTGCTATGAGAATATCAAGGAAACAAACAATATTGTGCAATTTAAAGAAGTTTTATTCATCAAAAACTGAATCACCAGAATGCAAACCCAAACCAGTGTTCATTTCATAGACTACTATATATTATAATAGCAAAAAAACAACAACATATCAATAGAACATTATCAATATCTACACATAAATATACTGTACATACTTCTCAACACAGAAAATAAATATTATTTTTTGCCTGCAACTTTTCCCTGTGGATCCTTGGCAATGCAGCGAGACTGGAATGCACTGAACATCTCCTGGCTGGTCAGTCTGGCTCCTTTCATCACCAACCTCTCTCCATCCACTGTTTTAAAAAAATGCAAAAGCATAAGTTATGACTCATCTGGGTAACAGGTCAAAGTAGAGGTACACTAGACGCTCCTACACTAAACTTCTGTAAACTCTGGCCCACTGTCCTCGGTCAGCAGTGGAGCAATGATGAATCATGTACCTCATTGAGTCAGAAGACACGGTTTGTTTTGGAGGGGAGTTTGTGTGCTCAAAGTTCATCTTTTCTTTTAGCAATGCCATTCTCCATTTTTGTAAATGGTTAAATTACAATGGAAAGTAAAGGGAAACTGTGCTATATGGTGGTGAGTCGTTCTATCTGGGAAACAGGATAGGATTGATCATGAGGATATGTTGACTGTAGCTAATTTGTCTCAGTTTGGTTCAGAGTAAAAATGCTGCTAAACCAAACTGTGCCAAAACTATTGAGTATCACAGTTAATGTTTAAACTTGTACTGCTGATATAAACGCATGAACTATCAGACAAATTGCTACATTAGTACATAGTGGTAATCCTACTTTGGTGGTCAAAAAGCATTGTCTTTCTTCTGTGACATTGGCAAAAAGTATAACTTCAGTTAGGATTGCTGTGTCTTTATATTACACTCCACCACACAACAGTTGTTTTAGGTTGTTTTCACACTACCACTTTTTACATTGACATAAAACAGCATTCGCTCCAAGACTGATGCACTTGGACTGGTGCGAGTCTGGACCCCATTAAAAGCCTCCTCTGAGGGCACTTCAAACAGGAGGTCCCAGAGCAGCTCCACACCCACTCTGGAGCAGGGCAAGTGTGGTGTGAACACGGTCGACCTCGAGCTGATCTAAACAGTTTGTGAGCAAAAAAGCACTTGTATGATCACTTATATTTGTGTGAATGGGCGTTGCATGCTGTTGTTGGACACGTTCACCTGATGAGGAAAACTGGTTCAACTTAATATCAATGAAACTTTCCTCTTGTCTCCATCTGCACAGGTGAGCCTGGATCTGCCTGTGAGTCATTCAAAAAACTTTCTTCTCCACCACCAGCGTGCACAGTCCTCACGGTGTATTTAGCCACAGGTGAAAGAAAAGACTACAGTGTATAGGGGAAGTGTGTGTCCGCTTGAAGCGCGTTGTCATCGAAATAAGTTTGGCGATCAGCTGATTGCCTCTCACTTTGGGGTGAATGATGCACCGTATACGTGAACAAGACCGACCCAAACGCAAAGTAAACTAAACTGAAATAAATCTAGTGCACTGTCTCTCCACAGCTTGCACCAACTTCTGTGAAAATGACCTTACACTCTCAGCATTTCAGTACTTTAGTGTCTACTCCAGTCATGCCATGTTTTCATATTAACTGCCGTCTGAATGTTTCCCCCTGTTGCAGTTGTTGCCATTGCTCATTTTGGCAACGACAGCGTCACATGAATTCTGAACACCTCGACGGCAGATCATGAGAATGTGCAAGAAAATGCATGAATGTAAATGCAACGGTCATATGCAACCGACTGGCTAATAGTTTACCTACCATATGTGATATCCACCACTGGTTCAGACTTGTCATGTTTTGCAACAGAAGTCACCTCACAGTTGAGGTTGGTCGCTCGGACTTTCTCTGAGTTCACCATGGCCAGGAATTCCCTGGGTAAAAACAAAGATAAAAGCTTATTCACTTTTACTCAAGTAACAATGTAATGTAGCATATCTCAAGCAGCCAATATATGAATTGATTTCCAAGTGGCCTACATGCACTTCCTTGAACTGAGACTGGAAAAGTAGTGCCCAAAACACACACTGAAAGGAACCTATGAAATTAAAACTAATTGAATTAAATGAAAATGAAGAACCTGTATGTAAGAAAAGGTGTCTGCTGCTGTTCAGATGCTGCACTAACTTACTGAACTTAAGAATACCTAAAGTTGCACTATGTAACTTTTCTGATAGAGGGTATGCCACTTACTTGTCTCCATGGGGATGTTACTACTTTTATTAGAATGTCCCCCATTATGGCATTATACCCATCTATCTCTCTCCATGAGACAAGAAGATGTCGCTACCAGGTTAAATATATGGGGAGGAGAAAGCATGTTTTTCAAAAGAATTTTGAGCAATTATAACACGTGTTAAGCTAAGGTGAGGAAAATGGTTAAGGTTAGGAAAATGTTTTGGCTAAGTGAACATGTCAAAAAAGTCACTTACTAGTCTCACCACTCACAACAAAACAAAAAAAACAACAACAAATAAAACATACAGCAGTCTCACACACATATATGTATGTATAAAACATTCCAGACACAGTAATAACATCATCACGGAGACAAGCAGATAGCCGAACCTCCACCACAGAAGTTACACTGTGAATCTTAATTGTACCAGCCGTGTTATTAAGCTCAAGTTAGTTCAGTTTTTGACGTCCACTGCACATAGTCCGCTGCACATAGTCCACTGCACATAGTCTACTACACATCCGGTAAATACCGTCATTACACCAGTGTATCTGAGTGAAGTCTGACCTTCACGCGCGCCTCTTACCGTGTGGACCGAACATTAGACTCGAAAGGACAAAACTGGACGGCTATCTTCTTCACAGCCTTCAGCACCACGGCAGACTTTCTGGAGGCCGCCATGTTTTTCTGCCATGACCTTTTACCTCAGCGGCGGAGTTTAGTCATGTTTAAAGACAGGCCGCCAGAGGGCGCCAGAGGACAGGGCGCGTGGAGTTTACAGCTCAGACTCGCACGTGCGGACTTGTGCAGACTTGAGCCCGAGGCGTCACGCCCCGCGGCCCGAGTCCTGCTCCAGCTCACAGTCCGCTCCTCAGAAAGTCCGTTGGAAATCCCCGGATGAGGAGTCGCTCTGCCTGTTTTTACCGGGGATGCAGCGGAGAAGACATGTCCGCACTCGGCCCACATTTCCTACAATGCACTTCGCGGTCAAACCGGCAGATACAGCCACATGGAAATCAATGCACGTGCTGATATAATAGTTTTATTTGTAACAGTTTTGCGTCGCATTTTTCATATAGCCTTTTCAGTCTATGTAGGAATAAAATGTGTCACTCAAAGAAGCTTATTAACATTCTGTTAAATGACCCTAGAATACTGTATTCTGAATACTTAGAATACCCTGTATTCATTTAATATAAAAGAAACTGCACTGAATGCCTTGTATTGCCATTGTATGTATTTTTATGTACATTTAATTGCCCGATAAAAATCAACAATAATTTACAATAGTTAATCAGTCCAATGAACATTTGCTCATTGACCTTGTTTTGCGCATGCGCTGTACTACGTCAACCCTCCAACAGATGGCGCTGTTATTAAATACATTGATTTTGCATAGTCCATTTTATTGTAGCGAATATTTTTAGCAATATATTGCAAACAGTAAAATATTAGCAATCAAACAGCAGATTCTACCACAGGAGTCTCAGCTGTCTCCAGCTCATTTTAAACTACACAGATTCTACAGTGTTGATGTCACGTGAACTAAATGTATTCTGTGGGAGAATTTGCTGTGTAACTGTCAGATTTGTTGACCTGGTTTATGGTTAATCTCTGTCTAATTACTGTACCTATCCACCTGAAACAAAAACTGGCACCAAGTTTAAAAGTGTACAAGTAAATCTGTTTTACATATAGTTACAGAGGCCCTGCTCACCATCTGAAATTATTACATAAAATACTAGAGCTTGAATGCAACTTATTGCAGATACTTTTATTTCGAGACTGACCATATATTGTGTTATTTGTGACTTCTTTTTTGTGCTAATTTACTCATGTTTTGCAGGTACCACAAGATTATAATGTGGTGGAGGAGACCATGGCAGTCGTCCTAACTCCCACTGATGTGAAAATTGTACTGGAAGGTGAAGAGGTTATGACTGACCTGTATTCAATGTTTCAAGGTTTGGTTTCGCTGTTTGGGGTCTGATACACGCTCAACATGCAGTACCTGAAGAATGTGAATGCACATTTAAGTTTGTTCAGGTTCTCATGGGACTGGATGAGTAGAAAATGAGTGTGTTGGTGTGCTGTGATTTCATGCCCGTACACTTATCTGAACTGAGGCTAAAGATCATATGACAGATTTTTTACTAATTTTGACTTAATTTGGTGGGATAATACCTGTTGCAAATATAAATTATAGTTTTACAATAATCAAGAAGCAATTTTACTTTAAAAAGTTGAAAAAGTTGAGCGTTCTTAAGGATACTGAGGACATCACCCTAGGGAGGATTCTATCCAAAAGTTTGGTAGAATTTACATGTAAGAAACAATTTTTTTTTTCCTGGTACTTTAAACATTATTTCAACAAATAAATGCATTTTCTTATATCTATCTGTCAACAATAATTTCTGTGTACGTTAGTGGAGATTTGGAGCAGTAAACTACAGGGTTGCCTCCCTAGTGTGACGTCATGATCTCCAATCAGGAAGTACAATGTAAAACCTAAAAAAATATCCAAACTGGGGGCAAAAAATATACTTTTGCAAAATCTTGAATATATAGATATAATTGTGTTTTAGTAGAATGGTCCAACCTGTCATGCACTGCACCAAGACCAGCTGGAGTAGAAAAGGCTTTAAAAAAAACCCAAAAACTGAAAGTGCATAATTACACATTTTTTTGTTTTTTGTTTTTTTGTTTTGAAGCAGACTAAACCATTTATTTACAGAAGATATTATGTAAGGGACAAATACACACCGAACACAGGGTCGGCCCAGCCTATAAGCGGACTAAGCAGCCGCTTAGGGCCCCAAGGCCAGCAGAAGGAGCCCAAGAACCCAAATATTTACATTGAAAATAATTTATCAAGTTTTTTTTGGAAACAGGGTTTGTGCATTAACAGCAATCTAAATATCCCTCTTAAACAATTACATTTGTTTTACATCTATAGTAGCTAAATATTTGTTGCTGCTACATTTGTTTTTGAGTCGGACAGAGGTGAGGGCAGCTATGTGTTTACACCAGTGCAAGGACCCTATACAATGTAAGTATAAGCCCACTGTCACCAACTGGAACACATTAAAATCCATAAGAAACTAGTCTAGAATTTCAAAAATCTTGACTCCCTCTTATACGTTTGTGAGGTGTTCTTGTGACTATAGTAGCTGTAACATTCTGGATGTTTTTCATCTGATGTTGGTCATATAAATACAAATACAATTGGTCAAGGTGATGAGAGCAGAGTCAGAATGTGTCAAATGTGAATCACTAATAGCTGAGCCAGGAGGCATCTGCTGCCGGGGGCCCCAGGGACAGCTTAGGCCCCCCTGAAAGCTAAAACCGGCCCTGTCTGTATATTTAGTAGTGTGAACAAACAAAAATAATAGAACGCTTTGTAAATTGTAAGTGATCTATTAAAATTACGCTGCAAATTACCCACAATGCTGCGCTCCAAGGCGGCCAAGAATCTACAGGTGCATCCTTGGTAAATGAGCCAAACGGAGGAGTCGAGGGCTTTGAGGGGATTGGAGCACTGGTTGTCACTTGGATCTCTCTGAAATGGCTCAGAAGCCCAGGATCCTGACAGTTGGGAAACACCCTTAGATTTTGTATCCAATTGGCAATGAAATGTTTTTTGATAGATCATAGCTGCAATCTTAAAAAGGTACAGTATGACTTTATGGAGGTGCTCATCACTTGATTTGTATGACTCCATGGAAATAAGATAAAACCATACTACATTAACCATGGATATAAGTTCTGTACCATATTGTGGAAGATTGCAGCCAAAAAAAATAATAATAATAAATAAAAAAGCATTTCCATGGAAACATCCCTCTAAGCCAAACAAGTTTGTGGAGATACAAGTCTGCTCAAGCCAATGATGCAGTTTATTTCCAGTAAAACGAAAATTTGGTTAACAAAAACCTCATGCACTCAGAAATGACCTTTTTATAAACAATGACATTTTTAAATAAAGTTTTCATATGAAAGATGGGACCATAGCCATGCATGATGATCATCTTGGGCTGCAGAGGTTTTACACCCTTCCTTCGAATGCACAAATGCGTCAAACTGTCCAATTACAGCTATGAAGTTTGGTCCAGTTACGTGTGCTGGACAGGCAGCCTTGTGTCAGCATTTTCTCACACCAACCTGCTATGAAGTATTACTAATAAGACCGGCAATAGTCTCATTTAAAGTCAAAGGTTCAATGCTAGCCTAATCAAGGAACCAGAAACACTCATGGCAAATTAAACATTTATTCAAGTCACAACACATTCCTGTTGGAAAACGGGCAGGGCAGTTGAATTGCATAGTAGGTCTATAGAGATTTTCACACGCACATGTGAGGACATGTCAGGAACTGCTGAAGTTGGAGGTCCACATAGACTCATTGAAATGAGTCATCCAGCAAAGAACAGTGTTTTATGCTTTTACATAAGTCCTCACTGCAACCACGTCTCCCATAATGCATTTCTGTAGAAAGGGCAGAATGTAAATGGTAGACCAAGTGCTTGACAGACTTCTTCCTGTGTACAAATAATAAAACTTACTGCAATTAATTTCCCATCTCTGATCTCCCGCTCTATACTGGTCTCTTTGCCACCCCAGGTCTGTTTCTGGATAAGTTTATTATTCTCCAGTGTCACTACAGTCTGCAAAAGGACACAAACAGAAGCAGAAGGTCTATTAAATATGACACAGCTTGAAAGCACCGGTGTAAATGACAAACCTTTGTTTTCCTGTCGTCTGCGGTGGTTTCATCAAACTCATGGTTGAGTTTGAACTTTATTTCAGTACTTTTAAAAGTACTTTGAGACTTCATGCACACAACTCCCTGGTCATCCACGGATACTATCAAATTGGGTTTGACCATGTTGCCCATCTTCCGAGTTGCCATGTTCACACCTAGGAAAATGCAATTAAGATCTGCAACTGATTGTCAAATATACATGGACTTAATGATCAGTGATGAAACAGTAGGGCTTACCGATTGCTTTCATGTACTCGTCAAAGTTCTCACTGTCAGTCAGCTTCCAAGTCCCCACAAACTGATCAATCATCTTTGCAACCTTGGCGTGTTCTCCTCAGACACTTGCAGAGAAACTTCACGAAACTTTGTCCCACTGAGACCGTGAGACACTGCACTTTTAAAGCCGCGGCGTGGTCCACGGCCCCGCGCTCAGCCAATCAGCACGTGAAACGTCACTACAGGTACATAAAGTCCCGCCGCTCCATCCTGCGGACCTATAAACAGATCATCAGTGTCATTGTACTTTTTTGTCATTAATTCTCTTTTGCCAGGACAGCCTATTGTATTAGTCCACTAAAGTAAAAGTAGGATCCGATTGAACAAATTAATAATTATTAACTAGATTTTTCATCTCTAAAAATGTGGTAAGCTACATTTTTATATTTTTCCTTAATATAAAAATACGTTTCTGCAATATCGAGTTAGTTGCTCCCAAAATTTTGCATTTAAACTGCTTAAAATACTATGTAATATACAGCAGCTGTTCAGATATGACACGCTTTGCTAGTTTAGTTTAGTGGGATTTGTTGATGTGGAGGCCGGCCACTAGAGGGAGCCAGAGGATATAGGTTACGCGTGAGACATATTTAATTCACCAATACAATGGCTGAACTTTATTATCATTGTGGATATGAACACTAAAAACCTTGAAACCCTAAAACAAAAATATAATCAGTATGAAAGTTGTTCTGCAGCTCTGACCAGTTAGTACTCTTATTGTTTCCTTGGGCAGAACACTATAGGCACCTTGCCTATAGTGTGAATAAGGCGCTTGAGTGAGCTGTTGGTGGTGGTAAGAGATGCCTTGATGGCGTTTCATAGACTAGCCCCATTAGTCTGTGGCAGCTGTGGCTGTCCACAAGGTATCTGACTTAAATGGTTAGATGACCATTGATTGAGACAGCAAAGAGCATTTTATTTTATTTTATTTATTATGTTTTGTTTTCTTTATTATTATTATTATTATATTATAATTATAATTATAATTATAATTATAATTATAATTATAATTATAATTATAATTATAATTATAATTATAATTATTTTTCAATAATGTATGCATTTTTTTTTATGTAAATAAGAGCTACATAAATCTCTGGCATTGTCTCTTAACCTTTGTAATGAGCTACATAACAAACCAAGTCCTTAACAAATGCACACTTTATGATGACTTACAGTAAGACACATATTTAATATTTCCTGCTGCAAAAACCGTCTATGTAGCCCAGTGTATAGTATTATATTGCTTAGTATATGGCATTATAAATTACTCAGTCAGTTAGCATGTGCTGTCTGAACATCATTGTATCATCATGTCCTTCCTCGTTACAGAGATGACACCAGGAAACCAGCTGTGACACTCCTCTGCCATCATCTGACAAACGGCCACTGCCTTGTGATTACATAAAGACAAGAGGAGTGTGGTCCTGTCAGGCCGAGTCAATAAAGGAGGTGCTGCTCTCCAAACCCACCATCAAACCCACACATCTCATAATCAAATAGACAGAGACAACAGCACCGACCCTGCACTCAGCAAATGAGAAGGGTCAAAGGTCGGTCAATGCAATTACATGTACAATTTGAATGTGGGGTCATCAGTTATTTGGCTACGCTAAATACAAATGACATTAGTAAATATGATCTTCAAAATATCAATATTGAATCGTCTCCTGTTTTAGAGGTAGTATGACTGTTGTACTGATGAGTCTGTGCTAAAATAGCTTACTATATCCTGTTATTCATATAATGTGAGATGATAACGGAGACAGATGTTCACTCTCATTACTTTATCATCAGTGCATTTTATTGACATTGGCAGCAAGTTTTGAGCTTTTTACTCTCAAAATGTTAGTATTGTGATTAATGCGGTCCTATTTGGTCGAATTATGTGGCTAAACTGACTAAATTCAAGGAACTATAAAAACTATAACAAAGTGACATAAACAACAGGAGCACATCAAAAACTAGAAATCCAAAGTTGTAATTTCACCCAGAACTTAATCAGGTCTAAACCTGAATACTTATGCTCGATATTAGTCTTTCGTTCTTTTTAGAGTTTCTATTAACACTGATACCACCTGTTTGACTTATATCACTAATGACTCTTGTTTCAAATGGCTTTTACGGAGACCTATTAAGTTTTCGTTATGATACAGAAATTCCTCATCTCATCATATTGTGAGAACTAATATCTATATACACACTCAGTTCATAAGGACCTGCCTCCCTTATGTGGACAAAATCCTTGTGCTGTAAATCCTCTGTTATTAGATCAATGACATGGTTTTAAGTTAAGATATGAGTTAAAACATGTTAAGGTTGGGTTAGTCAATGTAATGTCCCTAAAAACCATGGAAAGGTTGCATTGTGCGTGTTTTTGTGTGAACTTCCTTGACCTTTCAATGGTTTATTTTTAGCAACATGGTCAAAAGACAAACATGTTATTCCCAGTGTGCCCTACTGTACCAGGCTGTATATAGGTTTTTTCTCAAGTCCTTTTCCTGAAGTGTGGACCCAGCCTTTGACAGTAACACAGTGGCGCAGGCAGGGGTCTAAATATAGACACGAGGCGACTGAGAGGCACACACATTTCCACCCATCACACTTATTTAACCAGTATATCGGGTAAGTAAAAGTTGCCCATGTTTTGTAGATGGCTCTTAGTTAAACTTCAGGCCAAAGCAAACAAAAAGTCCACCGTGAGCTCACCACAGCACAATCTCTTTTCAGGTAGTCACAGTTTTTAATTAGTCACCCATCATTTACATACTCATTCACCCAGGCGCCAATCATTCTAACGATATTTACCAAGTTAGTTAGTTGTAAACCAGTTAATTAGTAGTTAGCTATTATGACCTAAAATATGATAAACAAGATATTGGCTTGGGTTTTCAGTTTCCAGTATAGTATATGGTATCAGCAAAAGAGTTGTTTCAGATTACATTGCACAATTGGCTGAAGTACTGTTTACTTGGATGTCTATGGGGATATGAAATCGCCTTGCTCTTTATTAGCCATCACAGTAACACAATTGGCATAACTTTATTGTTGGTTATGTGTGGGCATTGTGGGAAATACCTCAAACAATATACTACAAAATATTTTACATGAGGTACACATTCACCAGTAAAAATGCTGTTTTATTGTTTGAAGGATTCACACACGAGTAGCAGCCAGTACAAGTGTGACAATAAAATGCGTAATCGACCAGTGTTCAGATTTATCTGGAAGCTGCTGCAGGGAGAGTTGAAAACATCCTGAGATTGACTGTGAACACCCACAGGATCCGGACTGGACTTAAAGTAGGCTGCAGTTTCTGGTCCAGGAGAAAGGTATTTCCTCTCGAGACGTCTATAAGGAACTCAAGTATGTTGGAGGGGGTGCACTATTAGATAAAATACAGTCAAAGCAGAGGCTAAGTTGTTCAAAACCTGGATGAAAATATCTCCTGGAGAACCAAATTTGGCATTTTTTTGAGTATTTTCAGGAAGGCTGGAACTTTTAAATTAATAAATAAATACAAAAATAAGATAAACCTAAGCTAAATTAATTCTGTAACTTGCTCAGAAACATTCAGTCTCATTCTTTGTTGGAAAAAAAAAAAACAAATAAAAAAAACATCATAACCCTGGTGTGTGGTATGAATTGAACTGAACTCCATTTCCCACAATGCCCCACCCCGCTCTGCCTCCGCCTCCTCCTCAGTGTCCTGGCTCCTCAGCTCACACAGTAGTGCTGCAGACCAAACGGCGGTGTCTCGTCTATCTCCAGTCGTGTAAATGTGCGCGGGCTGGACCGGGAGCCACGGGCCTCTCCATGGACGCACCGCGCGCTCACGCATCACTTTGACGCATCTGTAAACGCAGCTGCAGCACAACACGCGCACACAGGATAACCCCGCACACTTCTCTGTGCTCACGCTGGACCTTTGAATGGTGCGTTTTGGATCACCGGTAAGTCTGTGTTTCATATCGACTAAGTTAAGTTTTGTTTGTTTTTGGATTGTTTGGTTTTTCATGTTTGGGGAGTTGGCTGTGGATTTGGAGGGAAGATGAGTGAATAAGAGGAAAGACGTAAACTTTGCGGAGAGTACTGCGGCAGACTCAGTGGTCGCATAGAAGAGCAGCGATGACAGCGAAGAGGAGCAGACTTGTTGCCTCATGCCAAACCACGTTCCTATAGATAGAAGAACATTGTTGTCATGTTTAGGCTGCTGCTTGTACTGTGGGATTCAAAGATAGTTGCAGTAGTTGTCCTCTAAGGTAATGATGTTCACTTGCTGTAGACTGGACGTTTGCCACATTAAAGCATGTATTTGAATGTCATCACTGTGCACTGTGACTGTAGTGTCCCTATTAGGATTTTTACACATAAACATAGTTATGACCTTCTCAGAATCACACAGAATTGAGTAATATCATCATAATATCATCATAGTATCATTTATATTTCAGTGATTCCATGACCATTGTGTGAAACCACATTATTTATATTTGGTTAAGCTGGTATGACACTGTAATTGGTTTGTATAAGGCATAGGAAAACGCTTGTAGGCTCTGCAGATTTTGACTTAACCTGCTAAGACCTGAGCTGTTTAATTTCTTTTTGTTATTTGGGCTGATTGGGACCTGATGAGTGCAAAAACAAAGAATTATCTTTTTACATTATGTAGCTTCTGAGAAAAGTGATGTCCACATATGAGGACATTTGTTCTATGTTTAATCATTCTGATAGAACATTTTAATAATGATTTGCTAAAACTATTTCTTAAGTGCCTGAACATGGCAGTTCTTGTCCTGAGAGTAAAAATAAAATGAGAAACAACAATTGTGCCTCTTGAAACGATGTGTCTCATGTGAAGTGCTGCTGACAGGTGCTGGAAGACATCTTAAACATTCTAAACTCTAAACTCTAAATTGAACATTTTTGTATTGTTATACTGTTCTTCTTCTCTTCTTCTCAATTTGCATCGTGGCCTGGACAACCCAAAATGTGTCATCCATATATGTGTGGGTTTTACATCAAATTCCCTATACGTTTTATAAGTGCACTTGGGACATGGACATGCTTTATCCCCTTGAGATTGTTAGCCTTCCAGTGTATGGAGCATTAAGTGGAGCTATAATGGCAGATATGATCAGACAAGCATAAGCAGCACTGTCCCTATTGGCCCTGACAACCACCACTGTGTAATAAATGATGACATGAGACTTGGAGGGTTACACGCACGGTCAAAAACATATCCCATATCTGCAGTACTATCCCAGTATGATCCCAAACCAGCATAGTTACTGTAAATATATCAGACTTCCCTTTCCTTTCTATTGAGCTGCCAGATTTTATATTTTTCCTTGTATTTTTATTTCCAAAAGTGAAAAAGCACTGATCAAATGCCACCATAGGCCCACTGGTCCCCTCCCATCTTTCTGTGTTGATGTGATGTTGAATAGCTGTTGGCAAGGCATCCTCCCTGCAGCGGCCTGGCTTTCACAAACACTCACTTCAACCAACACAATTTGCACTTTGTTCAAGCTGTTCATTCTCCAGCTCTGTACTTCCTTGTCCATTCCCCACTAAACATTAATAGAACAAACTATGCAAATTATTCTCTTGGGAGGTTAAAGTTAAAGGTCCCATATTATGCAAATTGACTCGTGAGCTTTCAGATGTATTATAATGTTATAATCTCATCAAAAACATGCCTGGCGTTGTTGTTTCATTCACACATGTTTGAGTAATCCTTTATTATTAGTCTGTCTACATCTCCAAAGCTCAAACAAGGCTGAAACTATCCAAATGATTCTTGGGAAGATGTGTGGAGTTTTAAAACACATTGGAGCACTTCCTGTATCACCACATGACATCACAAGGTGGAACAGAGTGTTTTTTTGTTTGAGAGAAGAACTCGGCGTACATATGCAGGGTTTGTGTGTTAAACATGTGTGAATAAAACAAAACACAGCTCCAGGTCTGTCTGTGATGAGGAAACAACATTAAAACAGATCATGAAACAGCGTAATGTAGGCCATAGTTATTTCTGCAGTTGTGTTTTTGCAGGCTTGTTGCAGTTGTTAAAAGAGGGAGAGAGGTGAGAAAAGAGCTGCAGGGAAAGTCACAACACATCATCATGTTGTTTAGATTGTTTTTTGCATGTTATTGTTATTCCAGGCCTTAAGTGAGAAGCAAAAACAGTATCTAATAGTGTGGGCTGTGAGGGCCAAAGCGCCATTGTATTTGCATACTGTATTATCTTTTTAGTGAGAAGCCAGAAGTCACATTGTACTTTCATTAAAAAAAAACAAAAAAACGTTGGTGTTTGCATTATTTGACAAATGTTGTGGTTTACAGATCAAGATAATTCTGCTAAAGTTAAAGAAATGAATGTGGTTTGCATGACCTGGGGTGGAGAGATATGCAAAGAAAAAAAGTCAGTTGGTACTTTATTTAACGACTGAAACACACACATTAATATTCAACTACATACTTAGAAGTTTATACATGACCAGTCAAAAGTTTGGACACACTTTTTCATTTATTTCTCTTCTTTATTTCCATGATTATTTACATTGTAGATTCTCACTAAAGGCATCAAAACTGTGAATGGACATATGGAATGTGGCAATCAAAAATAAACTCAAAATAACTCACAACTGTTTTACATTAAAAAAAATCATAATGAAAAACACATCCTTTGCTGTGAACCCTGGTTTGCACATTTGGCATTTCTGGACCCTCATCTGGGAAGTGAAAATCTTTTCAGGAGACTTCATCATGAAGCTCACTGAGAAGCCCAGGGTTAGCAGCTCTGTAAACAAAGCAAAGAGTGGAAATTTGACTCTATTTCTATATATCTTACATTATATATTTGATGTCTTCTGTATGTATATAAAACATAGGGCGTGTCCATGGGTGTACAGGTTTGTTCAGTTATGTTCAACACACATTTCACTTGTTTAGTTTTTTATTACATTTGGTGTCAGTATGTGTTGTAATTATAGTATTGAAATTGATATTGAGTAGTGATGTTTGTGATGTTTGTGAGTCAGCTCTTTTGAACAGTTCCTTAACATAAACAGCTGGAACTGGATCTGTTTTTGTTTTTTTTAAAGTACCAAATCTTTTTCTTCTAATTTTAATACATTTTTACTCTGAGTAACACTGAACCAACACAAGAATCGGCACAAAAGCAGAGCAGGCGACACCACTGAGAGCTCTGTGCACAAAATAACCCAACAAAAACATATTTAGCATGACAATAATAGTAGTAATAGTTAAATTTTAATTATTAATATTGTAGATCAACTTTTTATTAGTGTTATGCATCATTTTAAATTGTAAACACACTCCGACTCTCAGTTTGAACCATTTTAAACTGATCTTAGGTTTGGTTATTTAGCTCTATGATTAGTTTATAGCTAAAATTCTCAGAGTTCTCACTTTTGGTTTCTGACCCAAATAAATAGTAAAAGAGCCAGTTATTTTAACAGCTCTTTGGAATAAACAGATCAAGAAGATTCAGATCCCATAAAAGAGCCGAATGCCCCATCACTAGTATAGAGTGTCAAGCATTCTGTCAGGTATCAAACCCAAATTTGAAATATGAGTAATAGAACAGACAATAGTAGCTAGATCTTTTCTCTGATATATTTAACTAGCTTCTTTAAGTAGAAGAATGCAAGCACCACATTCCTTGTCAAGTCATATGTCTTTGATGACTCGCAGAAAGGTCGAAATGTTGTGTTTAAAATTCAGAATAAGTCCTGAACAACGTGAAACTTTTCTTGTTGGTGCTGTTTCCTTGTTGACCTTTGTGCAGTCTGGAGGGGCCTGTGTTTATGTGACATTGTAGAAAGTCATTTGCATGATTCGGAACCGCTCAGAAGGAGAGGGAGACTCAACAGCTGCCAGTGATCTCATTAAGAACACCGTCATGTTTCACCGGGATGGAAAACCTGCAGATATCCCCCGGTGCTAGGATAATGGCAACTGCTGCGAAATTGTAGTTTTATCATGAGCTGTCAAGGTGTCGCTTTGCAAGACCACACGTTTCACACTCAGGCCTCAGTAAGTACAGAGGAACCGATCCTGGTCATTGGTGGCAAGAAAACATGTAATTACCCAGCAGTACCCGGACCCAACTGCCTGTGCATCTATTACTGCCCCCTGAGGCAACGCAAACACGACAAAGGGAGGGAGCAGGAAGATTGTGATTGTGAATGTCATGTACTTATAAATAGAAATGCATATAAAAAGCCTGTTGAAAAGTGATAACATTTTATGAGTTAGGAATTATTATGTTATTGGTTCTGCATTTTATCTGGTGTGTACTGCAGGCAGTTTATACTTTTACCAGTGCATTAGGGTTGACAGAAAGAAAATCAATCCCCCAATACTAATCAATACTAAAACTAGTATCAGAACTAAATGGTAAATTGTCACATTTTTATATAGCACTTTTCCACCTTCAAGGCACTCAACTACTCATTTGAACAATTAGCCATACTAAATGAAAACCACATAAATGGCCCTTTCTGGAATATTTTAGAATTGTCTAGATCAGGGGTGAGCAAACTTTTTGTATGTGTGTATATATTACATTAGAGATTTGGCCTGTAACATGTAGCAAAGCATGACAAATTGTTCTCCAAATGCATTGATTAAACTAATAATTAATGTAGTTTGCCCATGTCTAGATCTATATCAGAACTAGTAGAACACCACATGCTAAAGAAAATTAATATTCAGTCTATTGGCAAAACATGTATTTTTATGAATCAAGCATTCTCCTTAGCATCAAAAAAGCAAGTTTGAAATTTTAGCATTTTGCCAACACTTACGGACATAGACAAACCAAATGTCTGCAATCCTCAGATTATAACAGGCTCACAGTAATTCAGCTTTTCCCTGTATATAATAGCTAGACTTTTGAGTGGAGAAATGACAGTCAAGAAGTGTACTATTCTGTGCACGTAAAACATAATGAATAATAACATTACAACATAATTAATTCACCAATGATTAACAATCCTGGGTAAATGGGTAAATGACAAATCAATATGCCATTCATGTCAGCCCCAGTGAAGAAGGAGATCAGTTTCACAAAGTGGTTGTATTTTCTCAACTTTGACTTGTTGGTAAAACCCACACAAACCCATTTAGCAGTCCGCTCACTTCTTATTGAGAATGCCCCAGTGGTCTAATGCGCTGCAAATCTCCCAAGGAAACGCTCTGCCGCAGTGGGGTCTAAAATAAATCTTATAATTATCAGTTGAAATGATGCAGAGCGGATTGAAATAAACACTAAAGACACGGCACCTTGAGATTTTAAAAACAGGCTTGTTCTAGCACCACTTGTCCTTCTGCAAATGCTCCAAGTGCTTAAAATTCTACGCTTGTGTGATATGTTTTAATTGCCTGCGTTGTTAAAAGTTTGATGAGTGCACGTGTAATTATCCTGACTTGTGTTCTCGGATGCTGCCGTCAGGACTGGGCATTGATGCGAACGTTGGAGACTTGGGGTGCATGAGACTGCATTTCAAACACAGTGAAGACAAGGTTGAGCTGAAAAGAGAGATTAGATTTAGGTTGTGACAGATGAGAGGAATAAAACAGCATACACTTCTCTTGATATGAAAAGACGGTATTGATCGGCGCACAGGACAGCACTTGGGCTCTCCCTGCTGTTTTTTTCCAGCCCCTCACGAGTATTGACCCCCTGTCTGATTGATTTTCCTTTTGTTGTATGCAGCGTAAAGGGCACTTGTTATGTCTTTCTAAAATTTCGTTTGTGGTAGCGATTAGAAAGGAGCTGTGAAAGAGGTACTCGGATCTTCAAGTAATTTGCATCCATTTATACTTTCTATAATTGGTTCTGTTTATTCTGCTTTTTATTTATCTAGCAAGTGACACAAACGCTAACTACTGCATCTAATTGCTCAAAATGAAGAAGTGTGTAATTATTTTTCTCTTCTACTTCTTTAAAGAAACATCAAGTGTGTGGCAAACATTTTTCATGGGTGTCAAACTGTGGACATTCAAATCAAAATATTGTATCTTTTAAATGGAGTAAGGTCGTCTCTGGGTCCTCACAACGTCCTTCAACTCAGGAAGTAATTGTCCCATGAACTGATGCACTATGTAACGTTTCTGGTGGAGGATACATGCTTGTTTCCATGGAGATTTTGTCACTTTGTGTAAGATATTCCACATCATTCAGCATCTATTTTTCTATCGAGACAAGCAGGTGAAAACAACAGGCCAAGGTATAGGTCAGATCTGCGGAGAGGTGACCCTACTCCTAGTAAAGCATTAGTTACAGAGTATGCCTCTAAGCATGACAAAAATGTACAACCAGGAAATAGAGGTGTTTTTGAATGCTCACTACTGATCATTGACACTATTATGTGCAGACAGGGACGAAACATAGAGTGTTATGTAAAAGTCTCTCAACTGTAACTGGTTTGTTTGTGATGTTTTGCAGGCGACATGTCCCTGTTTGTCAGAGCCAGACTTGTTTGTCCTGACCTACAGTAGCTGGAATCTCACCTGGTCCTGCCCTCAAACAACAGTCAGTAAGTCACCTGCGCTCGCCAAGAATGCCAAACATGTGACACCAATAGTTCTGACGGTGGAGAAACTAGGCCTGTCACGATAACACATTTTTAAGTGCGATATTGATCTTATTCCGCCCCGTCTACTTTTTCCATAAATGCGACAAAACCTCCCTTTTTTGTGGTGGTACTTCTCGTTATCAGGAAATCACATTCATTTCAATGGAGAATCTGGGAAAAGTTTTGCTGCTAAAAGTAGGTTGATGTGTGTCAAATGTCTATGTGCAACAAGTCAACAATGCACCGATTCTCTGGGAAGCTTTAAACCGGCTTTGTAGTCCCTATAGAACATATCTGCTGTCAAGATCAGCAGCCCCATGCAAAATAATACAACCTGAATAGCCATGGCAGCGCCCGCAGCAACTTCCAGTGAATATTGCTTGAGTAAATATAGACGATAAACAACAATACTGAAACAAAACCATAAAGCAGAATTATTTACAAAAAGTATTCTAAATGTAGAATATTGTTAAAAAGCACAAACTGCAATCAATAAATAACTGAATGCAACTCTTACATAATTTGTTTCTATAATGAGTCATAGATGTTCATAATTTAACCCTCTGCAGCTCAAATCTCATTGTAGTACAAAAAAATAACCAAAGATTTCCCTCTGGTGCAAGGAAAAAGTACCCATGATAAATACTGACCCCCAGAAAATATTATTCCATCTGTCATGTGTTGAACGATAAGTCGATATAGTATTTATTGTGACAGGCCTAGCAGGCGTACCCATTTCCTTTCACCTCTGAATCACTAGGTGCAAGTTCTAACAGCCATTCATGTTTTCTCACATGTGATTGTTAATACTTATTTTATTAATTTTTTTACACAACTGGGAGTAATCTCAAAAGTGCAGTAACAGCAAATAATAACCATCATTTGCATTACAAAGGGCTACTCTAATGCCACCAATTTACCAATTTACCAATTTGGGTTTTTAGATACATTCATAAATCATTTTCCTCCATGCTCTTTCTAGTAGTTTCCTGCCTTTTCAAAGAATAATTACAAACTTGCCACTTTTCAAACATATTTCATTTATTTTGTATAAGACAGAATGCTGTTATCAACCTGGGGCAATTTACTCAAGGATGAAAAAGGTGGTTTGCTGTGTGATCCCTTGTGTATTGCTCTAAAATTGTTCCTACTACGTGCTATTGAGCAACGCAACAGTGAGAGGAAGAGCAAGCAAACATTAAGCCAGATTGCCTTAGGGAAGTTCTTATGGGAAATCTCAGTCCCTCCTCACATAAAATTGTTGGTAGCAGTCGTCTTTATGTATTCCCACAGTGAGCCAGGAAAATCTGCATTAGATGAACAACAGGGAATTGATAATGATTTGCCTTATGTTGTGCTGCAGTCTCCAGGGCTCGGCCTTGTTGTAGAAGAAAGAACACGGTTAAAGACATTCATTGTTATTATGAGAAATGTATTATGAAAAAACTATGGGATTGTAAATGCTGAGGTACCTTGCACCTCTATGGTTGAAGTCTGCATTTATTCTACTGACCTTACTGGTTTCATTTTGCATAAAATGTTTCAGTACAGTAAATACTTTGTGAAACCTTACCCTGGTTTCTGAAAACTACTTTTTGCATAGTGACCTAAACATGGTTGATTTGAGTGTGCACCTTGGCTGGCCACACTGTGATGTATGACACAGTTTTAATAATAACCCAACACGATGAAGAGCAGACTGCAGTGTGTGAAGGGGAGAGGCTTTGTCCCTGTTCTCTGGTACAAAGTGGTGCAGGTACAGCAGCAGCAGGTTCACTCTGCAGGGGACAGCCTCAGTAAAGTCACCCAGGAACTGCACACTGCACTGAACAGATAAATAATGCTTGAATGCACATATAGCACCCGGTGGTTGTTAGCTTACAGGACCAGCAGTACAGAGTAATAAGGTTCTGAAATTCTGTTCCTGTTATATGCAACATTTTGAGGATTTTTGCCATTGAGATGATAAAATATTTTGTTTTAAAATGTTAATTGTGACATTCATATTTTTTTGTAATTCTGAAACTCATGAATAGACTAATTATAGGGTTCAGCTTCCTGTTACATGCAAGGCAAGGCAAGTTTATTTGTACAATACAGTTAGTGCACAAAGTAATCCAGTGTGCTTTACACAATAAGAAAGACATTAAAATCACAATACAACAAATCAAAGCATAAATAATCATTGTAATATTAACATTAAAAGAGAACAGTGCTGTATAAAAACCTGTCAATCATATGCACAGCTAAACAGAACTGTTTTGAGTCTGGATTTAAACATTGTCAAAGTAGAGGCCTGTCTCACATCTTCAGGAAGACTTGTTTCCGGTTTTAGTTGCATAAAACTGAAACTCTGATTCTCCATGTTTAGTCCTGGCTCTGGGCACCAGCAGGAGGCCGGTCCCTGAAGTCCTCAGAGTGTGAGATGGTTCATATGGCACTAGCATGTGGGAGATGTGACATTTGGTGGACTTTTTTCCATTGAAAGATATAATTTCGTTTTAGGTTGTAAATTGCTATGGCAACGTTCCTAATTTTTCTGTAAGAATACTTTGTTTATCCTTTCTTTGTAGGCTCTATTAGAGGAGAGCCATTATATAAAATTAGGGTAGAGACATTCGGTAACCACTACGGTGCCCGGCAGCATATTTATTTCATCTTCCTACAATAGAGTAATACAGATCTTGAATTGACCAGTTGACCTTGTTTCTTTTGAATTATTTATCCATGATTTAGCTTGAAGCGAGTGTCTGGTAGATACAGGAACAGTGGAAGCCTTCTTGGTGCGTTTTATGTGTGTTTTTATGTTTGGCGATGTGCTTGTCATGTGCACAGAGCCTGAAACGTGCTTCACACAGACACACACAGATCCCACAGTGAGGCTTTACGCTGGAGGCAGAATCTGGCTATTTCCAGAAACATGAAGCACTGGTTCCATCCATCACTAAAGACCTAAGGCTGGTCACTGCGGCGACGCCCTGACAACATTTCACCATCTTTACACCAATTTATATGTGTCAGCCTCTTCTCTTGGGTGCAGCCTTTTCATTTTACTTCCACAAATGTTATAGAACTGTCTGTATAAATCTACTGGGGCTGTGCAAATAATAAAATAAATAAGAATGATTTCAGTTATTGCTTTATTCAATTGCACAGTATATATAAAATAAAATTAATTCACTTTTTGGTTCAAAGTCTACAGCATTTATCTAATCCACAGTGACTTTGAAAACAAATTGTTACAAAGCAAAGCACTGCTGATAAATTTTAGTAGGTCTGTCTATTCACCTTATTCCAGAAGTTGCCGTGGGCCGCCATCGTCATTGGAGTTATATTTTGCATGGCGCTGCCAATCATGACCGCAAATGAGTTCTGCAGGGACTACAAAGCCGTTTTAAAGCCTCCCAGAGAATTGGTGCATTGTTGACTTGTTGTTGCACATAAACATAGAACGATTTATAAAAATAAACCTACTTTATATCATATTTTAGCTTTAACTTTAGCTCTAACTCTTTTGTTTCTAAATATTTTTATTTTATTTTTTCAGAGCATGTAGAACGACCCTTCCGACATTCATATGAGCAAATAGAGCACAGAGGAACGAACCCTCATTGTACAGTTGTACTTTGAGTCACATGGGTCAAATTCAGAAACCCAGCGGTGTTACTGTTGACATTTTAATACCAGAGATGCCCCAAGCGTAAATGCGATTAAAGGAATAATAAGTCGTTTTCAAAGACAGGGGGCAGTATGTGATCTCCCGAGACCTGAGTAGTCCCGATTTCTTCCTGTGGGGCTATCTTAAAGAAAAGGTGTTTGTGAATAAACCTCAGACAATAAACGACTTAAAACTTAATATCGAGGATCAAATAACAGCCATAAGCCAGAAAATGCTTTCAAATGTTATGCAAAGTGTGTTGGATCGGGCTATTCAGTGCCAAACCCAAAATGGTGGACACTTAAAAAACATTATTTTAAAAACAAAATGGTAATTTTTACTTCCCCTAGTTAAAGTAGTGAGAAGTTCAAGTGTAAGTGAACAGTTATAGCCATATTGAATATTTAAAAGTGTCAGTGACTTTTGGGCCATCCTGTATTTGCCCTAATCGAGCAGCCCTGTAACCACTGGTATTCCTAAAGTGCGCCTCCCTGTTCCCTTGTAGGTTCATAATAGGAAATACCCGTGTTATCGCTACGCCGCGCAGCATATTAATATAAAGCAAAGACAAACAAACTGTGGGCACACGCTCAGCCCCTGCCGTCACTCTGATATGTTTGAAGACTGTGTTATACATGGCAACACAAACCAAATTGGATTCAGAGTGGCTTCCATGAAAATCAGTTATTCAGTTGAAGGAAAGAACTGGCTAAACACCATCATTTGCAGAGGGTTGCGTTGGAAAATGTTCAAATTGCTGGTCATGCAAGTTTCAAGGTTAGTGAGGGTAACAAGTAAGACCAGAGCAATTAGACACAATCATCACATTATGAGCGAGGAAGTGTACACAAGTTTTATGATCAAAGCACTTCCACACACTTCCACACACATTTACCCCTGTGTCATTAGGTCAGTGGCATAAATTCGTTTCAGTCTTATCGTTTATCATCTGTATTTTCATCAGCGATATATCGAACTTGAAAATGTGTTATTGTGACAGACCTACTCCTGTAAGATGCAAGGGATAATGCCATACTGTGGAACACTGCAGGCAACGCTATGGAGCCAAGCAGCTGGCAGCCCCACCACCAGAAAAATTACATAGTGAAGCTTTAAAGTTTGACCTCAAAATTGATATGTAACCAGAATACAAAACTGGAAAGTATAAAGATTTGACATAATTCGATTAGACCCAAACTGTTATAACTTTCAGTCTTGCTACATTGCTGAAACTGAAGTTCCTCCAGTGGTTAATGTTGATGCATCTGAGCAGGTATTTGAAATGTTTGTTTGATCTGTGTATTTTTAGTTTCATTTTACCGTCTCGTAAAATCGAAAGCATAACCAGCTCCGCCCATCTCCCCCTGTTTACACCAAGGCAGTGTTTGTTAATGGACTACAGGGTTTTTTGTCACAGAGGCTGATGTGTACCAAGGATTAGAGAGGCAATAAGTGTGTGCCCAATGCATTGTGGGATTTGCTCAGACAAGGATGCAATTAGACCCATTAAAACTGTTTGTACTGGCGGTGTTCCTCTCCAAAGCTGGTGTTGCGTTTGATTTGGACAAGCCATCCAGGGAATTTACTCTCTTCTCCATCCCTCGCCTTCCTCACCAGCACTATGTCTTGTGAATGGGCCCCGTTGTTCAGCTGTTGGTAAATATGCTGGTCCTCGCTTGAGTATAAACAATTGTGCTAGCATAAAGGCAGACAGATAAGAAAGGCAAAGTGGAGCGGAAAGACAGAATGAGTGTGAAAGAGTAAATACGGTCGGAGAAAAGAGGTTTGTGCCAAGTGATGACACAAAGAGGTGGTTGTGAGGGTGAATGGTGAGGCTGTGCTGGGTTCTGATGTTAACATTGTGCTAACTTTCTTTTAAAGGGACCTGATCCATCATAATACATCGCTATTACTAATAGAGATAGTTACTAAATGTTACAGTAAACGAATGTGTCTATAACTCTATCATAAAACTCCAAAATACTAAGTAGCGCAAGTTTTGCTACTAAATTGCAGTGGTGGAAGGTAACGAAGTATAAGTAGTAGAGCACTGTACTTAAGCAGAATTTTTAGATATCTGTACTTAAGTACATTTTACAGTGGATACTTTTTACTTTTACTTCACTACATTTGAGAGCAGGTCTCTGTACTTTCCACTCCACTACATTTTTAACTGGAATGAAAAGTAAAAAGTACTTTTCATATGATTTGAAGGGTTATTTTTACCATGTTCGTGGTAACATCCTGACTAAAGTTTTCGAGTTCAAGCTTTGGCTTTGAGCAAACAAAAATAAATACACAAAATGCATGAGAAAATTTAAGAAACTGATTCGTATTAACCAAAATATGAATCATTTTGAATCAATATCACTGCATTTAACACTTGTTTAAAGTAAAGTGCTAAAGTACGTTTTTAAACAGGTACTTAAATACTTTTACTTAAGTAGATATGTTCATGTGATACTTTTACTTTTACTTGAGCAACTTTTAGCTCTGTATCTGTATTTTTACTTAAGTAACAAACTTGAGTACTTCATCCACCACCGCTAAATTGTGCCACTTGTTTTTAGGATTGTAAATTATAAATTCAACTTAATTTTCAAAAACTAACCCAGCATCTAGCATCTGACTTATAATAGATACCAGATAACCGAACAAACCACTGGTAAATATAATTGTTCCTTTGTACATAATGTGGGTTTGTCCATTCTACTCAACTTACCCGTGACCCATTAGTTAAAAGCTTTTCTTTAACATGTGTAATTGTCTTTTTCACAGTTAAGTGAGGCAGTGAAGAGCTGTCTCAGAGGCCACACAGCAGTGCACTATATAAAAATGCACACGAAGCCAAAAGAAGATCGAGTTGTACCACGGGTGCTGCTCCTTTTCTTCAGAGAATCAGAAGAGGAAAAGGAAGAGGAGGGAGGGAGAGATGAAAGCTGTTTACCTCAGAGCACTTGGGTAAAGCGAGTGATCATGGTGGAGGACAGAGAAGAGGGAAATAAGAGAGAAGGGAGAGAAGAAAGTGTTTGTGTGTGAAAGAGAGAGAGGGGGGTAGAAGGGAAAGGAGAAAAAAGAGGAAGAAATGAGAGAGGAGAGTGAGATGGACAGACAAACAGAAGTGAGAGGTGGGAGTGGAGCTAGAGGGGGAGAGAGGAGAGATGGGGAGATGGCAGAAGTGAGAGAGGGGTGAGAGGGGAGAGAGAGGAATGAAAGGAGAGAGGGGGACAAGACAGAAGTGAGAGGGGAGAGAGGAGTGAGAGTAGAGAAAAGGGGGAGAGAGTGGAGCGAGAGAGAGACAAGACTTCTGTCTTGTCTCTCTCTCTGTAAGGGAAGAGAGGGGAGAGGGGAGTGAGAAGGGAGAGAGGGGAGTGAGAGGGGATAGAGGAGAGAGGAATGAGAGTAGATAGAGTAGAGAGAGAGTAGAGAGTGGAGAGAGACTGGAGAAAGAATGGAGAGAGAGTAGAGAGAATAAAGAAAGAAAGAGTGGAGAGAGAGTAGAGAGAGAGTAGAGAGAAAGTAGAGAGAAAGTAGAGAGTGGAGAGAGAGAGTAGAGAGAGAGTAGAGAGAGAGTAGAGAGAGAGAGAGAGGGCCAAGACAGAAGTGAGAGGGGAGAGAGGAATGAAAGTGGGGAGAGAGAGATAGACAGAGGAACAGAGAGGGACAAGACAGCTGTGAGAGGAGTGAGAGGGAAGAGAGGAGTGAGAGTAGCGAGAGAGAGGGAGGAGAGAGGAGAAAGGGGGAAGAGCGAGAGGTACTCACTTTAAACTGAGCGATCTGAGCTGGAGACCTACCACAGCAGGGTGCACTGCAGTACACAGGGACAAGGAAAAAGGTTTTGAACCGTAGCCAGAACTGTACAAATACTAAGCCTCTGCAGAGAGGAAGTGATGGGAGGAAAGTTTAAAGGGAGGTAACTATTAAAGGAAAGTGGAATCTTGGGAAGAAGCTTGATCCATTTTTAATCCGTGTGTTGAATAGTGAAAAGGTCACGTATTACGCTACGCTGATTTTTGGTGCTTGTAATCCTGTTATAAGGTTGGTTCCTCCCTCAACCAAAAATATTGTTGTTTTGAAGTTAATGTTTGAATAATTCTACATAATTTTGAGGCCATGTCTACATCAAATCGCCTCATCCTTCCTTCCCCTGTGCATGTTTATGATTCTATATTTCCACTCAAATTTACTTCATTACAAAGCATCTTTGGCTGATGACAATCTTTGATGCTGGTAACTACTGTCTTTGGTCCAAAAGGTCACTTCAAATCCAGGAAATCAAATTTACAGATATACAAAATGTTGCAAGGCATTTGTTTCCAGACTCATTCTTTTTTTTTTATTCATTTTTGCACGAAAAGTACATGTTTCGTTTCACAAGCCCCATGGTTCAAACATGGCCGTCGTTTAAGTGAATGGTCCGAGCTCAGTGGCGCACGGCGTGAGTTTAGCTTAGGTAGGTACATCTGGTGGCTGTGTACCACTCTGACCAATCAGACAAGACAGCTGAAGGTCTGTGATCTGCAATTAGGCAAAAATTTCCACAAAATCTGAGCTTTTTCAAAACTGCAGGTGCCCTCTCAGCTGAACACATGCCATTTGTGTGTACATTGTGATCTATGGAGAAAATGCTTTGTGGGCTGCAACACATTTCTTTGCTGCAATGCCACTAATCCAAACTCACAACAGGTCTAAGCTAGCAATACCCTGCCCAGATTTTAAACCACAAATGTCACCATGTTCGTTGGTGACATTTGTGCTGTACAAACTAATCATGATACTCTGATTAATAAACTGACTGTGACTTTTGAAGGTTATTAACATAAGCCGATTAAGTGCTTACATATGCAGACATTAGTCACACTCTGAGTGCACTGGAACGAGGGGGTGGCTGTATACCTGACTTTTCTGGTAGTTGGGAAACATTTGTTTTGCCCTAGCACAGATATATTCTAAAATCAGCTCTTGGAGTCAAAATGAAACTGCTGTGTCTGCATATATTACCATAAGACATTTCATTGTGTAAGAATCAGGAAGTGTGCTGTTAACACACTAGTTAGTCTTACCTTTACCCTGACTGCAAATCCTTTGAAAATGCTTTAGACTGCTATAAATCATTTAAAGTAAACTAGTTCAGTTTCAGTTGTTTAGGGTAATAAAAAATAATCTGGCTTAGTGCCTTTAAAAATGTTTCAGGATTGGAATTATGTTATGTTTTTGTAACTTAAAAAAAATAGCTTTTCACTCCCTGGCTATGACTGCAACAACAGCAGCGTTTTTGCAAGATAAAGGGGACTCCAGCACCGCCTCTGCTTGGTATAATTTGTTGTTCAATGTCAGTTTGAAGACGCTCACAATCTAGAGGCAGTAAAGCACAGATCCGTGTCATAAAGCTCGTATTAAAACCCTTAGTCAGAGCGACAAATGAGGCGGGGGAATTAGCTTCTTTTCAAGCGTGTCATGAATGCTATTTTTAGACCTTTGCAGCCACACAGTGCCCCTTAAAAACAATAGAGATGGTGTTTTTAACAAAGGGTGTGTTCAGGGGCAATGCATCACTGTAGTAAATTTGGCCTTCGATAAAAGTAAAAGGAGCTGCTCTTGATGTAGATAAATTGGCTCTGGTCGGCTGCAATGAAAGACTTGTTATTGCCCATATGTAAAAACACATGCTTGGGTTACATAGACTTGGGGGCAGACCAAACAGTAACTAATCACTCAGACAGCTCGCACTTGCCCTCGCATTAGGCATGCAGTACACTCACAGCAACACGGCTAATTACTCCACAGGGCCATTAGATTTACAATAGGCTGCTACAGATGCTGGCTTTGGCTGTTCAGTTGAGGAAAGCAACTCCAAATACAACTTTTTAAATGCAGATGTAACTGAAGTCTGACATTTATGTTTGACAATAATCGTTCGTGGGACATTTCATATAATTGTGAGAATCACCAACAAAGATAATCGCCATTTTATCACCAGAATGTGCAGACAAAAGCTACTTCTCCATGATGGTCTCTTCTAGATCACTGTTGTTTTCTATTATAACAAAATACAGAACTTTAACAGCTGTTTATATATGGAACCTTTTCATATCTATAACATTTTTAAACTGTCAGCAACTTTAATAATTTAATCATTATCATTAATCATAATTATTTTGGCTATGATAATCATGACACCAAATTTTTATATCGTGGGTTGGCCATCACTGTCTATTAGAAGAGAACAGCTCTGTATGAAATGTATCTGTAAGGGACGACTTGAAAAACTGCCAGTCACTGATACCGGGACATTTAATACCAGATCATATGACACATGCATAAGGCTAAAGATGAGTTGCTACAAAACTGAGACAGGGAAGAGGGTTTTTAGCTGTTTTGCTTCACTAAAATGGAAGAAACTCCAAGGAAAAGCAAAACTGGATACTTTGGTGACACAATCGCAATTTAATAATTATCTGGTAACGAACTTTTTTTTTTTTTTTTTCCACACACTTGCACCTGTTTTTAATGTTTTATATGGGCTTGCATAATTTTTTTGTATTTTTTTTTTGTTTTTTTTTGTATTTTAAACAGGGTGCCCATGAAAAAAGAAAGAAGACAGAAATGCACTACAGTTATCCAATTTTAGTGTTATGATTTTTGGAAGAAGAAACATCACAATTTGACATTTTTTCACAATAACTAAAACCACAACCGACCAACTGGTACATTCTTGATTCTAGCTTACCATCTCTATGTAACCAGCTATGGAGACGTGACATAAATAACAATTTGCTTTTGGGTTTGAGAGAAAAAGCAGAAAATGATTGCCTTCATTTTCCTTTCAATGTTGTCACAATTGTTATTTTACAGTTTGGTTATACTGTGACCAGTTTAAGCTTAACAGAAACATCTTGACATGTTTATAACTATTGTATTTACACCCCTTCAGTGATTGCCTTGCTGCTACTTCCTCTTTTACAGGGTAATGTTGAGATCAATTACCAAACATTAGACTTCTTTCAAATTTCTATGGCCTCTTCCAAACAATGCCCCAGAAACTTCACATCCCATTTTATGTTGATATCAAAGCCCCAAAGGTATTTTACCCACTTGTTTCACTGTCTTGCCTTTGCACATCCACACACAGTTGGAGGAGGTGGGGATGGTGCATATATAATTCACTTGTCTACTCGCACTGAGGTACTCTGCCTGTGTTTTACTGAGTTGACACTGCCAGCCAACCGTGCACATTTTGATCAAAAGAATTTACTGGGAAGCAGAGCATTGTGTTGCCAAAGTCAAGTCAGCAGGTTTAAAAAAAGAAAACGCTTCAAACTAAACTCATTATTGATTCCAGCAATTTCAAACAAAAAAGGACTACACCATAAAGACTGTGTATGTGTCCCAGCAAAGTAACTAGTCTATTTAAATCAGATTGTATGATACAGTGAAATCCAGCCACCTTCTCACTCACTTCCATGTCACTCGCCTTGTTAGTGGTTCACATTTGACAATAACACCCTGGCATTCACTATGAGTTGTTAAGATTCAAAAATTCACCTGCTTTGTAAGCCAGCAACAAAGCACGCCCAGCAGATTATTTAGAGCGACTTTGCAATTTACTCCACCAGCTGAATGTTAAGGAGAGAACGCTGTATATTATCACATACTCTCTCTTTTCTCATATGTGCAAGAACAGTACTCATAAGCTATAGGAGCCTTCATCATGTGTGTCTTGGCAACAAGGAAAAAGAGTAGTGTTTGTTCGAGTTTTCATCTTAAGTCTTGTCTCCCTGGGTTACTGGGTTGCTAGGAAATGAATGGCGAGACTGGCATCACCAAATCATGCATGTGGGCACAACATCCTGCTTTATGGGCGATAGTAGCTCAGTTTGTTTGTCCACTGATCCGAAGATTGGAGGTTCGAATCCCACTCTCGGCGTAAACATCATTGGTTGAGCGGTCAGATCCGGTGACCCACAGGTTGGCGGTGCGATTCCAGCTCCCACAGATGAATGCTGTCACTGTGTCCTTGGCAAGACACTTAACCCAAAGTGCCCCCAGTGTCTGCGTACACTGGTGTATGAATGTGGGTGTGAATGGGTGAGTGGTTCCTTGATGTAAAGTGCTTTGAGTGGCTTGAAGGTGGAAAAGCACTGTGTAAAAATGTGACCATTTACCATTTATATCATGCCTCTTCAGCTGTTCTGCTGAAACTTTCATCAGAAGAGTTTAGAGTTTGTTTTTTGGTACAGCTTCTGTCAGTGCATTTATTGTTCTCTCATCAAAATTTGTAGATGACAAACGCCACATAATGAATTGTTTGTTCCCATTTAGGGAGTTGTCATGGTGATGAATGAATCTGTTTTGTCGACTCCCGATGATGGATAGATTATGATAGGCCGCGCCATATACAATTCATGGAGGGTACCGCTCTGAATGCCTGGTGTTTTTGTTTTGGTTGTACATACAGATAGAGAGGGAGAGAAAGGAAAAAAGAGTGGAGGTTGGAGGCGCCAGCAAAGAGGATATGTCTGGCAGCTGTGTCATTTTTCAGAGTAAAGGATTATGGGAGAATTACAGGCGAATGAGCAGAAGGACCCCCCCCTACACACACGCACAAACATGCACACACACGCACACACACGCACACACGTATGCTATATCGGTTTGAGTGGAGTGGTCCGTGTACAGTGCGTCTGTCACTCATTTGACCACGCTGATTCTCTGCACTGTGGCAGTTATTGCAGCTGGCAGCGCGGCTTGAGTCCATCGAAAGAGAAGGCAATGAAAATGTACATGATTGAATATTATGGGAATGCGTAGTACATTGTGTATAATTGCAGTGAGAAAGGTTAGTATATGAAGTCATTACTCGTCACTGCCTTCTGTTGCCATGGAGCTAAAAATGGTTTGAAATAATTTAATGGTATACTTGGTGTTACTTGCACTTTTAAGAACCATAATCACCCAGATCTGACCCAAGGCGTTGGCCCAGGGGTAAATGATGTTTCAGTGGAACCCTAAAGCCTCAGTGATCCTTTCTTGACCCATCACCAGGGGAGTCAATGGGAGGACTAAGGGGCTGTTGTCCCGGGAAATCGTACAGAACAGAATTGGACCCTCTTCCTATTCATTTATATGACAGGGCCCATGTGAGGTTTCTTGCCCTGGACAAATTTCTGTTGACGGGCCTGCCTACCGCTGCGCTGACCTTTCAAAACCAACTGAACTACTTTTATTGCACAGATTAACAGGCTAAATGACTAACTAATGCAAACAAACAAACACAAGACGATGTTTCTCATAGTAAACATCACATTGAAATAATAGCTGCTCAAGATGTGTTTTGTCACAGCAGGAAATCAAGGTTACAATCAGAGATGCTGTTTTTATTGTTGTTTGATCGTAATAGTATTGTGGTACTTTCATGTAAATCTGTAGCAGGGTTGTCATAAGTGTCAAAAAGTCAGACATTAATTGATACTTAGACTAGTAATGAAAGTACTAGTATTTCAGCAAGTATTGATACTGAAAGAAAATTACACAGATGAGACCGAAGATGTAGTGCAGTGGAAGTATTTAATAAGTATAGAATAAAATGTGTCCTAGGTCAGTAAACAGCTACAAAGTGGTCTTACATAGAGTGAACAATTATGGTCCATTTTTGTTGGTTTAAAACTGAACGCTACAACTTCAAAATGTATTCCTTGCCTTGAACAGAAATGCTCCTAGACATCTGGTTAAATCGATGTGTAATAGGACCAAACGATTATGTGTAAATGTGTCATCTTTCAAAACACCCACTCCACAATGTAGCGCCACTTCAAGGTTGTTTTGTCTGCTGCTGTTTTGCCCCGTCACTTTTACGCACTATCACTGGTCATGCTGCTCTGCCTACATAACAAGATCCATGCCTTTGCCACATTACAAAGACACAGTTTTGATCCCCGGAGTCAAAACGTGTGATTTCTATATGTAATAGCGTGTGTAAAACAGTGAGTTGGTAGCATGGCTTGAGGGCAGCTTTAATAGCTTCTCATTAACAGATGTGCAGTGTTGTCAGGCCCGGAAGTGATCTACAATGCATTCAAACATATGTTGAAGCAAAGCCACTGGTGAATGAGCTATTCTCAGTGGTATAGATAGAAGCTGTCACTATGCGGGGAAAAAACACCCATTACCACCCACATTACTACCAGACATCAGTTCAACTCCCTGTACCATAAGGTATTACTCTGCTAGACTTTTAAATGGTAAAAGGTTGCATTTTTATATAGCACTTTTCCACTTTCAAGGCACTCAAAGCACTTTACATCAGGGAACCACTCACTCACTCATTCACGCACACATTCATACACCAGCATATGCAGACATTGGGTTTGAGGTGGGTTTAGTGTCTTGCCCAAGAACGCAACGAAAGCATTCATCTGTGGCAGCTAAAATTGCACCGCCAACCTTCAGATCAGTGGACAAGCTCTACCAACTGAGCTACTGCCCCTTTAAGAGGCACTGTTTGAGGTGGAGGTCAGAGATAGTCTTTTATCCAAGGATATGTTGATGTTTTGCCTGGAATGTTCCACGAAATGATATAAAACCTTTCTGTCTATCGCTATGGAGACAAGCAGGTGACTCCACTGAACCAAGTATTTTTTGGCAATAAAAACATCAGTACTTCAATCAAAGAAAGTTTAACCACATTATGGAGCATTCAAGGCAAAACGATAAGACATGAACAGATGGACCCTCCACCAAATAACTTATATATAGCACATTCCTCTCATACTTTGCAGACACAGAATTATAATTGGAAGTTAGAATTGGGAGGTTTGCATGTTTTCCTCTCAAAATGAATACAGTAGCCCTGTGGCCATTTAGCAGTGCCCTGTCAGCACCTTCTCTTCACAGTTCAGTGGGCTGCTGGAGCTCTGGCTCTGTGCTGACCCATATGTCACTTATATTTCACACTTTTGCTGTAGAGGCAAACTGCCCTCTCCTCTGCTTCTGAATCAGACACAAGAGCTCATTATCGAATCATCCCATGGATCAACAGGATTCACAAGAATCCATTATTCATACCAGAGCACCCATGGGAACCACAAGTGCTGCCTGTTTGTTTTGTGTGCTGCATCAGGTGTATTTTAGCCAAAACTGTTGGAAGTTCATTTTAGGTTCCCAAGAGAATAAAGTAAAGTATGTGGGGATGCAGCAATATTGAAAAACACTGGTGGATTGGATATTGGCTTCCAGGATACTGGTTTAGCCGTTATCTCATTTTGGTCTATAAAGAGAGCAAATAAAGAAATAAATTCTATATTTTTAGTCTCCGCCCCAGTATCGGGTGTCATTAGATACTTAAAGCCACATTCATTACATATAGACATAACTGATGTCATGATATTTTTAGCGTCTCAAAAACATTACATAATTTAGACTGTTTAATGACATGGTTGTGTAAGGTAGAGTCATCATGAATATGTCCTATTGCTTCATATAGACAGTAGAGCATTAGCGGCTTAGCTCTCCCACACACCAGAGGGTTGGCAGTTCAAACCTTGCTTAAGTCACAGGCATTACACACATTGCCTGTTTAAGTTGAATGTGGCTTGAACCTATAGAAATCCTACTGTACAAGTGGTAGTAACAGTTTTATGCCTCCCCTGTACTACGTCCGTTATATTTTTTTATTGTGCATACTGGCATCAGCATGAAAATAGCCGGGTTACCACATGAATGATTCTAGTACCACAAAAGTAAACAACAGGGCCACACCAAAACTCAGGAAATGCTGCTGTATGCTTCCTGTGGCTGCCCAACATCCTCTGTCAAGTGTACAGTGTAGGTTAGCTATGTCATTGTCTTAATATTTTAAACAACGGGATCTGACCCAGTTGTACACCCACCTCTGAGGGCCTATATTAATCCATCAGCGACCCAGAAAGTCCTTTGTACAGCAGGTGGCTATGTGGTAAGCCATATGGTGAGAAAGTGTCAAAACCAAGGAAGAGAAAAGCCTATGATTTCTGTTACTTGTATTTAATTAAATATTAAAGGTGCACTATGTAACTTGGTAAGGGCTTTGACCCACAAATGTTATTGCTTTGTCTGGAACGTTTCACAGTATGGCATTAACAAAGCATCCCATGAAGGGAGGCCGATGATGCCACCAGGGCAAGTTACAGGTCAAGTTGGTGGAGATGCGACCAAGTTTACCAAGATAAGAATGCATATTTTTAAGCAGAAAAACCTCTGGTAATTAATGAAATGCAAGATTGATATGTTTAATATTATGCTGCGGAACATTTCAGGCCAATTATTGACATCTCCATGGACGCAAGCTGCTATTCTAGGTTCCTATTTGCTCTCTGATTGTAATATGATGACTTAACGCTGACTAATTTGAAAGACTTTGAGAGGGATTGCTGTCAGTTCACAGTAATCCTGGGTGTGTATGTCCCGAGCAGCCCATATTACTGCGGTATAGGGATAGTATGAATAATGGTATCTGACTTTTTCATTAAGTCGTAAAACCCCGGCTTTAGCTTCAGTCGTGTAAGCCGGCTAATATCCAGAGAATGACTTTGCTGTTTTGTCATAATCAAAGGACCGCTTATATCAGCATGTCGGCTATTCTTGAGTTTTAGAGGACAGAAAAGAAATAGTACAAGAAGCTGTATGTGCTGTATCGTCTGCTACCTTGGCCAGGTCTGAGATTCGTGATTTCAATGGGACTTCAGTTGAATAAAGATAAATAAATGTAAAATAAATGAATATCACACACATTTCCTGAACAAACTGACAATATTAGTCTGGAAACCTTTTGTTATAATGCTGTTTTCTGACAATTTCCTCTTAAGTAATTGCAGGGTGGAAGGTAACGAAGTACAAGTGGTAAATATTGTATTTAAGTAAAATTTTTAGGTATCTGTACTTTACTTAAGTCAGTTTTACAGTGGATACTTTTTACTTTTACTTTACTACATTTGAGAGCAGGCATTTCTACTTTTTGAACTGGACTGAAATGTAAAAAGTACTTTTCATGTGATTTGAGGGGTTATTTTTACTATGTTCGTGGTAACATCCTGGTAAGAAGTTTTCTAGTTCAAGCTTCGGCTTTGAATGAACAAAAATAAATACACAAAATTCATAAAATTCATGTTCTTACAGTAAATTTTTAAACAGGTACTTAAATACTTTTACTTGAGTAAGTTTTTCCTCTATATCTGCACATTTACTGAAGTAACAAAAGAGTACTTCAATTATGATGTATAGTTTGCATGTATACTTACATTACTCTTCCGTGTTGATGCAGGCCATATGGTTCGTACACAGGAGAGCAGAGCACATCTTTCCTGGACAGTGAGACAAACCTTAATATGGAAGTACTTACTTTTATATAGTTTGAGCCAGTTGTGTGCGGCCTGTTTACATTCCTATAATTCCTCTTGGGACTCCCCTGCATTCCCAGTTTATTCCCTAAACAGTGACAGACGTATATTAATAGACATCTCTGTGGAATGTAGCAACTGTCTTTGGCCTCTTGCTAAGCCTCGCCACACTTCCCTCGCTAACACACAGGGATTATTTCATCTCGGAGTCCCATAAAGAAATGTAAACACAGCCTTTGAGCCGCTCTGTTGATTGAGGCTTCTAGGAAAGTGCTGTGTTTCGCTACGAGAAGTGCTGGGATTGCAAATGTCTTTTTTGTGCCCAAGCAGCTTAACACCAAATCTTTCAATCTATTTTCTGGCCTTGTCTATGTTTTTAAATCCTCCTCGAGAGACAAACGGATGAATATAAGGATCTGTAGTAGTTGTTTAGTTTTAACGACTCACCGTGAGAGTTATGGTTGTAAATCATTAAATGTTTCACACTGTATTTATGTTGCAAACAACTGTTCAGGTAGTGTTACAGCTGTTATTTTTACAGCAATAAAGTAAAACTAACTCAACTCAACTAAAATGTCAACAGGTGAGTAACAGGACGCCATAGTACAACGAGAGGCATGGTGCGTATAACTGTAACTAATATACAGGGGTGGAACGTAACAAAGTCAGTAGTAAAGTACAATTAAGTAAGTTACAATTTAAGTACAGTTTTTAGTTATCTTTGCTTTAGAAAACTTTTCATGGAAACCCTTTTGTTCCCTTTTGATTGCTAATCTTGTCAAATTGCTAATCTTGTCAAGATATCAGCACATATATTACTCTTTATAATGTGTGTGCTGATAGATGCAATCAGACCAAACAGTTGGCTTTGAGATCTCTCTCCTTTGAAATGTATCACACCTTGTATTGTTTTGACTCTTGAGGTGATCCAGCTCATGAACGCCTCCAGGAGCTTGTCTGACCACGTCTTTGCTTCAACATTCATCAGAGCCTGCAAAAGGAGTCTTATTTCCACAACAGTTCTATAGAATGTTGTCAGGTCAACCCAACAATATACTTCAAAATGTAATATTTTGTCCTGTACTGGTCAGATTCCCACTTGTTTTCCTGCAGGAGGAGGTTTTGGTGCTAGACGATGAATAATACCAGTTGTGCCACTCCTCGTCTGGTCCATATTCTGAACAGCCACTTGCCACATTATCCACCCATGTGTCAGAATAGATTTGCCTGTGGCCATGTCAGTCAATGGGAAGTGTATCTCTCTCCTTTTCTCTCTCCTCCCTGTCTCTCCACCCTTTCTCTCTCCACACTTGTCCATCTCCCTCTAATTGGTTCATCTTGATTCCGACACTTGCTTGTCTCAGTGGCGTTCTTCATTTTGGTGCTCCTTCGTGCATGGATGTGTGTTGGAATAATCTAAATAATGATGAGTGACAACAGATTTCTTGAACCCAGCAGGCAGCGTTGTGTTGTGTTCGCTTGCTCACTGGGTTCATTTGGATTTCAGAGCTCCCTCGAGACGCACCGAGTCGGCCCCATTAGATGATTTGCAAAAAGGCCATGGCAGCACCCTCAGCAGGGCAAATAAATACTTCACGGTGCTATCTGTTTATTAAACACAGTCTGACGGTTTATCCAGCAATGTGAAAATGCACCACATATATTAAAGAACGTGTTCTAGGTGCGTAGCGAAACAGATTTAGTAATGCAAATGTACCACTTCTGATGTACAAACAGTTGTCAGTGCTGCTTTTGATAGATACGCTTCAGAAAATGTGAAATTGAATCAGTCAAGAGTACTTCAACAGTTGTGTATTATGGATTAGAAATACTTTATGAGCTATGTGGTACTTTTAAATATATTGGAATATTTATGGGAAGGGTTTTTTTTTTGTTTTTTGATTTGACAATTGCTATGACAACTCAGTTTTTTATCACTCCATGGATAGGATATAGGTCATTTAGACACTGATGGTTTATCTTTTTCAGCCTACAATATTTATAATGGTGTGAGAATAATTTGTTATAAGATATGAAATAGAATCCATTTTCAACAGAGGTTATCTGGACAGGGATCAAGTCTAACCAAAAAACAGTAAGTTATAAGAATATGCATCAAATTCAAGTGACCAAATGGCTATAGTGGAACAGAATTAAAGTGCTGCTCATAACCGCCCAGAGATACAAAATTCACAAGTACTATTATTTTCCTAAGCATTCATTGTTGCCTCTGCCATACGTCTGCTCATATGACACCTCACTATTTGCTCAATAGAATAATCCCAGTGTTGTGAAATGACAAATCAAATGATACAAATCTATGTGCTCTTTGTGCAGTCTTCCAGAGCGGTGCCCCCGGCGGATTGAATCAGCACCCCTTAGATTACTATCATCACGCTGCCATGTTTTTGAGTGTCCTCTCCCCCAATACCGTTTATGTATGTGTCTGTGTTTGGCTGCCACCCCCCAGCCACCACATGCAGCCTCACAGACCTGCCCCAGCTGCTCCGTCTGATTGGAGATGTGCCCTTTATGTTCCTGCAGGCTTCCATATTTTACCATATCGTTACGGAGCTTGGCGACATGTTGCATGTCTGGAATTGGTCCAAGCTGCTACAGGGACATAGGTGAGAGGAAGACGAAGAAGTGGTGGAGTAGTTTACTACACTACACTGGTATATAGTGACATTTCTGTATTTGTGGGTCACTTTAAAGTCCTTTCACATTTTCCTGAAACTTACTCACGAGAAATTTCTGTTGGATTGACATAATATTGTCTGAATATTGTTATCAAGATACTCCAAACATATAATTTGCATGTCATTTTGTTAATATCGCCCCTTAGGCCTGTCACGATAACACATTTTGAAGCAAGATACATTGCTACAAAGAAATATTACAATAAACGATAATATTGAAACTACTTTATGCCACTCACACAAGATAATCCCAGTAAGACAATTTTTCATTAGACAGTATCGTACAAAAGGCCTGAGCTACAACAAAATAAATGGCAGAAGGAACCAGTAATTTGACATAGAAGTTATTTATTCAACCCTCCACAGCTCAAATATCACCTCAGTAGATCAAAATGTCAAAAATAAAATGCACACATGGTAAATATTAAGACAAAAATATATTGTTCCAGCTTTCATATATTGAACCATAAATCGATATAGTCATTATTGTGACAGACCTAATCGCCCTTCCCTACTGTGAACTATTTTGTACTGCACTGTGTCTCCATGACCGTCTGAATGCCTCTAAAAGGTCAAAACAAAAGCCTCTGTAATACTTTCAATTCCCTGTTTTCAGCTTCTGCTCTGTCTCTCCCTGCGGTTTGTCTGTGTTTGTCAAATATTCGTCCTCCATTAGAGAGGCACTCCCCTTAAGCTTGGCTGTGGCCGTGGCTCGTTATCGACAGGTCCAAATTGCTCTGCCCCCTGCCTCTTGGCCTGTTAGGCTCCTAATAGCCTCGACACTGCTGTGGTTGGACCCTTCTGGAGGCATAACATTTTCATTTCTTGTGCTGCTCTGTGCACGGTCACATGGATATAGTGACTTCCTCATCTGGTAATTCCAAGGCTGCACAAAAAAATCTCAAAATTGGCAAAACAAAATGTGAGCAGCTACCTGGAAAATGTGTCAATTAAACACTATGAACTATAGAACTTTTCTAATGGAGAGTATGCTACCCCCTAGTTTCCATGGAGCTGTTATTGCTTTGCCTAGAGTGGTGCACGGTATGGCATTTTTAAACAAAAATGGTACTACAGTTGAAACCAGAAGTCTACATACGCTGTATAAAAAGATGGATATGCTTTTTTTTTCTCACTGTCTGACATGAAATCAGACAGTTTCAGTTAGGATTACCAAAAATATTTTTAGTTGCTAAAATGCCAGAATAATAATAATTTTAGCCATTTTTTCTTTACTTTCTTCTAATTTCATGTCAAGACAGTGAGGAAAATCAAGAGTATGTGCCTTTTTGTATAGTTTAAATGTTAACTTCTGGTTTTAACTTGTACATTCATGACAATCATTTCTCAATATCCTACATGACTATCATCGCATGACACATCACACACTTTTCCAATCTCGTTCAGCCCTATAAGTCCCTAGGGCCCAGTGTCCTCCATTGTCCAATCACCTCATGTCCCACAGGGAGATAAATGAAATCTCCCTTCTCCAGCTTTGTGTGGCCTTTAACAGCTTTGGGGTGTGGCTGAAGAAGAGCCCATTTGGATCATTGTGTGAAAAAGTGTGTTTCTGACCTCATCTGTGCTCACTTACTAGGGCTATGCGTCTTGGGGCATCTGTTGCATCTCATTAGCTTTAGCTTAGCCGTGTCGATGAATTACCTCTATGGATTTGTTGCTAATATGCACCCGCGACATTCTATCCAGCCTCATAATCCCTTTATCTTGGCAACTATTCACAGGCATAAAGGCAAAAGCCAGTGAATAATGATGCGCTGCTCATTCACTCTATGCTAATCTGTATCTCAAGGTGACAGTGATGGAGGGATAATATGCACGCGCACTTTCACTGCTCTAAGTAAATATATTCTCCTTTAATCACATTAGGGATATTCATGTTTTGCGTCTCAGAGCAAGAAGGCGAATAATTAAAAAAAGAAATTATGCATTCATCCAATAGTTGTTGAATATTTACACATTTAGCAACTGTTGCAGGTTGGGTTTAACTTTCCTGTAAACACCAATCATTGTTATAACAGGTGTCAAAAGCTGGTAAGTAATCACTGCTAAATAATATCATTAAAAAGCCTGTTACCATTATGATTTGCCCAAACATAGACATGCTTTAATGTTTGAAGTAGTACATGAGCCCGGTGAAGTGGCAGTGAACATACAGGTTGTTTTGGGGTTTATTCATCAATGAGTGGCAGCGCTGTCACAAAGCTAATACAATGGGGGCTATGATTTTCCCCCTAGCACTTGACAAATGATGTGTTTTCTACAGATCGGGGTTGGGTTTTTGAGGTTAGGTCTAAGAATTTATAAAACGCTGTAAGTCTAGTATGTCTCTTTAGAAAGTAGAGAATAATACAAATTTCACAAATATTAGTGCGTATGGTTGTTTTTTTTAATATAATTTCATCATAATATGTCAGAAAAGATCATATAAGCCTTTACATCAATACAGATAAACCTTGATTTGCATAATATGGGACTGATGGGTGATATGCGTTAGGAAAATGTGTTCGTTTTTCTTTTCCTCGAGTCAAATCAGGAGTGTAGTAGGACAAAGCCCAGTCTGATACCCATGTATGCACCCTTTGTGTCTGTCTCTACTGCACTGTTCCTCAGCCTACAAATCCCAGAGTTCAACAGTTCACTCCCAGCATCAGTGTTTACCAAGAAGGTCACTGACTGTGTGAGTGGCAGCGCTGAAATCCTTACAAAAGTGTCTGTGTCAGTTTGTTCATGTGCGGCGGCTGTTTCATTTACATATTTGGATAGCACGCCTCACTGGTTTGTTTGACTGCGAAAAATAGCTTGGCTGCACATTTACACTAGTCACTTTTGTTTTGGGGTTTATTCATCGATGAGTGGCAGTGCTGTCACAAAGCTAATACAATGGGAGCTATGATTTTCCCCCTAGCACTTGACAAATTATCTGCTTTGTACAGATTGGAGTTTGCTTTTCAATCTTGTCATATTTACCAAATGATGGAAACTATTTATACCTGGCATTTTATTGGCATTTCTCTGCTTGAAACTTTACTTTACTATATCTAGTCTTAGCTTTAGCTGGCTTGGAACTGGCACAATGAGTATTCTGGCCTGTGACTCGTGGTGGTTAGATGTTATTTAGTTATTTTAATCTTTTCTTCCGCTTCTGCTTTTGCTATAGGCAGTGTGATAAAAGACATGATCAGAGAAGTTAGTCATGCCATATTAATGGGGCAGTTGTTATGGCAGCTGTTATGGTTTTGGGAGGGGCTGACAGATTTCAAAACCACCACCTAACACCAAAGAATTACTTCCTGTTTTTCGTGAGGAGTGAAGAGAGCATGTGAAAAACGGTTGAGAACAAATGTGCCATGACCAAAATGGACATAAGTCTGAAAAGTGAAGTGAAATTGCAGAGTTTTTAAGTTTTCAAAGCCTTGGACAGAATGGGTGCTGTGGAGCCGAGCTGAACGGGCCTCCTCAGAAAATCCAGCCTTAATGATTTAAATGCACAGCAGCAGCAGAGCCTGAGCCATCGCCCAAGGCCAGCTAGGGACCCTAATAAAATAGTTTAAGTGCGAGAGGAGAAATGAGATGCAGACTGTGGGCGACAGAGGAGAGTTTCGAAGAACAAAAAGGCAACAAAAGAATAGAGCTGTACAGTGCAGTAACCTCGCTATTTTCAAACTGCCTTCTAGCCTGAATACATTGCTTTTTGCATTACAGTGTGTCTAAATTGGGTTTTTTACAGGATGCAACTTCTGATTATCTAGTTTTCTTTAGTCTTGAATAATACATAGCTTGGGACTTCTGTAATCGTCCAACAACACCTCAAACCGTGTTTTTATGATGCTCGTTTACTAACCTCATCCATGCATATTTGGCCTATCATTTCTAATCCATCTGGCAAATAAACAAAGCCAAAGTCTCAACAAATGAACCTGATTTGCCCGACAGACTTTGTATTGTGCTCAGATATGTGCAGTTTTCTGTTACCATCCTCATCTTGCCCAGTTATTCAGGCTTCATACTGGCACTGGCTTATGACCCTTTTGGCTATACTTAAATTCATGTGTTTCAATTAACAGATTTACCTTGCGTTTTGTTATGATTACTTATTATTAATACACACAAGAACCTTGACCTTTTAGTAATGTAACTCTAAATTGATAGCATTCATTAGGCCCTAATGAGAGAACGCCAGAGGTCACTGTGTCTCAATTAGCTTTGCATTTTAACTACAGCCGTTTCCAGATGACTTGTGGTTCTTTGGAAAAACATCTGCAGGCCATTTTAAAGGCTGGGGTCACATGTAGCGTGGAAGACAGGAAGTGCCCCTCTCCCACGGGCTGCTGTGCTATTAACTTAAGGCACATTGTACTTACCAATTTCACACACACACACACACACACACACACACACACACACACACACACACACACATGCACACACACTCATGTTTGCATATTGAGGCTAGCATGCTAACAGTCTCAGTGGAGCTGGAAAAAGGTCAGAGCGCTACACAGAATTAATGATGGGACAGAGGGCTTTGGCGTTTACGGTTAGCGGGGGGGCTGGGATGCCTCTGCGGACGTGAACTGAGCTAAACCAGAACTACCAAAGACAAATATAGACGCCATAGTAGTCTTATAAGAGTTGGAGTTCACTTAAGGCTTCCTGTAGATCTCATACTTCACAATAGTATCACTATTTCCTAGATTATGGTTTCAGTTGTAATCTCATTTTAGAGTTTTGGAGTATACTTGGGATTTATTACTTTGTTGTGAGTGGAAAACTTCTAACTTAATTTGAACGTTTAGATGCTGCGATTGTTATCATGTTGTTGTCATGTCTACTAGGTTACTTTGTTTTGCAGCACGTTCTATTCCTGTCTATTTGGCCTTTTGTGCCCTGTATTTCATGCAGAGCTCACAGAAAAAATTGTATAAATTATGTATAAGATGCATTTTAGTTAGATCCATGGTCAGATCGCATTTTCCTCCCTGTTCTATAATCCCTCCCACTTTTTACATGCAGCCAATCATACGCAAGATGAACAAAAACAACCAATAACACAGAGGAGAAAGAGAACCAGCGTCCAAACAAAGGTAGAAAAGAGTTTGACGGTGAAGGTAGCCGATCAGTGCTCGAACAGGCCATGCACAGAGCAGAGGGCCCCATGTCCCCCCCAGCATCATCCATGTTCCCAAATCATGTCAGCCTTGTTAAGCATGTCAGTTTTTTATTTCGTGTTTAACAATGTGGGTTGTTAGCATAAACTGTAATATACTAGCTGTTGGTTCCAAATAGCTAATCTGAATAGCTGTTGCGTTCCAAATCATTTTACATTAGAAAACTGTCACCCTTCCCTCCATAACTGCTGCTGTCAGGGTCGTCTTTTTACTCTTAAAATGTTCATATTCACCCTCTCTACGTGATCCCAGTACTTTTATTTTGCTTTTGTGTCCGTAACTCAAGATGTGAACACTAATAAGAGACAAATCAGCTGCCTTCTTTCCCCGAGGTCGCTCCCACTAGTGTTAGCAACAGGTTTGATTGACAGCGTTGCTAACTGCCCGCTCCCTGCTAAACCAGCGGTGCGCGCAGGAAGGGACGTTACCTTCAAAAGGTTCGCTCTGGATTGAGTTTTTGGTTGCTATGATGCACGTGGTCAGAATCCCAAATATTTAACTCCAAATTTGCCCCGATAACTGCTAGCCTCGATGAGCTTCATTTGATTGGAGCCGAACGCTATGGATGACCTTAGTTCACTTCTTTATACAGTCTGTGGTGGTTAGTCAATAAAATGTTCTTGCTGTCAAATTAAACCCTGAATGAATTTGACCCAAAGCCAATTTTTTTTTTATTACATTACATAACATACTGAATTTAGCCATACAACAAATATCCATACTATAACAACATGCTTTCACTGAACAGGCTGCTTAGTAATCTCCCCAGTTTATTATTGCACAGCCCAATGGGAAATCAATATTAATACTTGGCAGTAATCCTATATGTCTCCATCCTACACACATGAAAATATGTGCCGTTTGAATAAACTGCAGCAAACAAACTGACCCGCTAAATTATGCAGTCATACTTTCTCTATTTAGAAAAGAATAGATCAATTTGTCAAACCAAAACCATTAACCCGGGCCACGGATGGGGTTTCCATAGCAACCGGGATTATGTTTCTTGAACTGAAGCACCTGTTTTTATGCCTGTGGAGGCGTGCACTCACAGACATGCACATTAGTGTCTTTAAATCGGATTAATTAATGGATACAGTGGAAGGCCCTATTCCCTTTCGGGTTTATGATGTTTATTAGATATTTGTTATGAGTCTGGGTTGGGTCCTTCCCGTGGTGCAGTCTGAAGGGAATTACAGGCCTACTCCGTCAATGTGTCCTGAGGGATATCTCTGTATCACTGTGCACCTCCTATCTTCATGACCCCTGCTGTCCTTCTGTTCCAGAGAGAGTGAAATTAAAAACAATTTTCTCAAACTACTTTTTCTTCTGGGTAGTATTCCCTCATGATCAATAGAGTTTAATTGTTTTTCTTCTTACATTCAGCAGCATCCAGGTGTAGAAAGCTAGTTTAATTACTAACAGAAGCTACAATATGTTTTTTATATGATAAAATATAAAGTGAACTTGTGATCATATTAAGATCTTGCCTATAGATAAACTGGCAAAAAATGGCAAAAAGCTAATATTTCATCCAATTATTCTGCATTTTTGGTTAATGTTCAGCATTTTTGCATTACTTGAACCCCAATTGAGACATTTATAGGCTGTAACAACATGTAGAACATAAAAACATTTAAAAAAAAAAATCAAAATAACCTTACTCTTGCATAATAATCACACGATAAGTCCCTGTTTACACTCTACAGACTAAGCCTGTAACGTTTGGATGCTAATGCACGTTTCTGTGTTCTGCTTTGCACACAGCACCATTCTTGCTATACTCTTTCCAACACTAAAAGAGTCTATTGTTTCTCTCCATCTTTAGTCTTCCCCCTCTTCCCTCTGTTGGCAGCAGTCTCCTCCTCACCCCAGCCCCATCCCCATCCCCCCTTCCCTCCACATGGCCTGCGGTCAGGACACAAGATGGTCAGTGGTGTGTGCATGATGGGCTCAGATCCATGTCCATTGTTTTTCTTGGCTTTATGGAGACATATTGGTCTTACAAAGAATGGGCGATCCTCCTTCAGAGTTCCCGAAAAAGACCAAAAAGATGTATTTTTCCCACATTCCCGTCAGCTATGGCCTGGAGGTGGCTGTTTGAATGGATGTATTGATTGGTCATGTTGATACCTAGAAATATATCACAAGGGCTGCATGATGTTATGGGTATTGACCTACACCCCCTACTATGTATGTAACCAGCGAGGCAAGGTCATAGACGGTTGAAATCCAAATACAGTGGGGTCCTATTTCTTCAACAAGATAATACATTTAATAATAGTTTTTAGGCCTGTCAAGATGATTGCCGTATCGACTTATTGTTTAGTATATGCAAGCTGGAACGATATGGTTTGGGGCTCAGTATTTATTGTGTTTTGGGTTTTTTTTGTGCAAAAGTGGGGAGAGTGTTATTTTAGTACGATACGATAAGATTTGAGCTGTAGACGGCTGAATGAATCACTCTTATGGCTAATTACTGGTTCATTCTATTATTTATTTGTTCTAATTCAGGCCTTTTAGTGATACTGTCTGTTTAAAAAAGGGTTCGCTGGGTTTATCTTGCCTCGCGTCAGGCCTAATAGTTTTGCTTTTAAATGTCTTAAATATGCCTTTTCATTGAACAGACTGATTTCTGAAGTTCTTTTAAACATAGTTACTAAGGCAACGAAAACTGACAAAGTTATTCAGTGTATGGACATAATAGCTGACCTTAAACTTGAAGATTTTCTGCAATAAAAATGGTATATATACGTGATATGTGTATAAAAAGTTGCAGATTTCAGGGTCAGAGCACTTTATTTCAAAAATCAACACAAAACTTTATCAAGGACAGTCCCTTTACCTTGAATAAAATGTCCTTCTGAACTTCTGGTCTATATTACTTATGCACAGTAACGGCTCCACCTAAGTATCTTGTTTGTGGCTGTCTGTGTTTTCTTCAATTTAAATAACCAGTCAACTGTGTAAGTCGTTTCTGTGAATTGGGCACAGAGGAAGCTGCAGATGGAGGTGCTGAAATGGCTCCCAAACACAAACTGCTTTTGGATCATAATAAATGGTCTTCGCTTCACTGTCTTTTACTAGAATGGGCATCTCCAAAGGTCCTGCACCAATATGCTGTCTGTATTCTTAGGTTGTGTGCACAGCTGGTTAAGAAGCAAGGATTCCTGTCTTGAAAAACATTCTTTTTGAGTTTTATTTTATGCTATTTTCCATGAAACACAAGACACAATCCTCAGTCCAAGTCTCTGGTCCAAAGTTTCTGCGTTCTTTCATTTGGACCCATTAAAGCAGCAGCTAAGGCGGAATGACAGCCTGGTTGTAGTCCTTGGCTTATGTTCTTGTATCACATACCAGCCGCCTGCGAGGAGTTTCTCAAAGTTATGTGGTGTTTAGTAAAGCAGAGGAATGCAAGTGCCCTCATAAGGATTACGAATATATCCTTCCTCACGCATACTATTTTGTTGTGTCAAAGTATACATGTATGTACAAATGAGGGCTTTACTGTTCTTTATGTTCATAGGAAGAGAGGGATTAAATGTATTTCAAAAAGTTGTAATATTTATTATGACTACAATAAATCTAATCTATATCATCTATTACCATAAGGTGGCAGTGTGGCTAGCACCTTTTTCTCCCCACATCTGACAGGTTACCCCAGCGGCATTAACGGACAGGTGTAATGCAGAGGACAAACTCTGGTAAAAAATGTAACTTAACCCTAACTTATTTTAGCTAGTATTAAGCTTTTGGTGCTATTTTATGTGAGGTTAAAAGACCCATATTACTCTATCTCTCTCTGATCTATGTTATAATGTTTCCTCATCACAAACATTCACAACATTGGATTTGTGTTTTGTTTGGTTTTGTTTAACACATTATCCCTGCATATTTAGGCTGAGTTCTTCTTTCAAACAAAAAACACGATGTTCCACCTTGTGATGTCATGTGGTAATACAGGAAGTGCCCCACTGTGTTTTTAAAGCGCAGAGTCATTTGGATCAATTCAGCCATGGAGTTGCTCATATGTATTGAACAAAATGTAAAATGTAGCTGTTAACTTGAAAACTACTGCTTCATGAAATCACAGGGTGGAACTGAGCATTTTGAGCTTTGGCGATGTAGACAGGCTAATAATGCAGGATTAATCAAATGTGTGAATGGAACAAAACACAACTCCAGGCATGTTTTTGATGAGGTAACGACATTACAACATGGCTTAAAGCTCACAAAAGTCAATTCTGCGTCATATAGGACTTTAACTACCAATGGACTCCATAAGATTAGATCAGAACATTTTGGCTCAGTTGACAGAGAATTCACCGCTGAAGTAGAAGATGACTGGTTTGATAATTGCTTTGCATCATTAGGGATAAATAGTTGTTCCTAAATAATTGTGCATCAGAGTGACTTGTTGCATGGTCATAGTTTAAGAAGCGGATCTTGAAGGGCAGACTGTGGGTCTCAGATGTGGACAAGCACTCAGTGTTTTGCTGTTAATTGTTTGTGGTTAATTTCTCATTATGCACAATTGGATGTTGTTAGCTGTGGATGTTGTGTCCCCACCATAAATAGATGTGATGGCTAAAAGAGTAGGTTGCTATGGTGACACAGTGCGGTGGCAGCCGGTAATTATTCCGGTTTAAGTGCCAAAAGAGACACTGGCTCTCAGGCGGGAGCGGCCACGTGGTTCGCCGGCTGACAGAGAGACCTGGGCGGAAACAGTCTGAGTTATGTTCTGAAATCTAGTCAATACATATGCTACATGATGAATCACTGGCTTGCTATGTTTGGGTATCATCTTAACCAGAACTACACTAGAATAGGGCTTAACCAGAAGGACAAACTAGGAAGAGTCTGCATGGTAGAATGGCACATCTATAGGCTACTGGGTCTGCATTGGAGGTATGCCACTAAATCCAAACCAGGACTGTACCAGAACTAAACTAAAACAAAAGGACTAGACTAAAAAGCAGTAGGAAGTGGGACCAAACTACATGCCTTCTACAAGAGAACAAAGTTAAAAAGAACTGCAGAGCTATACTTGGTCTGGATCAACTATACCAAAAGCCATAACTATGGATGCATTCACACTTACCCTGGTTTGGTCCTAGTTTAGTCCTGTAGAGGGTTTAATGCTGTTCTAGGCCCTATTTAGTCCTGGTTTAGTTCCAGGTTAAGTCTCTGTTTTGTCCCAATAGTCATGTAGTGTGTATGCAGTTATGTGTGTTAACCCTTGTACTGTACCAGGTTTAAACTAGGTTCTTGTTTTGAATAACAAGAGTTAAAGTTTGACTAAATAAGACCTGTTATAAGCTTCTATATCCACTCAAGTTATTCCAGGAAGAATAGCCAGCTTTTGAAAACAACTGCTATAAAGGAGGAAGTCATCTTTCATAATCATCAGTATCAACTCATAGTTAATACATAAATAATCCAGGCATGGTGTCTGGGTGCAACATTAGCCAGACATCAGGCTGCTGTCTGCCGTGTATTTTATCATGCTGTTTTTAAAAATAACAATCCCCTTACAGCCCTCCCACCTGTGCCACCATCCCAGGATCATATTCAACTCAGCACCACATCCCGTCTCTGCACAGTTCTAATCCCAACTCTTCATTTTTATCTGCTCTCTTCCAGGCAAGGCCGACCCCACTAATCATCGTCTGAGGTGTCAAGGTAAGGCTACGTTCTCTTCCCACAGACCCATAGCAACACCGGTGTTTTATATCCGGGCAGGGAAGCACAATCAGGAGTCTAGGAATTCCACTGTGTCCTTTGAAGAAGAGGAAGTTGAATTTGGCTCAGGGTGCTTGTGAAACTTGAGGAGGGCTCCCACACTCCCAGGTCACATCAACATAGCCCAGCAACGAGGCACCAAGGAGGGTTTTCACTGTTTTTGGACAAGAGACACTTCTGCTGTGTGCAAACATGGCTCCCAGAATGGCTCATTAGACTAGACAGGGGAAGATGAGTTAACATGTCATCGGCACATTCTTTTTTTTGCTTTGGTGAATTGATATCAGCACAAATGCAAACAAATTAGCAAATCAGGCATTCTAGTTAGGGGGTAAATGCTATCACTATGATGCCACAGCACTTTGTTAAAACTGGCAACTAAAAACAATGTTAACAGCCTATGTCTTTGAATACTTTTTTATAACATACTGCTGCACTTATCTGACTCGACATGTTAAGAGCCTTTTATCTCCTAGACTCGTATATCATGAGTCATATTGTCAATGGTACAAACCACTAGTTTGTGACCTTTACGTTTGAAGTTCACAATTGATTGATGAGTTCTCTTTCTCACCTACAAAAAATTGTAAGGAAAATTACTGTTACATAACATAACCCCGGCACTGCAGTATTGTTATTCTGTCTGCTTGGAAAAGATGTCCAAATGCCCTTGCTTACAGCTGGTGGATTTTATATAAAGTTCGTTGGAGCTTTCTCAAACGCCTCCATGCTGCCTCTCCGAGTGCCACTCACCCACCTGTAAATAAAAGCAGATAACATCAGGAGAGCGATCAATTTTGTAGTGAAAGGCAGAAAAGTTTGTGTTGAAGCAGAGACGTGAGGGGAGTGCTTATGCTGCGGGGTCCCTGCAGCAGACTAGACACTGCACTGCGCTGCTTGTTGCTCCACACTGACACCTGCTGCACAGAGCTGGTTAGGGAACTGTACGGAATACTATGGGGATTGTTTTTGAGTTTGTGAGGAGATAATGGTTGAAGGATAAATTAAGGTTGACCTTACTGGCCAGATGTACTCAATTAGTGTTAAAGCTCCCATAATAACAACACTAATTTAGTTTTTGTTGGCAAATGTATGTTTGTCTTTGCACCGCAGCTGTCTCAAGGCAAATGCTTCAGTGTTATGTTAATATTTCACCTATTTAAGGGATAACATACTTTTATATTTTCTGAAATTTCAAATAAAAAAAACAAAAGGAAATATTTTTGTATTCTGACTTTTTTTGTCTTTGTTACAAAAAAGTCAGTGATTGTTAAAATACATACATATACTTGAGTTAATCTGCTTGTTATTTTGAATACTCCTACTTTTAAACATCAAACATCTTTAATTAGAATACATTTTGCACATAAATTTACATAACACAGTATCATATTTCTTCTAACTTTATATTTGCTTTTCTTTGTGTGTTATAGCAGCCCTCACTCCTCCGATGTCCGGCCCCTCCTCAGTGTAATCTCCATGGCTCCGGTGCTGAGTGGGGTGTGGTGGGGGCCCGAGGCGGGAGTGGTGGGCTCTGGAGCGGCAGTGGCCAGTGGAGTGGGGGTCCTGGTGGGCAGTGAGCAAATCGTCCTGGTCTGTACCCTCAGCGGACTCACCGTTCTACTGCTGGTGTCTGTGCTTTTGCTGCTCTGTGCCAGCTGCCAAGGGTGAGACAGTCATCCCACTGGGACCACCCACACTGTAAACTTAGCATTACATAAGGATTAGTAACCAGCTAATTGTTTACTGGCAAATCATGTTTATAGGAAAGTGTGTAGCATCCCCAACTTGCAATAATAGACTTGTTTGTACTTTTAGTTGAATCCTTATAATATTACATTTAATTCATATTTTGAGTTTTGACCCCTATTATCAAATCTTTTTTTTTTTTTGTTCCAATCATACAAAAAAAGACAAAATATCCTTTTATTGTGTAAATGTTAGCGTGCTTATAGTAGAGTATATAGTAGTGGTGGTGAGTTATTCTAACCACTGGTCTGTATTTCTGGGAAAAGCCTTTGAAATGTTTGAATAGCCTGGAGAGCAGCTCGTATGTTTCCTGGCATTATGTCTGAATATGATCTTCTAGTGAAGGAAATGGTGAAAATATTCCAGAACCTGAGAGGCCACAAAAGAGTGGTTGGAGTAAATAGGTGTGGTGACAGTGGGCATCTGCAGTGTGCCTGATGAGTCATATCCCAACTACAAGTGTCACGTGTCACCGATTTAGCAGTTAAATGAACATTTGTTATGCTACTTTGAAGGCTTTGAATCTTTAAAGCCCTCAAAGGTATTTACAGTCCAAACTTAGAAAGAAAATATTCTTTAGATTGAAATCAGACAGTTGTAGCACTGAAGTACATTCACTATTCTACTACAACTTTAACTTTAGTTAACATACTTACATTTAAGATAACAAAGTTGGCCCAAGTGCTACAGGCATACTGGATAAAACAACACAAAAACAGGTTAAATATCATTCATGTTTTCCCTGTAAGTTTAAATTCATACAATCGAAGCAAAATGACCACCCTTTCTCATTAATATGATACTGATAAAGAACAGTAGTGTTTTCTAATACCAAATACTGGTTGGAAATGTTTGTGTTCAAGTTCTGTGATATTGTGGCTATCTACTTGTGGCTGCTAACTCTGCTGGTTTTGTCTTTTGTGTTTTAGGCAGAAGAAAACAGTCTCTGGCCATTCTGTGGGGGACCAGGAAAACCTTGTGAATGGGGGAGTAAGTTACTGAAAAACAAAACCCACTATGACCTTCCTATACCTCATGGCCTCACTGGACAATATAATACTAGAGTTTTCTTTGTTTGGACTTTTGTATTTTGAGATGCAGTCTCAGAGAGGGTAGTGATTTACCTATTGATCTGGTATTTTTCAGACATTACTTTCTATTCAGTTATTTGAGCTTGGGACTGTTTTGTAACCCCTTGTGCCTTGATTCAAACATCATTTACAGTGTCTGTTCACAAACACTGTAGCTCCTCTTTTTCCATTCCGTGGTAAACTACTATAATGCTAATTCTTCAGTTATAAAGCAACATTTAAATGTGACAAATAAGGACCTTTCAGGCACTATCTGACATCCACTTACTGTCCCACACTTTGCCTGCGCCTTCCTCACTGCAGACTCCTCACAGCTTCATAGAGCGTGATGGATAATTCCTTGTAACCTTTTAGCACTGGGGCAATTCAAAGGTGTTCGGACAGTAGCAGGACTGGCCCATTCAAAAGATGGACAGTGTCACAGGTTGACAGGTTAAATGGGGGTTTTGTCTTTGTGGATGGGAATATTGACCCCATAATGTATTTCACAGTCGCTCCTATGTTCATGTAACAACAATAAAAGAACAAATCATATCTATCATAGAGCTTAGCATAACTTATTGTGTAAGGGATAGTTATTTTTTATCAGATTTATGTTTTGCATAATCTCTCCTTAAAAAAGAAAAGGTTACAAAATAGTTAAAAGATTACATCACTGATTATGAAAGACATAAGCAGAAGTGGCCACTAGGTGGAGTTGTGGAGCTGCTGTTTCAGTGCTTACTGACCATTCTCAGAAGAAAAACAACGGTCCTGTCTTGAACAAAGGGGTCTTTAACTTGATTATCATGTCTTTACCGGGTGCGTGGGGACATACAGTCACAATGTGGCTATATTTTATGATATACCAACTATATGCTATATGTAGGTTTTATATTTGTTTACCTCCCTAGCTTCAAGCATAGAAATATACTACAGTAATCTTTAATGGAAACTGATGAAATCAAGGATTTCTTGTGCTAGAAGTAAAATTACCCAAAGTTTAAAAGCATAATACACACTATAATGAGATGAATATAGAGTCCAATTTCAAACGAAGGAATAGGAAGAAAGGTACAGAAGCAACTCTGAAATTGGAAAGAAAAAAGCATTCTTTGTGTACTCTGTTGCAGGTGTCAGAGCGGGACACTATCAGCCAATCAGCAGACAGTCCAGCCACAGACATAGGGGTCAGCAGCTCACACAATGGACCTCTAACAAGCGGTACAAGTGAGTGCTCTGAGCAACACTGTTCATAAGGCTGCAAGGTTTGGGAGCTGTTTTTGCCTATTTAGAAAAAAAATATTTACACAAATCCAGCATAACATGATGACCTTGGTCAGATGGAGAGAAAAACACATTATTCTCTCACCTGTTGGGGGTGAAATGTATTGGACTGTCAGGAAATTGCAAATGTTGTCTCAGAGTCGATGTTAGAAGCCAGACAAATTATTAAAGATAAGGATTGAGTTTTACCAGAGCAAAGTTGTGTTGGTAAAATAAGTGGTTCTGCCTATAGCCATGTGGTCATAATGTTCAGCCTGATCAGCGCAAACCGCAATACAGCCTTATGAAGCAATGGTGTCACAAGTATATGGACTGTTTCAAACAGTAATCTTAAAACCTCTCTTGCCCATAATAACCATATATTAATTTCTCCTCCAGTTCTGACAGACACACAGGATCTTAGTCCCCAGCCCTCAGAGGAACTGCTCTCCAGCCAATCAGAGCTCAGGTCCTCCAAGTGTCCCCAGGACCGGGAGCTGCCCAGTATCCCTCCCACCAGTGCCCTTATCGGGGATGGACCTCCGGCCTCTGGGGACAGCACCTATGAGGTCAGCGCTGATGCCCACATCAGCACATCTGCACAGCTCTGTGTTTAAGTGGATTACTTAATTTACTGTGAGGCTCTGGAATTACTGGGTGGAAGAAAAAAAAAATCAATTAGTTTATTGAGCAAAGGTGGTATATTGGTTCACTTTGAGAAATATAATATTCGCTATGTATTTCAATGAGATACTGCCCTAACTTTATCTATTTTTCATGTAATATCTTTTCATCCTTTTAGGTTTCTCATTTTACCTTCCTTTAATAAAATATATTTATTGACTAAACTTAACTAAACTAATAAAGAAAAATAAAATTAGACGCTATCTTAAATAACTGTAAAGTACCCACATAGACAGAAACTGCTGCAGATAGGATGGAACAACTAAACACAATACGATCACGATTATTTTCTATCTCACTTGCAGGTTGTGAAGGAGATAGCGCCCACCTCCAGAGACGTCAGCGTGGAGGACTCACTTTACGAAACGGTCAAAGAACTCAAAGAGCCTCCCCTGCAGCTGGGAATTTCCAATGGTACAACTCATTTGACCCGGGACGAGCCCCCACACCCTCCTCCCCCCACCAACCTTCTCCTCAACGGCCACCCCAGCCCCTGTACTCCTGAGCGGGGGCCCCTGTGCACGGGGGTGGAGTACGCGCCTCTGTGGACCTGAGGAAGAAGAGCCGGCACAGCGCTGATATGGAGGCCAAAAGGCGCTCAGATAACCATGTGACCGCTCCTGTCCAAAAAGAGGAGGAAGATCTGCCTCCACCTGTCCCAGAGAAGGTCCTGGATGAGAACGATAACCAGCCTGTAGTGGTCAACGGGCTGATGGGGGCAGGGCAACACAATGGAGAGGTGAGGCAACGTATTCATGGGTCACACCTGTAGCTGATCTAGAGCAAGTATAATTTATGTCCATCATGAGAGGTCTTTGAAATAAGAGGAAAGAAAGAACAACTGAACCGATTTTTATGTCCAGATTGTTAAAAAAAAAAAAAAAAATTATATATTTTTTATATATATATATATATATATATATATATAATATTTTATTTATATATATATTTTATATATTTTATTTATATATATATGTATATATATATATATATATATATATATATATATATATATATATATATATATATATATTTGCTGTTATTGGTTTGCCTGGAAAGTTCCACAGTATTATGTATTAAATGGATCTATCTAGCATTTATTTAATTTCTGATACCTAAGAAGACCGGTTGTGCTTGAGCCTGCTTTATAGTTCTATCTATGACACCCCTGGATCATTATGTTATAATTTGCACATTTTAAAAGTGCAATATTTATCTAAAACAGCAGAAGGAACATGACCTATGGTTATGAGCTTTGGGTAATGACAGAAAGGACAAGTTCGCGGATACAAGCGGTCGAAAAGAGCATCTTCCGCAGGGTGGCTGGGCGCTTCCTTAGAGATAGGGTGAGGAGTTCAGACACACGGGAGGAGCTCGGAGTAGAGCTGCTGCTCCTCCAACTCAAGAGGAGGCAGCCGCCCTATGGAGGTGTTCCGGGCATGTCTCACTGGGAGGGGGCCCTGGGGAAGCCCCAGGACACACTGGAGGGTCTATGTCCCTCGGCTGACCTGGGAACGCCTTGGGATTCCACTGTAAAAGGAGGTGTGTGTGGAAAGGGAAGTTTGGGCCTCCCCGCTTTGACTGCTGCCTCCGCAACCTGACTCCAGATGAAGCGCAAGAAAATTGCATAGTATGGTAGGTCTGCTCTCAAAACATGCTTTTTTTATGCAAGCCTCTCCACACATGTGACTTGGGCTGGTGACATCATCTACACATCTCCATAAGAGTAATGCCATACTGTGGAGCATTCTAGGCAAAACAATAACATCACCTTGGAGGAAAGTAGTTTAATCACTATAAAACATGTTACGTATTTTCCACCATAACTGCACCATGATCACCTCCAGTCCACACGCATATAATTAGGCAGTGATTAATTAGCACTTAATAGCATTAAGTCCCGTCTTTGTTAGCAATAATAAACATACAAACATTGGTAACTGTCCTATTGTTTCATAGCCTGAAGATAATGAGATCATGGTTTACATTCATTGAAAAATCAAGATCTTCTCAGTAAATAGACCTGAGTGGATGGTTGTCAAAGATGGTTGCCTAGTTCCTCAAAAGTCTTTACCGCACCACACATTTCATACTTTAACATTAATGTGAATTCCCACAGTCAGATGTTGCCACACTCTTACCTATATTGAATGCTGTTTTGGAGAAGCATCTTAGCATCTCGGCAAAATAAGAGTCAAACAAAGGTCTTTAGTACTTGGCATTGAAAAATTGCCATAAAAGCTTTGTCGCCCCTGAGAGCTTCTTTAATGGCTGTGCCCAGGCTGATTTGTCCAGTTGTCTTTTAGTGCACACCGTAATCCTGTTAGAATAGATTGCATACAGCTCTAATGTAGCTTAACTCTGCTCTTATTGATAACCATGTTGTGGTGAGCATCCATTGTGTTAGAGATGGTTGTATAAAATAACTAATGTGATGACAGGTGGAATTACTGGTATCTGCTTTAGGAAATATTGTGTGTGCTTGTAAGCTCTAGTTTGATCAGTTAGTACACAGCATATTTATCATCGAAATTGTTATTTCCCAAAACACACAGCTTATTTAATCGATCACCAGCGCTATTGTATCCTACCTGGGATGTTTGACTCACTGCTGCCACTTCAGATTGTTCATTTACAACACAAATGATTTCCAAATGCTTCCAAAAAGAGCTGATTTTAAAAAGACAGAAAAGAAAGAACAAAACAAGTTGTATACTTCCAAATAAGGGAATGGGGTCTGCATTTTTGGATCAGTTTTACAGTGTTTCCACATTTGGCTGGATTTGGCTAGTACTTAAACCTCAGCCAACACATTTAAAGACATATTTTAGCACATTTCTATTGGATTGACATAATATCATCTATTGTTTTCAGCCACTGCAAAAATTATATAGAAGATGTTCATTTTGTCTATATGACCCTCCCCTACACGTGACATAATGATCACAATCACATCATAGACATGTACACGTGTTGTGTTGATTTGCTGTTTGTATGCTTGCGTTTGCAGTTACTATGCTTGTATTATGTTACCATAAAAAAAAAGTTAAGTTCAATTTACATGTTAAAAGGTCCTATATGGTACATAATTGACTCTTGTGAGTTTTAAGCCGTGTTGTAATGCTGTTATCTCTTCCAAAACATACTCAGAGTTGTGTCTTGTTTCATTCACACATGTTTGAGTAACCCATCATTATTAGCCTGTCTACATCTCGGAAGCTCAAAATGCTCTGTTCCACCTTGTGATATCACAAAGTGGTAGTTTTCATGTTAACAGCTCCTTTTACCTTTTGCTCAATATTTCCATCCATCCATTTTCTTCCGCTTATCCGGTGCCGGGTCGCGGGGGCAGCAGTCTAAGCAGGGACTCCCAGACTTCCCTCACTCCAGACACGTCCTCCAGCTCCTCCGGTGGGACCCCAAGGCGTTCCCAGGCCAGCCTAGAGACATAGTCCCTCCCTATATTTCCATCTATATTTCCAGTTTCCAACTATCCAAATGATTCTAGTGTATTATCAGATGACATCACAATGTGATGTGTTTCTGTTTGAGAGAGAGTGTGTTAAACATGTATGAATGAAACAAAACACAACTCCGGGTATGTTTTTGATGAGAAAGCAACATTATAACATAGATCAGAAAATACCATAATATGAGCCCTTTAAACTCTTCTCCCTGGCATTTAAAACAAGCTGGACTGGCAAAGAACATTAAAACACCAAGATTATCTGTATATTTATTTTTTTTTGACTTTTTATATGAGCACTTCAGTCAGCTGAAGATGTTTTTAAATGTGCTATATAAATAAATTGAATTGAATATACTCAGATAAGAATAGTATTGATAACACTGCAACCAGGTCTATTCAAGTTAAGGAGCAACTTTTTCCCCATATGTTAAAATTCTTGGCTCTAAGAACTTGAACTCCTTCCCCATTAGTGATTTGCACATTTAAAATATACATTCATCTCTGACCATGCAATCAGGCTAAGCTGGTTTTAAAACAAGGTAATTTAATGTAAGGATATGAGACTTAATATGCTTTAGCTTGTATTCCATTATGCTGTCCTCACTGTAAATGAGTGTAGTCTGCTATAGGTCGCTGGGCGCTGTAAAACTCAACTGGATGGTGGACAAAAACACAGGCTGACATCTCTCCCACACATTAGCCCTGCTCCGCTTCCGGAAGACTGACAGTTCGAGGAGGGTACAATTTGGAGAGTAAGAGGAGTGAGTGTGGGAGTGAAGAGGGGAATGACAATAGGGATGGAGTGAGGAGAGAGCCGTGCTAATAGATGAAGCAGATAGAAGGCTGGGCCCAAGTACTGCAAGGAGCAAGACTCCAAAGACAGACATTCAAAGTATTATCAGGGATTGCAAAGTGAGATAGTCGAGAGAAAGGGACTAAAGAATTCACTAAGTATTTTAATTGTTTTGGTATGTAATGTGGTATGTACAGAAAAATGACAAGAAGTACCAGGAATAAAGGACTGCGTAATAAAAATCACAACTCTAACTTTTTTTAAACACTGGGTCTGTAGTAAAGTGTGGAAATTTAAAGTGTTCAGGATATTACCAATAGAAAAAGAACCAATATATAGACCGCTTTTCCACTGGCATGGGTTTGACATTTGTACCTATAGACTTATGTGTTAAAGGATACATGGTTAGGGCAATCAAATAAAGTGTGGTGAATAATGTCCAAGCCACCTGGACAATGCCCAATCTCTTCTGATCTAAGAAGCTAAGAAGGGATGGGCCTGATTAGTGCTAGGATGGGAGTCAGTCACCATAGTCAATCACCATAGTCATTGCCAAGTGGCTGTGGCTTTAGTGCATGCTGCTTTTGTGGCCTTGGGCAAGACACTTCACCCACCTTGATTATCTATCAATGTAGTGTGTGAGTGATTGATGGTGGTCAAAGAGGCCAATGGCATTTCCATCGTCTATAATGGTTACTTACCATCATTTAGTATAGACTGAATTAGTAATGCAATGTAAAGTGCTTTGAGTATCTTGAAAGACACTATACAAGTTTAAGGTATTATTACACTATGTCAGTAAAGACGTCAGAAGCAGACGTTTTTTCTGAACAAGTTCCTGTGTCTTATTATCCTAGTAGTATAATTGACCCATATTTGAATGTTGTCCATGTCTGTCTATTATCCTATAATTATGTAATCTGATACATAGAGAACTGCACTGAGACCTTTATTGAAGACTTATAGAGAGCGTAATATGACACCATTACTAAGTAATCCATCCCCTGAGACGCCTATAGACTCTGTATATTAAGTTTATCCTATAGCCCTTTGCCAGTGTCTTCCTACTGTGCTCTACCATATACTGTAGGTCCATTGTGCATTTACAAGTCCATTCATTCTTGGCCTGCTTTGTTGTTCCTTCCTTTGTCTTCTCTTTCTTCCCCTCTCATCCCTCTTTCCTTTTGTCTCCACCTCTGAAGCCAATTAGTTAATCAGTACAGTTCATTTGAGCAGCCGCTGTGTCCAGCCTCATCTGACCTGCCGCCTATGATGAAATTCCCTACATTACCTTTCCCTTGTGCAACACCCCTCATACGAATAACATTATACACCAAAATAAATGGACTCTCATATAAAGCAGGCATGGTGGTGTGTCTAGTCAGCAGTAATTCTGTTTTCTTGTATTTTCCTCCATCCCCCATGTACACAGACGTGCGTGTTTACATATATCTTTACATATAGAGGCTCCCCCAGGCTGATTTAAGGTTAACTCTGAATGGTGGTGCACTCCCCGCGGTTTACGCCCGTGGTACGACCAGGAGTCGCCGGGTGATTTGTCTTGTCAAAACCAGCCACGTGTGTTATGTTTTAATGTGTGTGTGTGTGTGAGAGTGGAGAGAGAGGAGAGCAGCTGGCCACCATCACCATGACAGTTAGTCTGGCTCTATGATGGATGATATAAGCTATGGTAACTCTCTTTCGGCCTCATCCATACACGCACTCTCCTTCTATGTAAATCTTGTAATTCCCTTAGGTATAGGCTCGGTAAATGTTTCTCATAAAGACAAAGAACTGTTTTTTTCTCCTATACATATGCAATGTTTTTTTCTGTGACCTTCTTGTCCCATGTGGGGCGAGTAAGCAAAAATTGTATTTAAGTAGAGTGTTGTAATATGTCGGTAGTCTTACACAAAACAAAGGCAGAACAAATAATTACACATTATGTCCAAAGATGGATAGTTTCTGCTACCCCGATTCATAATTTACTTTTTTATTTGTTAATTGTGTCCTAACTGGTCACCACCATTAAGAACTTATTCTGTTGTTTATTTTCGCAACAGTAATGGCAGTAAAAAGTCAATGTCTTAAAAACAAATAGAAATCTCCTCTATAAAAGACAATAACAAAGCAAGACACAAGAAGACACACTTTAGCACATTTCCTCCCCCCTCATTGTGTTGCATATAAGGTAATAATGCCAAAAAGACATGTTGTAATAAAAGTACAGCTAAAATGTGAAAATGTACTGTAAATGTCACATATAGTAAACATGCTTCATTGGCACCACCTCTGATGTATTCTGGGCACATATAGATTTACCATACAGTCATAAACGAGGTAACACTTGTTTGCAATCATGTGACGCCGTGTGTCGCCTGTGGGCTTCTCTAATGTGCCGTGCAGGAAATGAATTTGACCTCGCCACTGGGCTGCTGGGAAATCCACAGGGGACAGAGCCAGGTACAGCACAGATATTCCACATGTCAGCACAGTTGAGCCTCTGCCAGTGCTGCTGTAATCTACATTTAAATACTATATACTTAATGTGTTACGCACTTGGCTTATGCGATACTTATTTGACAAGTAGTTAAGTTAAGGTCACGTCATTGTAGTTTTTAGTATGGTGAAAGCTTATTCTTTAAAACCATATTCATATTTAAAGGTACTATGTAACTTTTCTAAATTGACTTTTCTCCATGGAGATTATGTTTCTTTGCCTGGAACATTCTAGCCAAAACAGTCACACGTCCATAAAGACCAGCAAGTTTCTCCACCAAAAAGTCCCATAATGCACCTTTTTTTAAATTATAATTGTGAGATTTTGACCATATCTATTTGATTCCTGGTATAATTCCTCAGCTGTAAAAATGCTTCAGAGGCAGATGATGCTTTTCCAAAGATGATGATGTTTTTCCATTTTTCCAAATGACCTCTGCATATTGAACAATAGTTGTATCTGCTGTGCAAAGGAATATATAGATCCATCCATAATGCCTTAATTGAGTTGAAATTTCCAATATTTTGAAAGGTTGCAAAGGCCAGCCTTGATCACCCTTTCTAATGTAATGAGCCTCTGCATTTGTATCAATTTTTCACAGCCCCATATCAATGAAGGCTATGACAGTGTATTTAATAAGCAGCATATGTACTGAGTTATGAGGCGTAATTTACGTTGGCTTCCATATGCTTTACATTCTTAGCCTATCTATAATCTCGCTCGGGGTTGTTTATGAAGTCGCCTGCTGCAACTGTAGATAATGCAAGTTTATGAATTTAAATATGAGGCTGTCTGGGCAGACGTCAGAGTGAGTGACACTTTGACACCTGAGTCGTCCATCTTGTGACCGTGACAGTAATCTGCTTACTGTCAAAGTCCTGCATGTCTTTGTCTGTCCTACGCACACATTAACACTATCCTCTAATCTCACACATAAACACGCAGGTCACATGCTGCCGCTATATTAACTCAGGTAATATGTTGATGTAAAGGGAAAGTAGTCAGAGATTGTTGACGAAATGCCATTTTCTAAGAGTAAATAACTGGATGTAAGAGAATTTGCATGATGACCCAACCCAAATATAGCAGGTAAATATTGCCAGATAAATGGAAAAGGCGACAAAGGCAGTCTTCATGTCTATAATTAAAGAGCCTGTATGTGTACATTACTTTTTGTTCAAAAAGCAAAGTGTGTTTCTGTGCTTACTGTTCGTCATCGTCATTCGGGTTGTATCATTTTGCACGGGGTCCTGATCATCATATAAGTTCTATATGGGCTACAGATCCGTTTTAAAGCCTCCCAGAGAATCGGAGCAGTGTTGACTTGTTGCACATGAACCTAGAACATTTTACACAAATCAACCTACTTTATATCAGATTTTAGCATTGAAACATCTCCAAATTCTCAATTTAACTCCACTTAACCAGAAATACCACCATAAAGAAATCGTGGTTGGAGCATTTAGAGGCAAAAGTGGGAGGGGCAGAATGAGGTCAATAAAGAGCCATATATACATTTAGAATAATATAACAAAGCATTATGAAAAAAAAACACATATGAAAAAGCAGCCAAGCATTAGAAACACTCTCCACTTCTAACGAGTGCCAGATTGGTTTACCCGTAAGCAACTGAGAGACAGACTGAGAGCGTCCCTGCATGTTTTACCAGCCAGATAGTATTGATAATTGATGCAGTCATTTGTATCACAATTTGGCATCATCCCTTTATCCAGGCACACACTGAACCTTCTGCCTAGTATTTCGCCTTGAAGACTTCTACTGTTTGGATACTTCAAACCTTGCATGTGTCCACTTATTAGCTCATATTACCTTAGCTGTCTGCTGGTCGGCGTAATTGAAAATCCCAATTTTAATTGTGCCAGCACTCGAGGCGAAAATAAGTGGGTGGCAAATTAGGCAAACAAATATTGAGAAACACACTTGGAGTTGCAGGGCGGGGTCAAGTCACCTGTGTGCATGCCGCCCATAGAGACCACTCCTCGGGCACTTTGTCTAATTGGTCGGCTAATTAAGGCAATATAAAAACGACATCTGCTCCGAAGTGTGTGTCGAATCCATAAATGTAATCATTTCTCCAAACACGCATTCTCCATAAATATAATGATATTGATTCACTTGTGCTGAAAAAACACCAAAGAAACGTGTGTCTGCATAAGGCTTGTACAGATGTGCTGTTTGATGGATGATTTGTGAGCGCTGTTTTTCATCTGTATATATAAGCGTGGAGCTTGTGTGGGACTCTGCCCTTGACAAACACTAGAAACTGTAGCTCCAAACAAGTGAATAGCTTTTGCTTTTTTTAATACATCAGCATTAACCTTGGCGCCACCAACCAAGGACTGAGTAAAAATGAGTTTAGTGCTTTTATCTTTAAAAGAGAGGACAAGATTCTGTACTATGATAAACATATGTAGGCAGACCAAACAACTTCAAAAACAAGTTGTAAGTGTAGCTCAGTGTGCTTGTCCACTGTTTTGAAGGTTGGCAGTTCGAATCCCGCTCTCAACCTAAAAACAAACATCATTGGTAGATCGTTCAGATACACTGACTCACAAATTGGCGATGCAATTCCAACTCCCACAGATGATTACTGCCGTTGTGTCCTTGGGGAAGACACTCAATCCTCCTCACCCCCATTGTCTGTGTACTTTGGTGTATGAATGGGTGAGTGGTTCCTTGATGTAAAATACTTTGAGTGCCTTGAAGGTGAAAAAGCGCTATGTGAAAGTGTGACCATTTACCATTTAAGTGTAAATATGTTTTATTGTGAGATGTATTGATTTAGGTGCAGTGGAAATGGATCCATGAACTGGACAATCTTTAAATTTGAGTCCAAGTCTAATACTGCCCTTAGCATTGTTGTAGATGCCCTTTGCCCACTTAGACAATTTTAGCTTTGTATATAGTTTTTGCTATATATAATACTGTATACACAACAGAAGTAGTTTCCTCTGTTCTTACACTTTTCTTTGTTCTTGAAAGCCTGTCTGAGAGAACTGCCTTTCTCCCAGACACATGAAAAATACATGTGCTATCAAGTCTTTAGTCAATGCTGGCAGGGTTATTGAGGTTCTTGTTAAACTCCTGAGGTGTTTGGTCCAGTTGTCAGTTGTGCTTTGTTGATTAATGACTTTTGCATTGATCATAAGGCCAAGTGGACAAAGCGGGGCAAAAAACACGGCTCTCCTGTCACCGCCTATCGACTTCCAATCAATAATTTTAGTAATGGATGGGTGGTTATATACAACATTAACTTTGTATGTATCAAGGCTAAAGCGGCAGATGCAAACGCCTGTTCTTTTACATAGGGCTGAGAACAATCTTGCAGTTTTATTGATTAGTTTCCAAGTGCTCTCTTAAGGAATTCAAAGAGGTTTTCCATTGGAGATTACACCTCAGAATTCTTATCAATAATGCACCAAGATGGATGTTGACGTAAACTGTTTCTGTCGCGTTGTGGTGCGTGTTCAATTTAAATCCAATGATCATCTCTTATTCATTCCAGCTGCTTTGAACGTTAAGAGGCATAGGTTTGGGAGCAAAATTTATTCACTTGTGTTCTTGTGTTTCTTCTACTTGTTGCATCATCATCATAATCATTTCTTGAACTTGTAGCAGCTTTTGGCCTTGTTTGAAGGCTAACTGCTTTTACTTTTATTTTTCCTTTGTGTGTTCAGTATCTCTTTTACAGGGGAGTCAGATGGGACCCTATTGTGCATGTTTTAGTGATAGAGTAACCCAGGGCACCCACAGGGAACAAGAGGGTGTTAGGCTGCATACTTGTCCAAGTTTGGTCCTAGTTTGATCGTGGTTTCTTCCTAGCTTT